>CAVLGL010000013.1:41339847-41939847 GCA_963668995.1 Parnassius mnemosyne | reverse complement strand
CCAAAAAAAAATGTATTCGTGCAATATGCGGAATATCACCAAGAGAATCCTGTAGACCGCTATTTAAAAGACTTGGTATATTACCCCTCCCGTCACTATACATTTATGAAACTGGCTTGTTCGTTTTTAAAAATAAGTAATTATTTGTTAAAGCAAGTGATATATATCCTCGAAACCGACGTGACCCAGACAAACTTGTCCTAGATGTTATTCCTAGGCTCGTTAAATATAACAAAAGCTGCCTTAATATGTGTGTAAAAATATATAATAAAATACCTAAAGAATTTAAATTATTAAGCGAAAGACTATATAAGAAACATTTGTATGATTGGTTAAAAATTGAATGCATTTACGACTTAAAAGATTTTTTAGATTTAAATAATTATTAATATTGTATAAACATTTTAAAATTATAATTTGCATGCTATTATTAGCGAAACACGACTGCACTATATAAATTGTAACATCTTTTTATACCGTGATTCTTGCAAATAAAGATTTATGATTTATGATTTATGCATAACACCTCGGTGTATTCTACTATATACCGCATGCGCGCGTCTTCGCTTGCCGAAGCCGACTAACGTCATGCATACTTGACCGCTCATACACACGTCCAAGTTTACATGACGCTGCAAGCTTGATCAAGACGGGAGAATCGAAATTCAATTTTCGCTTCAAGTAGACTTGTCATGCACACAGCTAGCCATACACCGTCGAGTTTACCGGACGCCGCTTCAAGTGCGCTGCAAACTTGACGGTAAACTTGATCGTGTATGGCGGGCGTAATGCCGCCTCCACACGTTTGGTGTTTGCTACAAACACCATTCACGAACAAACACCGACCACATTCACCCAACACAAACACGGCATCCACACGCTTGGCGAACGTGCTAGTATATTCCGGATAGGCAAACATGACGGAGGACGAGCTTGTGGCAGCAATTAATTTCGGGTTGACCTATTTTTATTTAAAAATAAGGCAATATGAATTGCTCTCAAGGTTATTGTATTCAAGAATTTATTTACCAAGGAATCTCAAATGAATTGTTAATTATCACTGCTATAAATTGTCTTCAGGTTGAAATAAGTTTAGTTTGAACGCTTTGATTCGTATTGCATAGCTGATTATTATGTAACACGTTACTCTAAATTAATCTAAAAACAAACTTTTATGAAATTAATGCTTGACCGGGGAATTGAACCCCGAATTTTCGTTTGACATTATATTGAATCTATTTACTTTTAACATAGATTATCTCTTTATTCGAAGCGCCTTATACACTTTAATAGCAATATTTTCAAAACGCACAATTGTTAATTTTTTATGGAATGAAAATGATATACTATTTTAAAGCGCTTCGCCAAAAGTAATAGTAGTAACGCATATGCGCCGTTTTCTTCATAAAATGTTTATTTTTAACAGCTTACAATAACATTACAAAGTTATTAATGCAGCTAGTTTTAGGTCTTTTCTATGAAAATGTAAAGAAATTTTTACTAATCCAAGTGTATTTTATAAGTTGGTCAACTATTACTCGTTAACTTCTTGATTCTACTTAGCTGTGATAGTTTTCCTTTTAACTGCATTATATAAACTACTATTGGGTATACTTTTCACATTTCGATAAACATCGGTTAAGTTAGTAGAAGGGGGGGGGGGGGGGCATAACTCTAATGAAAAATACCACTTTTAAGCTAAACATTTCACAAACGTACCCCTGAATCGAAAAGATGTTGTTGAACACCCCCAATGTTTTTGAAAGACCTATCCAACGATACCCCACATGATAGAATAGACACGTAAAAAAATCATCCTCCATTTACTTGTATGGGAAGTACCCAAAATAAAAATGTTTTTAAGATATTATTTCACAGTTTTCTAGGCGTGATTAAATATTTATAACTGTGCCAAATTACAGATTTGTAGCACCTAGGGTCTGAGCAAAACTGCAGACGGACATGGCGAAACTATAAGGGTTCCTTGTTGTGTAACTACGAAAGTCTAAAAACTATTAAATCAAGATATACTAAACTTATCGATACATATGATATACCAATCTTATATAATTTTTTCGGATTTTATTTTGGGAATTAATGATCAATGATCCTGCTTTCACACGGGGCTCCTTATAAAAAGAGATGAAATATTTGTTACCCAATAGTCTAATAAAATAAATGTAATAGGTCTCTAGAAAACTTAAAAAAATATAGGTGGTAGATCTACTAACTTTTCGAAGTAGAATCGTTAGGAAACTCAACTTCTGAAATCATATTAACCTCCGCGACAAATTTCGGATTGGTAACATTGGCGTAGAGTATAATAATAATAGCCACTAGTAACTCCTTCCGCCGCCCGCAAGCCGCAAGCTCGCGCGTACTACTGACTGATCGCCAAACGTGTGGATACATCGTAAACACGTTTGTCGAACAGCCTTTGATCGGTGCATAAAAACCGACACCAACGCCGATCACTGGCAATCACATACAAACAAACAGGCGAACAACCATCCACGTTCGTGATTGCTGTTTGGTGATTGCTGTTCGCCGTTGTTTGCCAAGCGTGTGGATGAGGCATAAGATGTTTTTAAAAGTATATATACGTCATACTCGCTCTAAAATGGCAATACGATAGTCAGGTAATTGCCCGACTCGCATTCAGTCGGGCACGCTCGAGCGTCGCGGCTATACCTTCGCTGCAGTGCGTAAATCTTCTAGTTATTCATGGCAAAAATGCCTTCCTGTGTTTTTAGGTGGCGCACAAATTACACGGCAACTGTTAGAGACTAGAAAAACGTCTAATTAATATTTTGAATATAGATGTGTTGTTCATAATTGGTTTTATTATTTCAACACTAACCGCTAGTGTAAACTTTGATGCTAGCTAGTGTATTCATTTTCCATATCGGTATATCACGTGCTCGCGCCAATGAGCGCTTGGCAGCAATCAATACGCAACTAATGATGTATATTCATCTTTTTCTAACAATAGGGTATGCCCAATCATTTGTCTCTTTTTGTTAGCGCAACGTGTCATAATAAATAACTGTACGTAGATATAGTACTATCTGCGCCACTTTAAAATGCAATAATGTTAGCGTGTAACCTATGTAGCGCGTAATCTTTTTTAATACGTCTGTTCCCGACACGGCACATCACAGAAAGCCGTAGTTGCTGCACAGAGTAAAGAGTAAGGACCAGAGGGGAAGCTTCTTAACAACGTCGAAAATGTATACCTATTCTGATAGGGTTGTCACATGACGCATGTGAAAAATTTAAGGAAAAAATAAAAATATTGTATAGCATAAGACAACCTATGTATTAATTATAACTTATATTAATGTAAAAACATATCTATTAATTGTTCGAAATCAAGAGTGTTGGTGTAAGTGGTGGTGGTGGTAGTAATGGTTGTGATGGTGGTCGTGGGCAGTGGTGGTGGTGGTTATTGTAATGGTGGTGATGGTGTTGGTGTTGATGGAGCCACTGTTGGTCCACTGTCTACTACAACTACCTACGATACTACCACCTCTACCACCACTGACACCATCAGCAAACCTATCGACCAACACCAGCACCACTTCCACCAACACCAATCCCACCACCCCCACCAATGTGTGGCGGTTGTATTCCAATCATAATGCAGTGGTATTTACTCCTGGGGTCGCGACTCGCAAAAAGTAGCTTATATCCTTCACAAGGAAGCAACCTACCTCTAAAGTGGGTGGGTAGTTCAAGTAGGTGAGACCGACTTCATCACTCGGTGACGTACCTGTCTAACACATTCTCACTTAGTTATCAATGTTATTACCTAGTTTTATTGTATATTATTAAATACGTAAAACGGTACTTACTTCACTTGATTTCTCGGGTACAAAAAAAAGGAAATATCCTTATTTTCTCTAGAATTATTCATGCATACCGTACAACCATTACGCATTTTTGCTTATACAGAACACTTATTATTTACCCATATAAATTTATAATAACTTAATTCTTAATTATTTTAATTAAAATACTTAAATCTAGTTATTCAATAATTGCAAAAAAAACTTAATAAATTAATTGATGTATAAAATTTCGAAATATTGTAAGTCTATTTATTTAAATGCGCAACGACTAACAAACAGCCCTTTCATGGATACTCTGACTGAGCCGGCGCAAACCGGTTTGTACCCCGACGGAGCGTCGGTGAACCTGTCGGTGAGAGCTCACGCACACATCTCTGCGCTATGTATGGGTGTGTTCGTAGCGAGCCGTTTGTTTGTAGCTTCCCCTGTGGTCGGTTTCTTTACTCATGTGGTTGCTGTGTCCGGTAGCGGCAATCGGACACAGTCGCCGGTTGCTACTTCTGGTCACTGGTAGCAATTCTTTGCTTGTTTTCCGTCAGTTGCACGATGGATGTCGATAAAAACATTACTTTTGCTTGTTGTGTTCATTACATGTTGACGTAGACGTCGACGCCATAAATATTTATAGGCAAATCAACTACGTCAATGTCAGCGCCGTACAATTGTAAGGAAATTTGCTTTGTGTTACTTGTGTCTTCAACTGATACTTAAAGTTTTCAGTTACCATTATTGACCATTATTGATCAGAGACTGTCTTGGTATAACCATATTGAATTAATAACTGGCCGCATAAGAAAATTAATGTGGATTCTTAAAAAGTTAAGACATGTAACAACCCCCGAATTACTAAATAAAGTATACACAGCACTGGCTCAATCTGTTCTTACTTATTGTATCCCAGTATGGGGAGGAGCTTTAAAAACAAGATTCCTTGAGGTTGAGCGAGCTTAAAGAGCCCTGCTTAAGGTCTGATATTTCAAACCATACCGATTCCCCACTACTGACCTATAATTTGTCTGGTGTCTTGTCAGTTCGAAAGTTATATATTTTGTTCATATTGCTTAAAATTCATAAATCTACCAGGTATGAACATGACAAGACAAACAAAAGAAGAAACGACTTAGTTCTACATACCAATCGCTGTAAAACGACATTTGCTTCAGTACAATATGAGAAAAGGTCTTATATAATAAAATAAATAAAATCTTAAGCATATATCCATTGCATAGCATAGAAGTTAAAAAGAAAACAATAGAATGGCTCATCATTCA
Organism: Parnassius mnemosyne; assembly: GCA_963668995.1. Lineage (NCBI taxonomy): Eukaryota > Metazoa > Arthropoda > Insecta > Lepidoptera > Papilionidae > Parnassius > Parnassius mnemosyne. The sequence continues at coordinate 41,934,725 of CAVLGL010000013.1, read as the reverse complement.
TCATCATCATTACAGTCCTTCACAAGTCCACTGCTGAACATAGGCCTCCTCCAAAGAATGCCACAAAGCATGGCTAAAAACTTTAAATTACAACGAAACCGAAACACTTTTAGAAAAAATTACTTGTTACACATAATTAATAATTTACTAAATATACCATACATATATATGCACACACCACATACACATACATTACACAATCACTCAACTAACACCTACGGATATTTTATTGTAAAAATACTATATAAGTTTCAACATAAGTAAAAAATCTATGTGTTACCCAAGTTCTAAACAGTAATTAAATGAAGGACGGGAAGAGCGGAGCATCCTAACACAAGTTTTGTAACTTAAAAGGAGTGTTCCAATAATGTATTTAATTTTAAGTATGTATATAAGGTCTGAAAGTAAAGATTTTTTGATTTTGATTTTTTTTGAATTACCTAGACCGAACACTTTTTGATTGGCGGTCGGTATATGTCAAGTGGAAGCAACTGGACACAAAAAGTGTCCGCGTCTGCGCAAGTAATGGCTGATTTCATATTGATTACATTAAAATAAAATATTCGCTGGTAGCTTGTATGCCACACCAGACACAAAAATGTCTACATTTGCGCAGCGCCATAAGGACTTTCTTAAAAAAGTCTTCCCAGGTCCAGAAACTGTAATTAATTCGCTTTGTTTATATCCTGTTCATGTTTTTTTCCTATTCATGTTTCCTTTGTCCTCTTGCCAGTAATCGACATTAAAAACAACAAAATTTAAAACTCTGAAAGAAATAGAAGATACAAAAAGGGGTGCAAAGAATGCAATTTACAACAATATTAAAGTAATTTATGGTTAGGCACATTAACAGGTCTTAGTAGCTCAGGTACCAAGCACTCTTCGTAAATTTTACAGTAAGCGGTCGACAACGATTTACCTGATTGCTGGCGGTGAAGAAGAATATCGTGAGAAAACCTGCGTGTCTAAGGAATATAATTAAAAATTAAAAATTTTGTACAGCCAACTTCAATATGTTATTAAGAATAACTCAAAAACTATTGGTTTGACCGTAATCAAATTCATGAATCAATTCATATGGGACCACACGAGAAGTACCAGCTTTCAAATAAAAAAAAAGAATCATGGAAATCGGTTCACCCAGTAAAAGTTATGAGGTAACACACAGAAGAAAAAAAAACAAAAACATACATTCGAATTGAGTACCGTCTCCTTTTTGGAAGTCGGCAGAAAATATTTTGAGAACATGTGAAATCGGCCAACGCACCGGTGCAGCGCGACTAATTGCTAATTTCTAAAAGGGTTAGGGTAACCCTTCTGAAAATTGGAGGAACCCCTAACAACTCCCAACTCACTAACAATAACTAGCCGCTAACCCTCTCAGAAGTAAGATGTAGGTACATATCGTAACTTTACTATCTTTTGATCATCTTGTTTAAGAACTTGATTACGTCGTTTGCTTAGAAATTAAGTTGCTTTAGATGTGTTGAAGGATGATTATTTAAAAGAGTAGTGAAATTCGTTATAGAACACACCTTTGTGAGAGTCACAAGATATCGGAGGGCTGCAATATGAGAACTTCTCGACCAGCTTTTCTCCAGTTTTGTGCTGCTGATTTGCGGCACCCGAAGTGTAGTTTGATTGTTGTAGTACATATACTGGGTCCATTGGTATGACTTTTGTGTCACTGTTCATGTCAACGGTAATTAACATAATAATTTTATATACCTTAAATAAAACTAATTTTACGAATTTATTTAACGGTAATTAAGGATCGATAAATCGTTGTGAGTCAAATATATAGATGGTAAGATTATGAAGAGGAAACGAGGCATTTCTATTTAGTCCTCAGAGGTGAAAATGCATATGTATTTTGATTCTAAATCGACAATAGATGTAATATGGTGCACGAAATTCATTTAGCATCATATAAATTATAAAAAAGGCTTACGAAACTTTTTGTGATATTCGAAGGATAAGATGATCGTCAAGAGGAAATGGCTGTAATTGTTAAGATAATAGATAATAGAGCCGCAATAGTTGAAGAGATAAGGTTTCGAGTACTACGCGTACAAATCAAGATCGATCCCCGCCGTCATGAAATAAATTGTTATTCCAATTTTAAGAGCTGTATTACTACGTGCTCGCCAGTAAAGGAAAACCTGTGCCAAGTCAGAAGAATAAAATATTTTTCTGCATCAGATCCAGCGAGGTGTACTAATTGTTCCATAGCTCCGAGTAATATAAGCCGTAACTTTATTTTATTTAGGGAAAATGACATTTTCTAACCAATTAAACTCATTTGTCTCATACGCGATGTCATCTGAAAATAAACGCAACATTTTATGATCTGTTACTATATTAAATATGGAAGTTTGACGAGCATTTCAGAAGAATTGTTCTTCTAGATACGTTCAAATTTCAATAAAAACTGGTCGGAGTTATACAAGTGATTGTAGGTAAAGAACTTAATGCAGAAGGACCGAAATACGAAATTAATGTTACTTGAACATAGAAAAACTGACTAATTAATTCTCGGTGTTGGTGCGTCTGATAATCCATGTCCCGTTTCGTCCAGTGGTTGTCGTGAGAGACAGCTACGTCAAATAGCAAAAAAATGTTATAGCTTCTCATAGTTGGCGATATATATATTAATTATATACCATATCGTTTGCGACAGAGTAAAATAACACAAACCGCAGATAGGCGGCAGCATCAAAGGTGCGAGACAACTGATTGAGAAAAGCTTATGTCCAGCAGTGGACATTTACATCTACATCTATCCTCCTTTGCGAATCAAAATGCAGATGCGTTGTCACCCTTGAGGACTAAGATGGAATGCCTCTTTTCCAGTAAAAGGGTATCCGGTTCTCTACACTCACCATACGAAACACAGCAGTGTTAAGCTGCTATTTTACGATGGTATTCTGTGAGAGCGTGGCCCTTCACCGGTCGAGCCAACCCATTCGTGCTACAACTATACTACTAATATAGCTGCAGCATGGCTCTACCACGTACAAAACGGGAATAGAAATATATTAGCAATGTAGAGGCGGCGAAATGGAAACTAATACCTCATTTCGTCTCGTGAGTGTAGCAAGAGGCGACAGAAGGGAAACTGAAACAGGATATGGATGGCAGCATCTTCCTGATAACAGTGCAGAGTAATAAAAAGATGCGGATGCCAACCCACTCGCCAAGCATGGTTACTACTGCGAAAATCCGGCCTATTTGACAAACAATGGGAGCCTATGATTAACAGTGGATAGGATATTAAAAGTAAAAAGTAGCAGCCTACATACACCCCCCTACTGGACAAAAAAGAGTTGATTGAGTAGACTACAACGCGGGTTGACTGACTTCACATAAGTATACCTAAAAATTAATTCTGAAATATTTTTTAAACTTCTCAAATATGTAGGTTTTAAATAGAAACTTCAAATTGCAATTAAAATATAATTGGTGTCATCGCGGATCGAATTTGGGTTGCTTACGATTGGTTCGATTACCGGATAACTTTCAAGATTCGATCAATGTAGTTTTACTCATATAGTCCAAGAGGCAGATCCAAAAAAGTCTCTGAATTTATTAAGCCTGGTTTATTCTCAGGTGATTATAATCATAATTTACAATTAAATGCTACGGTCAGTCAAGCGGATATTAGAACAGGTGTCTCAGGTGCGCGGTCAAACATGTCGTGACCACCGACATAATAAAATCAATTTCTTAAGGTTGAAACTTCATGAACTTCTGTTTTTTTATATGTAAATCAAAATTATGATAGTCAGTCAACGTCCTATGGGGACACAGCTGGTCAGTCAGCTGTAATGCACGTAGTGAGGTTTATAAGGGTCCAATTCGTTTATTAAGCGTGAAGTTTTTCAGTAAATAAGAAATGAAAATTTTTCGCTCGCTATAGATGTTACACACGGCAGCTCGTCTTTTATTTATAATTTACTTAAAATAAAATAACATTATCATAATCATTTGAAGTACGAAATATATTTCAATAAGGCACTTCCGTGTCGCAATTGTGCCTACAATCCCAGAATAAAATTCGTTCGAATACAACAGTGTACTTAACGGACTCGTACTTAACGAACGCAGGTATATACACAGGTAAGAACTCATTGATTTATTTTTAAATAATTTTAAGTCATATATTTATTTATTTCATAAAAGATTTCATTTCTTATTCACTGACTGACGGGCGTTGTTCTACGGAGTACGGAATGGTTGACTGACCATTTTATTTATTAATAATATAGTCATTAGTAGTTACTAAAAAAATTTCACGCTTAATAAACAAATTGCACCCTTATGTGTACTGCTACGTACATTACAGCTGACTGACCAGCTGTGTTTTTTTTTTATAAGATAGGGTGACAAACGAGCACACAGTCCATCTGATGGTAAGTGGTTACCCATAGACATCTACATCTATCCTCTATAAAGACTCAAAATGCAGATGCGTTGTCACCCGTGAGGACTAGAATGCCTCTTTGCCAGTAAAAAGGGTCAGAAATTGATTTTATTATATCGGTGGTCACGACAGGTTTGACCACGCACCTGAGACACCTGTTGTAATATCCGCTTAACTGACCGTAGCATTTTATTGTAAATTATGAATATAATCACCTGAGAAAAAAACCAGGCTTATTAAATTCAGAGACTTTATTTGGCTCTGCCTCTCCGTCTAGTAGTTAAAATAAAAATAAACATGCGTTTAGCTGTCTTTATTATTTATAGTACTTTTTCGCAAGAGTCTGTTCATTTACTCATGACAGCTATGAAACCGGCGCTGTCACAAAAATCTCAATAGGTATGTAGTAGCAGTAGTTTCATTGGGCCTCGTGGGAATCGAACTCTTTTGTTCCTGTGCTTTGAAATCTTTTTGATGCTGGAAGAAAAAAAAAGTATAAAACATTTATGTTTCTAGTAATTTATAGATCATATTGAAATATGTTTTTGAGCGTTAAAGATAGGACAAATCTCTTTTATAAACTTTTTTCTCTAAGCAGTAGAAGTGGTTTTAAATTTAAGTCCGGTCTTACCCCTTAATGGCCAATTTTTCAATATGCATATAAAAAAGTATGTCTAGTTTTCGCACACCTTTAAAGCAGAGATCGTTGAGTTTACACAAACAAAAGATTCTCAGAGCTAAACTACGTTTAACCATTAACGGTTTGCTCCATGTTCCAGAAATCTGACATATACGGATGTCGAGAAATTAAAGTTTTTGGCAGACTCTTCCAACTATTCGAAAATCCGTCCGGTATTACCCCAACGCACCCTACATTATGCATAGATCATGTATATTTTGCATAGATATAATATGCTACAGGAACACGTGAATGTACCTATATGTATAGAAAACACGTACTATTATTTATATCGGGCATGTATTCCGATGTATCCATAAGAAAGTAAATTGTCTCGGAATGAAAATGTATTATTATCTATTATTTACATTTTACTCTTTACATTAATTTATTTATTTAAAGTTAATTTAGTTTTAACAAAATAATGATGAGTTTCATGTTCTTATTTAATTTACGGGATAATGTTTATTTCAGATATTTTATATTGATCGGGACCATCAAATAGATGTAAATATTTTTTTTTACGTTCGAGTAGACTATAAAATTTCATAAATGCAGTTCTATAGTAATGAATACAGTATACATCATTATAGAACTGCATTTATGAAATTATAAAATTTTGTATACAGTATACTATACATGGAATAAAACTAATGTTACGGATTTTATCACGTTTAATTTTAACTTCTTTACGTGGGGTTTTTTTACGCATCTTTGGATGAAAGTTCCATAAAAACCCGCTTAAAAGAACACATCGTTGATGTGAAACACCGACGCTCCGGGAAGTCTAAAGTATGTCAACATGTTTTGTATCGTCCCAACCATTATATCGGATCTTATATACAACAAATCCTTGCAATAGAACACCAATTCCTACCAATGATGATTCGCGAGCCTTTTGAAATTAAAAAAAACATCCTAATTTTAAAATGGAAGATGGCCGAGTGTATCATCTGCTAAGGATCCTATCTATGCAAATAAATAAAATTGAAGTGTCTGTTTGTAATGTCAAAATAACAGCTTTTTACTAAATGTATATGAAAGTATATACGGTAGGTACTTATAACAAAAACACAATTTATAAAATTTTTGTCTGTCTGTTTGTTCCGGCTAATCTCCGAAACGGCTGGACCTGGCAGATAGCTGATGTTATAGGAAAAAAAAAGCAAAAACCAAGCATACTATTATTGCATTCAAACCCAATTCAAACCCAAGCATACTATTATTGCATTTATTGTATTCATTTCTATTTTTATTCTATTCTATTCCATTCTAAATATGATATCAGGTCGTCAAACGCCTTAGTCCTCCTGTGACCATGGGTACTGTAAAGTGCCCAAAACATCGGGAATTAAAAAAGTTTAAATTAAACGCGATAAAATCCTTAAAATTAGTTTCATTGCTTATAAATTTTATTCACAGTGAACGTGGGAATCACTACACTCATGAACGGGAGTAGAAAAATGTTCGTCTTGTTGTAGCGGTGAAAGAGAATGCGCCACCTCATATCGTCCTGTCGTAAGAGGCGACATAGGAAAACAAACAGGAGATGGGCAGCATCATTTTCCTGACAACAGATGTACCTAAATAATAATATCTGCGGTTGCCAACCCGCCTACCAAACGTGGCAACTATAGCAAATATCAAGCTACTTGACAATTTATGGGGGAGGCCTATGTTCATTTCAGTGGACTTTTGATAGGCTGACGATAATGAGTTCTACTCATTCTTGCAACCCTTAATATTTACGGTAGAGTGAAAACAAAAAATTAACATACTCGAAAATATGAATGAAATAAATACTGCATATACTATTGCCCCATGAAAAGTAAAAAGTAGCAGCTTACATACATGTTACTATTGGGCACAGGTCGCCGAGTTTTTGGCCAAAAGTCTTCGCTGCGCAATTCCACGGGATGTCCTCAACTGCGGAACTTCTGTTTTCCTTTACCGCCAAAAATGTGGTAAATTGACATTCCAAATTGCAATTCAAATATATGCTAAAATATATAATAATGCCTACGTACCAAGAAATTTAAGTTGTAATCAGTTTGATTACCGCCATTGACAAGTAAAATAAAATGAACCTTTGTTTAACTAAAACCGGCTTTCTTTAATTAGTAAGTAAGTATTTTTCCGCAATAGCCTGTTCATATACATATAGGTATTCATATGAGCTATGACACCAGGACTATCAAATATATCTTAATGTGTTTGAAAAAATGAAAGCTATTTTAATTTACAAACTGATTTATAAGTCTCGTTAAAGGTAAAAAAAGTAAAGTAGCAGCTAATATACGTCTCACTTATGTCCACAGGGCTCATCATTACCTATAGTGTTTTGTGGGCAGAAAAATAGAATATACTGCAATGCTTTAATGCATATTAACTGTTTTTACCTCTCCACGACTACTTTAATTACTCAGATATCTAGGTTTCCCCACGAAGTTATTCGTTACCACTTTAACGAACACGTGTTAAGTCAGCACGTAAAGTTTTCTATAACAGTTTTGCTCCCGTGCTACGATGAAATCTCACGGCGAGAGCTACACGGCCCTCGTATTTGTTTAAATACAATTTCTAAAAACTCAAACTAAGCTTGTGTATGATTGTTGACCACATCTACCTAGTAATTACTCTTCCAACGATGCCACGAACAAATTTTCATTTATTTACATCGTAATTCAGTAACATTCTATTATTTAATGAGGGCTAATAATCTTCCACTCACCAGAAGTCGCTAGTTATGACTGAGGTAAAGTTTTTCGTTACATAGTGTTAGTTAATTGAGAAATTACTTTTAAATAATAGTTTATCATTATCTAGAGTATTATATTAATATACAACACTGAGTCAGTGGTTTGATTTTTAATTTTTTGCACCTTATAACTCTTTTTTTAATTTTTCTACTTTAAGTTATAGGTATTTATAGTTTGGTTTATTCATTTCTAATGTAATTAATATAAATTTTTTTTGTTATGCTATATCATGAGATGGTCAACAAACAGTGCTAAATATCATGAAATGACCACATCATTTCACGAAATGATAGACTACTTTATGATAGGTATATGATCAATTCTACGATCTGGTCTCGACATATATTATAAAAATATGTTTAATAAAGCTATAAAGATAATGAAAATTTTGCAATAATTGCATTTTATTCAGTTTACATATAGATTAGTATAATTGAAATAAAAACCTTATCAATTTTCATATTTTTGATAGATGTCACTATTGTCTATTGACATTATTACACTCTTAAAATAAAATAACAAAAATACTAAAAAACTAAACGTTACAATTTTTAAATAATTTTAAAAATCTTATTATTTAAACATATACGTATTTTTGTTTATATTATTTAATTTATTAGTAACTGAAGGCAAAATATACAAATTTTTCCATTTGATGATAGATGGCGCTATTTTGATAACTACATCAGTGTATTTTACCAAGTTTATAATTATATTTTAAACTTTATTTATAAATTATTTATAAATATGGTATATGGTATTATTAATATTTGAGTTATAAATATTTGAGAAACACCCATTATCCCGCCTATAACTAATATATAATAGAAAATTAACATTTAAAGGAAGGAAAATACTTAACCTTCTTTTTTTGAAGTTCCGTAATCGGATAAAAAGTAGCCTGTAAGTTGCCCCGGGTTACTAACTACCTACATACAAAGTTTTATGTAAATCGGTCCTGTGGTTTTTGCGTGAATCCGGAATACACTGACAGACAGACAGACATACAGACACAGACAGACCGACAGACAAAAATTCTAAAAACCACTGATTTGGCTTGAGAACCCTTTATTTAGTCCCCTGGACTTGTTTTTTTTTTTTCAAGAATATATTAGAATTACAGATACGACTTTTCTACAGATTTATTATATGTATAGATGTATAGATAGATTCAAGATATTTTTTTTTTCAAAGTTTAATTACATTTAATTATAATATTATATAAGTGCTATTTTGTTGGATAACTTGTTGCCATCTTGTAGGTAGTGACATAATCCCGTTAATGTAGAAAACTTGGGATTTTTGATCAAAAAAATGCGACAAGTAGTTTGACAGTCCTCTCTTGATGTCAACTTAACATTACCCAAATAATTCTGAAGAGACCGAAACAGGTGAAAATCTGAGGGTGCTAGGTCAGTACTTCCCAACGAAGCTCTCGCAATTTTGCTGAGTGGCCAAAGATGTGTGTGGTCTGGCGTTATCTTGATGAAAGACCCACTCCTTTTCTGTTGATCAATTCCGACCGTTTTTTCTTAATTTCTTGGTTGAGTCTCAATTAGTTGTTGGCAGTAGAGATTCGAATCGATGGTTTTGCCCGGCGGTAAAAGCTCATAACAAACGATGCCCTTCCAATCCCACCATACACACAGCATCACCTTATTGCGTGTTAATCTGGGTTTCGCTACAGTTTGTGGAGCTTGACTACTCTTGGACCATGATTTTTTCGCACGTTCTTGTCGCAAGTGATCCACTTTTCATCACCAGTGATCAATCTTTTCAAAAATGGTTCGATTTCATTACGTTTCAATAGAGAATCGCAAATGAGTACACGATTCATTGGATTTCTGCAAGTGAGCTCGTGTAGTACCCAAATATTGAGCTTTTTTGTATAGCCAGACTTTTTCAAACGGGTCAAAACTGTTTTGTGATCAATTATCAATTCCTCGGCTATGAGGGCGACCAAAGCGAGCTGTATCTTTGACGTCAAAATTCTAGGACTGAAAACGGTTGAACCAACTTTGTGCTACTCTTACTGACACTGCATTAGGTGCATAAATGTCACAATTTTTTTCGCGGCTTGAGTCTCATTTTTCCCTTTTTTATAATAAAACTTCAGAATGTATCGATTTTCTTCGTTACATAGATTTACTCATTTTGGCGGACATAAAAACAATTGAAATATGGCGGGAGTGTTTTTTTTTTCTTTTTATTTGTTGTCCTATATGCATTGATATTACAACCAGCCAGATACAGACAGTACTACCAAAGAGATTTTTCTTTAATTTTATACAAGTTATAATAAGATTAATAAGAGCCGTGGTTGCTCAGATGGTTTGCGCTCGCTGTAAATTGCACATTACGTTCGATCCCCGCCGGCACCAAATAAATTGTTAATTGCAATTTTAAGGGCTGATTTACCACGTGCTCAGCGGTGAAGGTGAACATCGTGAGGAAACCTGCATGTCTAAGAAATAAGAAAAAATATTCGAAGAAATATGAGTTCGCCAACACGCATTGGGGCAGCGCGGCGGACTCTTCCTTGCCCTAAACCCCTCTCAGAAATGAGGGGAGTTCTGTGCCCAGCAGTGGGACGTATATAGGCTGTAACTGTACAAACAAAATACGAGGAAACTTTTCCCCGACCTATTCTGTACCACAACTGGCCATAGTTCATCTACTTTCTTTTCTTTTTTATCAGCCCGTAAAAGTTGGCCGCTGGTCATAACTCGTTACGCTTGACACGTGGATTGACGCTCGCCGTACCTACCTACCGAGGGTCTTGAGCTTGCCCTCGCTGCCCGTCGCCCATAGATATAGTTTAACGTTAGTTTATAATAAATCCATGTCGTCGCCGGTCTTATGTATGGTGTAAATGAAATGGTTATATCGCTATCTATCGGAGGTCACGAGATCTTTTTAGCCTTCCCCATAGTCCCATCTTACAACACCCAAGAGGTGAAATGTGGTGGCGGATTCTCTTATACGGGTATAACTCTGCCTACTGTTAATACTGTTTGACATCTAATAACGTAATGTTGAAATGGCGGTTGCCATTGTCGTTATTTCTTGTATAATTAATCAAGCACACTTCAGATGGAATTCCGATGATTTAGCGTTTTAACACTGTCCGAAAATGGCCTTTCTCAAAATGCGTCTGGCTGGCCTGCAGAACTTCGAAGGTTTGCCTGTACTTACGATGCTGGGTAGGCGGGTTTTAAGGTAATACGTCATGTTTTCTCCTAATGACAACCTCACCTGTTGGCATATAGCAAGGCTGGCGACCGATCAGTGCAGAATATAAATTCAAAACAGTAGTTTCACCAGCTGAAGGTTTTCGGTTGAACTCCAAAAGTATGTTTTTTAAACTCCTTTTAATCACCCCGTAAATATAATCACACGCTTGGCAGGCACTAAATGCCTTGCAAGAATGGATCCAGGATTTCAATTTGGGTAGGCTGGCTAAAGTTAATAAAAATAAAATGTTACATTAAAATAATATTAATAGGAAAAAATATATTTATTTTAAAACTTTTATGTAATTTATTTACATAGCCATATAATGCCTATCCGATTACAGAATCAGAGTACGAAACCTATCCAACTGCAGAAAGGTGTAAGACAGGGAGACATTATATCACCGAAACTCTTCACAGCTGCATTGGAAGACGTTTTCAAGCTACAGGAAACTGCAAACATACATACAAACTACGACATTAAGGTGAGTACAAGAATATACTTCGATTAGCTGATGATGTAGTTAGTATGGTGAATTGCTACAGGACATAGCAATATGCTCAATGATCCCAATAGTGTCACCTAACAAAGGTCCTAAGACGAACACGGGCAAGACAAAGGCCGTGCGTAACTTCTCTGCCACAGCTGCGCCGTTAGCTGTTGGTAACACAACGATCGAAGTTGTTGACAAATATTGTATGTAGCTACCTTCTAGGATACATTTTCTTATTAAGAACGAACTTTGACCGAGAGGTAAATCGACGGAAACAAGTAGGCTGGGCAGCGTTTAGGAGATTATATACTATTCTCGTCACGTATATCTCAAAAAATAAAAAAAATGTATTACCAGTGCATTTTTCCAGTGCTATAGATAGCTCATAGTTTATCTGCGTGATAGAATCCGATCCAGTGGAGTAGCGTGCCTTAGTGGGGCCCTGTATCAAAATTTGTCGGGGGCACAAATGAAGGGTAAAGATTTTTCACAAAAGGAACAAAAACTCTCGCATTGAATTAACATAATTATATATTGATTATAAGTTATTACTTACAATTAATACTCCTGGGAACTAAGCTAGCCAAACAATTCAAACCAACATCCTGACCCATAGAAGTCCATAGTTTTTGCTTACATACGTTCGGGGTCTCTGTAGCCCGGGGGCCCCGTATCATTGATACGGCTGATACGCCGGTAGCTACGCCCCTGATCCGATATGAAGATTTCCGCAGTAGAACTGGTGTAACTAACATGGCGTAACCGATCTATAAGCTGAAGTGGCAATGGGCTGGCCATATAACGTTAAATAAAAAGAAAGATTCTCGAGTGGCTTGTACCCGTAAGCGAAATGTAGCGCGACTTCAAACTAGATGAAGTAATAACCTGGTAGGCTATGTAGGAAGGCAAAACTATTTAGGTATTTAATATAGGCATTTAGGCTCAATTATGTTGCAGGTAACTCAAGATCATGTTTTATGGCATTCCGTGAGGGAGGCCTATGTTCACCAGCGTGCTTATGAAGGTTGTGATAATGATCATTTATTAAAATTAGAAAAAAAAGTAAAATAATCATACAGTCCTACTCCGTGTAGTATAACTTATAAACGAGACGTTTTGAACACAACAAAGGTTATCTGAAGGTTGCGGTGACAACTGAACTTTCTTGAGATCGCTATACCTATAGGTACTAACTTCGTTGTTTAAGACGGCAGTGGATTAAAAATGTGATGAAATTTGAAACGAATTCATACGTCGAAAAATAAGGAGTATTAATTGAAATTAAAAATAAGGAGTATTTATTTCGGTAAGGAGTATTAATTTCAATAAGGAGTATTATATTCAATAAGGAGTATTAATTTCAATAAGGAGTATTAATTTCAATAAGGAGTATTAATTTCAATAAGCAGTATTAATTTCAATAAGGAGTATTAATTTCAATAAGGAGTATTATATTCAATAAGGAGTATTAATTTCAATAAGGAGTATTAATTTCAATAAGGAGTATTAATTTCAACAAAGAGTATTACTTTCAATAAGGAGTATTAATTTAATACTAAAAAAAAAATACTAAAACTAGAAACTTAATTATCATATAGTCCTACTCCCCGCGGTATCGTGCCAAGAACGCTGGCTGCGTTTCCCCGCTGAATGGCTATACTTAGTCTTTGAGCGAGGAAAGAACCAGCTCTCTTATCACCAGCAGCAACGACCAGCCGCGGATGGAGTTCCTTTAGGAACTCCACCGCACGTGGACCCCACGGACCGATAGTCTCTACAGCAAATGGCACAAATATGTAGTCATCTCTCAGAGACTCATATTTGCGTCACTTAGTTCAGCTGCCTCTGATGCCGCCCCGGCTTTAAACGAGGTACCCCTGAGATGAGAGGCCGCCAGAGTGTCTACGCAAGTAGCATCCCACACTAGGGCTTTACCTCTCTCCCAAGGGACCAATGTCATACCGTCGGGTCTCTTGCCATCGTCTCTAAATATTCCACAAGGCTCTAAAACCGAGGGAACATTTATTTTTTAACATATTTAATACGTGGTAGAGCCATGCTGCAGCTATATTAGTAGTATAAATGTAGGACGAATGGGTCGGCTCGACCGGGGAAGGACCACGTTCTCACAGAATGCCAGCGTAAAATAGCAGCTTAACACTGCTGTGTTTCGTATGGTGAGTGTACAGAACCGGAGACCCTTTTTACTGGAAAAGAGGCATTCCATCTTAGTCCTCACGGGTGAAAACGCATCTGCATTTTGATTCGCAAATGAGAATAGATGTAGATGTCTATGGGTCACAGTAACCACGTACCATCAGGTGGACTGTGTGTTCGTTTGTCACCATATCCTATAAACAAAATGTTTTGTTTTAATCTGTCAGTTAGTTGAAGAGGATGTATATGAAAAAAGAAACCAGGGTATATGTAATAAAATGTAATATTTATTTAGTAACATTATTACTCTTATACAGAATCTCAAATTAATTATTTTATGCCATATCAAATCATACCTGTTACCTATTGGGGTAGGCAGAGACTAGGAACTTCCAATTGGCGTGATCCTGACACACCTTTCATACTTCTTTCACATCCGAATAATCTACGCATACATGCTCTTCAATTAAGGGTATTCTTAATACAAGCCATTACAATAATATATCCCTGTTCTTCTACGTCCTTATTATAGGAACATCCTTCTCTTATTAAAAGGCTATCGGTGAAATTATCAACTTCGTATTCTAACTCAAGTATAAATGAATTACAATAACACGGGTCGATTGGGCGGACGATTTGAACAAACGCAACGATTTGAGCACACTGCACTGTATATCGTATAGATAGCGAAAGCAGTACAATAATAGTCCATGTCTCAGCTCACAAGCTTGGCTCTGTGCAAGAGAGATAGAGAAACTTTTCATAATACGTTTACAGTGCGAAGTAATGCGTTGTGGAAACTTTTGCACGTGCCAGTTTCAAATCAAATCAATAATTTCTTCGCTACCAGCAACCCGCCCCGACTAAGCCTGGGTTAGATACATTAATGTACCGTCTTTGAACATTTATTATGTATATCAATTTTACAAAAGATCTCTGAATTTTTGTATAAAATATAACCTACTTCAACCCTGTCGTTGCTTTCTATCTGTTCGTGAATTTCATCACAATCGGTTCAGCCATTGCAAACATTAGCCCAGACAGACAGACAGAAAAACAAAAATTTGGAAGTGGTTATTCGTGTCTTAACACTTTCTGTCCAGTTTGCAGACACAATAGTAAGACAATAGCAATGACCTATATGTACTGCACGGGACAGGGAAAGGGTTAATAGTATCCTAATAACGATAAAAGGTATTACAAACAACGATCTATAGATTAATTCGTATAAAGGTTTAAAATCGTGTAGTGGCGGTGTAAGAATATCCACTACCCCTTATCGTCCCGAAGGTGTCGTAAGAGGCGACAGAGGGAAAATGAAACAGGAGATGAGTAGCAGCATCTTCCTGATAACAACTCAAAATAATAAAAAAGTGCGGTATCAAATCCGCTTGCCAAGCGTGGCAACTATGGCAAAATCTCCTCATGATGCAATCTATGAGGGAGGCCTATGTTCAGCAGTGGACTTTTATTATAGGCTGTAATAGATGAATGAAAAGTAACAATACTTATGTTTTTTTACGTGGTAGAGCCAGGCTGCAGCTATATCAATGGTATAGTTGTAGCACGAACGGGTCAGCTCGACCGGGGAAGGACCACGCTCTCACTGAATACAATAATAAAATAGCAGCGTAACGCTGCTCTGTTTCGTATGGTGAGTGCAGAGAACCGACTACCCTTTTTACTGGAAACGAGGCTTTCCATCTTAGTCCTCACGGGTGACAACGCATCTGAATTTTGATTCGTAATCGAGGATAGATGTAGATGTCTATCGACCACAGCAACCACTTACCATCAGGTGGACTGTGTGCTCGTATGTCACCCTTATGTTATAAAAAAATGTACTTACAACTTAATGGCGTCTTTCAGGCATTGCATATATGAGGGCATTATACAAGTTCTTGAAACAACAATTTAAATATAACACGAAAATAGCAAATTAATTATTAAATTTAAAGAATAAAAATGTCACAGTGTAAAATTCTAAATCTGCTTAAGCTGACCTATATGAATCGTACTCAAGCAGGTCAAGCACTAGCTTATATTTTTTTTAAGCTTACAATAAGAATGAATGAAATACAAGTGATGGTAAGCTCCTTAAATCGAATTCCAGCCATAAACACAACACACCAAGTTCGATTGCAATTATTGCATCTTAAATAGTTACATAATGAATTATACATAATGATCTTTAAATTAATACATCCAGAGTTCAATTTGCGTTACGCACTCATGTGCAGAGGTCGAAGGTTCCTGTGGTTTTGTAGGCATTGTATGCTGCAAAATTTGTACTTGTCGTATTCGAATGGCTGCTTTGGGAGATGAGTGCCGCAGAGGAAACAGCGAGGTTCGTCGAGCTTTACCTGAGACATTAAAATTTTTAATTATTTGAAGTGTTTAAATTACATTTATAGTCTGCGTTGTAGCATGGTGATGACAGATCACTAGAACTTAACTTGCGTGGGTTTGCAAGATACGACAAAAT
Source organism: Parnassius mnemosyne (assembly GCA_963668995.1). Lineage (NCBI taxonomy): Eukaryota > Metazoa > Arthropoda > Insecta > Lepidoptera > Papilionidae > Parnassius > Parnassius mnemosyne. The sequence goes on along the minus strand of CAVLGL010000013.1, from coordinate 41,918,495 downwards.
TTTTACCTATAAGAAAATAACACTGAATTAATTTTTACAATTTTTTTTATTCTGTTATGACTATTAGATTAACATTAACTTCAAAAATCTCACCTAAAGTAGTTTTTCTTTCTAATAAAATTAACTTACTATCAAGTGAAATGAGTGCTTGCTTGTCACGTTTAATTCTATAAAAAAACAACAAACTTTTTCTGTAACTTAAAAATATTGTACATACTTAATGATATTTCATTTAATATTTCAACTATTTATTACAGCTCATTATTCGGATGGGCGGCCAGTGAGCAAAAATACTGAAAAATACTGCAGAAATAGTATCTTTTATGGATGACCTATTTGACAGTGTGAATGGAAGTGCGGTGATAAATAAAATAGAAGAGAAAGATTTAAAAACTGCTGTTACAGAAAAATGTAGACACGATGCATTCTGGCAGCAAGCTTTTTTAAAAGTAGAAATTTTAAAATTTATTAATAAAAATGGTCATGAATGTATAGTGCCCAGTATAAAGAACTGGATAAGTACCATAATTTTTTTAATGAAATTGTGGCAGTTTTTGTTCAAGAAAAACATAAAGATTATGAGACCCCGCTATATATATTCTGATGCAATCAAACTTTTGTTCGGTCAAATAAGATCATATAATTTAAATTTTTATTAATTACAGGATTCATTAAGTTTCACATCTCATCTTTTAATTGTGAAGATGATGTTAGTGCACAATTATTAAAAATAAAGAGCCTGTATAAAGGATATGAAAAGGAAGTGACTAACGAAAGTGGTGAAACTGGTGATTCTTATCCATTAATTCTAGAAGCAATTATATTTATTTAATAAGTTTGCTTATTGCAATATTATGTAAATATCGCTTTGAGCATATTACATGCCGAAATCATAGGACTGAAGTAATAGACGCCTTTTTATCGATTATAATAAAATAAGGTATAAATAACAGGTGCAATATTATCAATAAAATTTTTAAAAGGTGTAGATATTGTTCGCTTAGAAAGAAGGCAGCTGCCAGAAATGCAAGGTAAAGCTCTCTTACAGTGTAAGAAAAAGCTGAAAAATAAAGTGACTAAATAGATTTCAACATTGTTTTATTTGTATTTACCTCATTTTATTTTCAATATAATAAAATAAATTTTGCCAGTGACTATTATTTGGGACGTCCGTTGCATCGTATAGCTGCTTCAAATTAAAAAAAAAAAGAGATGTCATATATCGTTTCGCTACAATCAATCAGGATGCAGAAGCTAAGTCGAGTAAGTTTAGTTCATGAGATGTCCGTCTGATTCGGTAGAATCTACTAGTTAGTCTGTGGTTATGTTGTCATTGCATTTGAATATTTTTCGTCATCATGGATACGTTAAAAAATCCAGTAAGTATGGAATATGAGTACCGTCGTGGCAGCAACACGTGGCACAAGCGGCACGCAACATCAACGACTTTTACGGAGCGAATACTACAAACGAACGCACCACTTGTATTATATTGGTTTGCCCGCTTCCGTTCTGAAAATTTCGACCTGAAAAATGAATCCCGTAGTCGTCCGAAAACTTTGGTCCACAATGACGAATGAATGAAATGAAGCTGAATTAGCAGCAGCTTACGACGTTAGTAGCAAAACAATATTGGTCCATTTTCGTAGAAAAAACGCTTGACAAATGGGTGCCCCAGAAACTCAATGATCGCCATCGCGAAGTACGCGTCGAGACGAGCCTTGCACTGCTCAACAGGCACACAAACGTAGGAATTTCGAACCGCATTGTTACCTGTGACGAAAAATGGACTCCGTTTGACAATCGCTCACGCTCGCGCAAGCGCTTAGCAAATTGGCTGGATCCTGGTTCAGAACCTAAACAATGCGCTAAACGAAAACTTACCCCTAGAAAAGTGATGGTCACTGTTTGGTGATCTAGCGACGGTGTGATTCATCACATCTTACCAAACGGGATGAGCATTACTGCACATGTGTACTGTGAAGAACAACACATTTATGGAGAACCTCGCGCGTCTCCACACAGCTTTGGTCATTCGCTCGTCCCCGCTGCTCCACAACGCGGGACCTCATACTGCGGTCTCCAAGTTACAAGAGCTGGGATTGGGGGCTCTCCGTCATCAACCATACTCATCAGACCATGCACCTACAGAATTCTACTTTTTCCAGAATTTGGATAACTTTTTAGCGGGAAAAAAAAATTTAATATCCGAGAGGCAGTACAAAATGCCTTTGAAGAATAAGTTGCTTCCCGTCTAGCTGATTTCTTTAAGATATACTGCCACTGCGTTGGCAAAGATGCATCGATCACATGGGTGATTACTTTGATTAATAGAAATAAAAAATATAGAAAAAAAAATTACGGTAATTTATTTCATAAAAAACGACAATTACATAGGTAAAGACCTAATAATTTTTTATTTATTTTGTCATTTTGTTGTACTCGCTTAAAATAATCTCGAACGCGAATAACTAAACCCCCCGCTGGACTCCCCTAAACAAGTTTTTGTTCGTCTCGGTATTTTAAATAAACAAACTCAACAAATAGCAAAAATTAACTTAACAAAAGTAAAACTAATATTAACCCAACTGGAAATTACAAAACGGCCGATAAGTACTTCATACAAAGTGCTATACTAGAATTATTTTGTGCGTGCAGTTTGGGTCATAAATCATCGAAGTATTTCGCTCTCTCTCCCACTCACGGGCCTTAGGGACAAGCATAGTGATGCGCATTATGGCTGTCGATAAGCGTTATCGATATTATATTTAGTTATTCATTATGTGGATTAGTGATAAAAATTTAAAAAAAAAGTAGATAAAACAACATCATCATGATCATTACAGCCTTTCATAAGTCCACTGCTGAACATAGGCCTCCCCTAAGGAATGCCACAAAGCACAGTCCTGAGCCACCTGCATCCATCGACTTCCTGCATGTCTTACCAGGTCGTCACTCCATCTAGTGGGGGTCGCCCTACACTTCGCCTACCGGTACGAGGCTGCCGCTCGAGAACCTTTCTTCCCCATTGGTTGTCGGTTCTTCGAGCTATATGGCCGGCCCACTGCCACTTCAGCTTACTAATCCGTTGGGCTATGTCGGTTACTCTGGTTCTACTGCGGATACCCTCATTTCTAAGTTTATCACGCAGAGAAACCCCGAGCATAGCCCTCTCAATAGCTCGCTGAGCGACCTTGAGCTTCCTCATACGGCCAGCAGTGAAGGACCACGTCTCAGATCCGTAAGTCATAGTCGTAAACATAAGGTTTTGAGGTAAGTCTAACGAGAAGATGTGTCGTAGTTTCCTGAAGGCTGCCCAGCCGAGTTGAATCCGTCGATTGACCACTCAGTCGAAGTTGGACTTACCTAGTCGGACTATTTATCCCAGGTAAACATACTCGTCAACAAATTCGAGCTTAGTGCTCCCAACAACTACCGGCATAGGTGTAACATGGACGTTAAACATGATTTTTGTTTTGTCCTTGTTCATCTTAAGACCTATCTGTTGGGAGACACTATTGTGGTCATTGAGCATAATGCTTAGGTCCTCCAGCGATTTTGACATAAGGACTATATCGTCGGCAAATCGAAGGTGAGTGATGTACTCGCCATTGATGTTAATACCGCATCCTTTCCAGTCCAGTAGCTTGAAAACATCTTCCAATGCAGCGGTGAAGAGTTTCGGGGATATAACGTAACCCTGTCTTACACCTCTCTGCAGTTGGATAGGTATCGTACTCTGATTCTGTACTCGGATAGCCATCGTAGCTTTACTGTACAAACATTTCAGCACTTCGATATACGGACAGTCAACTTGGCACCGCTAAAACAACGTATTTATTAAAATAAGAATAATAATGGTTTAAAATAAATATAAAGATACAAACTTATATCTAAAATTAAATTTGTTGTTATCGATAATGGCTTAGCGCTCGCGCAACATGCCGAACTGCCGGCTGAGGCCGAGCTATGATTTATGACCCCGACTGCACGGACAAAATAATTTTACTATAGATGCTAGCAAAAATTATACACAATACACATATATAGCCTTATAGCGAAAGGGGCTAGCACTCGTACCTTGAAAAGCTGTAAGTGCAGTCAACGCCATACTGAAAATCACTGGTGCTGGCAGCCATTTTGTTTTAATGTCAAGATAAAATATTGAAATTAACATAAAATAGAAGATGATTTTTATTTTAAAATTAATGCATAGTATTATGTAACTATATCATATTTTGTATTAAACTGTAACTAAAATTGACATGTATTGTAATTTATGAAGAAATACATGTACCGGTTTTAATTTTTTTTTCGATAGCTAATCGATAATTTTTGCTTTGCTTTGTGTATTGTTCGTTAATCGCCTTTTTAAAACGATTTAACATTGTTACACCTCTAGACACGCTAAACTGTAAGGTGGCACCCACACCATGCTATAACGCAAACACTATAGTTATATATTTGTAACTTTATGAAAAGAAAAAAATAATAGTAGGTTGAATATTTAATAATTTAAGAAAATTAAACCTTTTCCGCGTCAGTCAACTGCAGGAACTTGTTGGTTTTAATTTTCTCAGCTTGCTTCTCTTTGTCCCGTTGCCGTTTCGCTCTCTTCTGTTGTGCCTTCTTCTCTTTCTCTTGTTGCAGCAGCTCGGGGGTTAGCGGTCCCGGTATTTGTGACTAAACATAAATAAATATTTTGAAAACATTATTTTTTTAAACATGCTTGCATTCTATAAAGGCACTGCTGTCGAACTCACTGCTGATTCAGTTCACTAAGGCATGATGCATATACATGTTTTGAGACGTCCTTATTTGACACAATCAAGCGATAGATTCGAATAAATGATAAGACAATTTTTCGAAAAATGTCCGCTCGGCCTGCTCGCACTTCGTTAATCGGCAACCGGTTCAATTATGCCAGATATAAAACAACTAGACTGGCTGGTATGAAGTAGTGTCAAAGGCAAAATCTGGTTGAGCGGTCACTCATTCGAATGCTAGGGTGTGGCAGTTTCGGCATATTCATTATAATACGAGGGTCTAAGTCTAGCAGCAGCATGGGACTAGTAGGAGGTGATGACGAAGAAGACGATTAAAAATTGCTTTTTTATTAATCGCTATCTGGTACCCGGCGCTAATTATATTAACCGGCGACCGGTATAATTGTGGAAATATTATTTTAAACTTGGAAGAGTTATATTGTTATTTAGTTAGGAATGATGTTACTATGAATGATAAATAACTTTCAAATAAATTACGAATTAAAAGATACGCGCGCCAGCTACTGTAAGTTAATTGTATATGCCTATAACCTTCGCGCAAGTGCTAGCAATAAGTTGACAAAAGTTTTGATGAACAGTATAGCAGCGCATAAATTAAAAAAAAACAAACATTAATTTTTACATATAAGATTATATTAATTTAGCTAAAATGGCAAAATATAATTTAGTTCATCGTAAAACATACCTTATTATAATTGTATTTTTCTGGATATTGTGCCTGGAAAAGTCTAAACGCAACCCTAGTGTCATGATGCGGGGAAGCAGCGTATGGAGTCTGCAGGAGGTGGTTCTTAACACAGGGATCACCCCCCGCAGTTAAGATTTGTCTGCAATTTTTTAATTTAAAATTGGTATATTCGTAATTCCAATGAAGCGTTAATATGCCTTGAAATTGGTTAGTCAGCACAATTCGTCATAGCATTTGAATTTGCTACTTTTAGTAGGTGCATTAAGTTATTTTTGTTAAGTAAAAAAATATATGACTTAATATGCATCAATTATCATACAAGTTGTATCAATTATATACAATTGATCTTTAAGGTGAAAGCTCCAGGGTGGCCCGCGAAATTCAAATTTTCTTGCGGTTTTTTGGAATTTGCAGGTCAGGGTCAGGTTGTATATTTAACAAAATATGATCCGCGACCATAACGAGTATGTGTTTACAGGATTATAATAATTATAATCATCAATACAACCGACTATGTTCGTATAATTCCATTGTATGGCTATTTCCAGAAAAACTCATTCAAAGGGATTATATGAACGTAGAGGGTTGTATTGGTGATTTTAATGATAATAATTCTATAAACACATACTCGTTACGGTCGCGAATCGTATTTTATTAAACATTCAACCTGACCCTGACCTGCAAATTCCAAAAAACGCAAGAAAATTTGAATTTCGCGGGCCACCCTGGAGCTTTCACCTTAATTGAGGGTAATGGTGACTGTGGATCACAGTCACGGAAACAAAATTAGGTAGACTCTGTGGTTCTCTTTTACCTTTTTTGTTTTGTTGGTCTTTGTGTTGTTTGTCTCGTTGTTCTAGTGGTCATAAGTGCGTCTGTTGATCATGCGTTCCTGGGTTCGAATCCCGGGTTGGCCTAAAATTAGTCATTGGGTTTTCTGTCAAGAAATCCGGGGCTTCTACGGTTCCTACTGCGTCACGATTTGAAGGCGATTCGCATAGATCTCGACTCAATGGAAAAACGTGCTAAGAAGCTTACTGGTGACCCGAATCTAGTTAATACCAATCTCACCAGTCTCGAACACAGACGCAAGGTAGCCAGCCTTTCGGTTTTCTCCCTTCCACCATTGGACAACCGGACGCTCGGTCAGTCTCCACCATTTCATTGTAGATTTAAAGCTCTTTCGAACCAAACGGTTTGCTTCATTGTTCGTTATGCGTACAGAAAAGGAGTGGAATAAGTTACCAGCATCTGTCTTTTATTTGATTACAATGTGGGCGCTTTCAAAGCAAGAGTGAAGAGGCGTTTGTAGCCTTACACCATCAGGTGGAACAGTAGTCAAGCATTGGTTTAGAATAGTAAAAAAATATGAGAAATAATTCTTCTCGTTAAATACGATCTTTGAACCATAAAAGTCGTGGTCTTTTAAGCCTTAACCCTCTGCTGGTTGCCCCTAGAAGAACAAATTATCTAACTTACGTGACCATTTCGGGCTTGGCGGCGATAGCTGCTTTATGAAGAGCCGTGTTGCCGTCGGCTGGGTCTTGCGTGTTGCAAGCAGCTTCCAAATCATCACCCTCCCAGCTCTCAATTATTGTTTCGAGGGAATTGAATTCATTACTAGAAATTATCTTCCACATCTGTAAAAAAAGGATAAATCAAGATTCACAATAATAAAATTATTCCATCTACCTTCAACTATTAACTTAATGATTGGTGATAATAATAAATAAAATTTCGAGATACATGCTAACAGTGGTAGAGCCACGCGGCAGCTTTTGCTGTCGCACGGATGGGCCGGCTCGAACCGGAGTGGTACCACAACCTCACAGAATACCAGCGTGAAGTAGAGGTTTACCTCTGCGTTTCGCTTGGTGAGTGCAGGTGGCCGGAGGCCCTTTTTACTGGAAATGAGGCATTCCATCTTAGTCCTCACGGGTGACAACGCATCTGCATTTTGATTCGCAAACGACAATAGATGTAGATGTCTATGGGCCGCAGCAACCACTTACCATCAGGTGGACTGTGCTCGTTTGTCACCCTTATCCTATAAAAAAAAAAACTAAGTGATATATCTATAACTCATAGAATAGAATCTAAAGCACAAAAACATAAAGCTCACCTTTTTAACATTAGCTGGAATCTTCGGCGGTGCCTTCTTCACTGGTTTACTATCGTCTTGCTTCTTTTTCTTCTTCTTCTTTGTAGTCTGTTCTTTGTTCTCTTGAGCATCATTTTGTTCGCTGTCAGAGCTTCTTCCGCTTGCTATGGCGGTATCATTGAGAAGGTCTTTTCTTGAATTTGTTATGATACCACGGGAACTCTGTTCGGAAAGGGTTTTGATCCAACCCACTGGTGTCTCCGAGTCTATGAAACAAGGGCCTTCATCTTCACTTGAAGTCACTTGAGTAGGTAGCTCGCGTGGCGTCCGTTCTCTGGAAGAAAACTACACATACAAATGTGTAATAGTGTTTGTCTAAATTTTTTTATTGCAACTATGTATTTATCTCTGTAATTTACTAAAAAATATTGAGTAATGTGGCAAACATAAATATCTAAGCCCTGTCATTAGTTACAAAGTATATTTTGGGTGGTAGGATTACTTTTCTGCCTAGTAGTTTGTCTGGGTAGACACCACTCTGTTACCTATTTCTGCCGCCAAATAGTAGTGATTGCAGAACAAAAGATACACAGTATTGTGCCAATAAAAACTAATAAAGATTAAAACTAGCGTTAAAGTAATTTAAAAAAAAAAACTAATTAAAACTAAAAATAACAGATTCTTTAACAAATTGGTTTAAAAAAATCCTCTTCTACTTTTTAAATCACTTGTCACTTTAGCAGACCACAAGTTAAATATGCAACGCAAGTATGGAACCTCTTTTATCTATACCTATTCAGGTCATAAGTTCTGTCAAAAACTTTTTATAAAATTAATGATACACTTTTTGATAATTATATATAGAAATTATATATGAAATGAAAGGTAATTTAATTTAGAATACAATTTTATTTACATTATTCAAAATGCCCTCTCCTATTTTGAATACATGCCCTTAATCGACGCGGCCAATCATCAATCGCAGCACGCACCACACTCATTTCTATTCCTGCCGCTGCTTTAGCCAAAGATGCTCGGAGATTCCAAATTCTGATGAGGTTTAGCGCAGACTTCCTCCTCCAAATGTTGCCATATCTTGTAATCCAGTGGGTTTAAATCTGGACTAGAAGAGGGCCAGTCTTCATGTCCGATAAAGTTAATTCCACGGGCGGTCAACCAGTTATGCGTGCTACGTGCCCTATGAGCTGGTGCAGAGTCCTGTTGGAATATCCAATGTCTCCGTTTGAACATTGTTTGAGAAAGAGGTTCCACTATGTTTGTTAGGACGGTATTTTGGTACACCTCGGCACTGGTTTTTACACCTTTTACAGAGAAAAACACCCGACTAAGTGTACTATAAAATATAAAAAAATAATAATAAAAAGATGTGGTTTTCAACCCACCTGCCAATTGTGGCAACTATGGCAGAATACCCCTGTCGGGCAATATATGGGGTAGGCTTATGTTCAGCAGTGGACTTTTGATAGGCTGCAATGAATGACTGAATGAATGAATAATGCGAGTTAGTTCTACTTAGCTAAAAATATACATTTCACGACTGTCTCGGTGGTATAGTGGTCATGAGATCACAGTTCGAGAGCATCTGCTCTGTGTTCGAAAACATAGAAGGGGCTACTTGAGGAATTTTTTTCGTCGTTTTATTCGCATTATGATATGATACGTACGTCGGAAAATAGATTTTATTAAACCTGTCTCTGCTCACTTTGGTTAATATGGTTAAATCGCATTATGATATGACACGTACGTCGGAAAATAGGTTTTATTAAACCTGTCTGCTCACTTTGGTTAATATGGTTAAATCGCACTATGATATGACACAAACGTCGAAAAATAGGTTTTATTAAACCTGACTGCTCACTTTGGTTAATATGATTAAATCGCATTATGATATGACACATACGTCGAAAAATAGGTTTTATTAAACCTGTCTGCTCACTTTGGTTAATATGGTTAAATCGCACTATGATATGACACAAACGTCGAAAAATAGGTTTTATTAAACCTGTCTGCTCACTTTGGTTAATATGGTTAAATCGCACTATGATATGACACAAACGTCGAAAAATAGGTTTTATTAAACCTGACTGCTCACTTTGGTTAATATGATTAAATCGCATTATGATATGACACATACGTCGAAAAATAGATTTTATTAAACCTGTCTGCTCACTTTGGTTAATATGGTTAAATCGCATTATGATATGACACGTACGTCGGAAAATAGGTTTTATTAAACCTGTCTGCTCACTTTGGTTAATATGGTTAAATCGCACTATGATATGACACAAACGTCGAAAAATAGGTTTTATTAAACCTGACTGCTCACTTTGGTTAATATGATTAAATCGCATTATGATATGACACATACGTCGAAAAATAGGTTTTATTAAACCTGTCTGCTCACTTTGGTTAATATGGTTAAATCGCACTATGATATGACACAAACGTCGAAAAATAGGTTTTATTAAACCTGACTGCTCACTTTGGTTAATATGATTAAATCGCATTATGATATGATACGTGCGTCGGAAAATAGGTTTTATTAAACCAGTCTGCTCACTTTGGGTAATATGGTTAAATCGCATTATGATATGATACGTGCGTCGGAAAATAGGTTTTATTAAACCTGTCTGCTCACTTTGGGTAATATGGTTAAATCGCATTATGATATGATACGTGCGTCGGAAAATAGGTTTTATTAAACCAGTCTGCTCACTTTGGGTAATATGGTTAAATCGCATTATGATATGATACGTGCGTCGGAAAATAGGTTTTACTAAACCTGTCTGCTCACTTTGGGTAATATGGTTAAATCGCATTATGATATGATACGTGCGTCGGAAAATAGGTTTTACTAAACCTGTCTGCTCACTTTGGGTAATATGGTTACATCGCATTATGATATGATACGTGCGTCGGAAAATAGGTTTTATTAAACCTGTCTGCTCACTTTGGTTAATATGGTTAAATCGCATTATGATATGACATATACGTCGGAAAATAGGTTTTATTAAACCTGTCTGCTCACTTTGGTTAATATGGTTAAATCGCATTATGATATGATACGTGCGTCGGAAAATAGGTATTACTAAACCTGTCTGCTCACTTTGGTTAATATGGTTAAATCTATAAGTAAGGCATGCTAACACACAAATTCATGGAAAGTCAAACACGAGTAGACCAGTCACTTCACTCACCTCATTGGCACATTAGCATCACCTGTTTAAAAGTACGATGCTATGAAATATTAAATTACCTTGATTTAGCTCTATCTATTGGCTTGTTTGGACTCTTCTGCGTCTTCTTGCTTCGCTCCACATTGGAGTCCGATCCAGATTTTGTCAACGGTTTTGCAGTTGAAGCTATTAAAGCCTTTTGGAAAAGCTCCATGGTATCTATAAAGAACACACATATATAAATATATATACTACCAGGCCAGGCAGACGTTGTTCTGCCCTTTCGGTAGACCCTTCCTATAAAAAATTCTTAAATTCACAATAATAAAATATTGGGGGGTCACTTATCGGGATAAAAACTATCCTATCTCTCAAGTTGGACCAAACTGCACAGTTTGAAAAATTTCATTGAAATCAGTTCAGTAGTTTAGGAGTTCATCGCGGACAAACAATGTGACACGTAAATATATATATATATATATACTTTGAAAAAGAAGTGAAAGAAATGTACTAGGTAATAGTAATTTCATAGACATGCAAGTTGACATGCAGGTTTTATAGATATAACTAAACTACTACCAATCTATCTATCATCACGATAATATTTTCCTTTGAGCAGGTGGTAAAGCAGCATTTAAAATTGAAGGTAACAAATTCATTGGTGACAGAGAACAACGTAAGGTGTATTTAAATTTCTTTTAATTTATTTCTTATTACACTAACCTTCATCAATATAATGGACTTCCACAAACAAATAAATGATATTATTAATTATTATACGAGACATTAGGTACCACTGCACTGTTACTACTTGCTGCAGCTTTTGCTGTGGTTGCCACTATTTCGGTTCTTAAAGTCTAAAACTTTAAGAACCGAAATAGTGGCAACCACTTCTATTATTTATATTGTTATTATTGTAATGTTATACTTATATAATTTATAACTTACATAGGCTGCACTAAAAGTATCGGGAATGGAATATTTCCACTGTTCCTGTCATATTAAAATCTTTTTAATTGGAAAGTCCTTGGTTTTAAAAATCGAATACCATTTATTTATTTAAAAAAAGATTCTCAGTCTTGTCACAAGGTTTTGTCAAACTTGTTTAGTCGTTGAGAAAATGGAATTGACTAGAGAAAATTCAAGCGCGATGATTTATTATGACTTTCGAAGTGGTTTAACACAAAAACAGTGTGTTGACCGGTTGATTTCTGCATTTGGTGATGAAGCCCCATCCAAAACCACAATTTATCGCTGGTTTGCTGAATTTCAACGTGGACGTGTCAAGCTCAGTGATGATCCCCGTCAAGGTCGTCCAAAAACTGCAGTCACCCAAGAAAACGTTGATGCTGTGCGTAAGCTGATTGAGGAAGATCGACATGTGACATACCGCGAAATTCAGGCAACTTTAGACATTAGCATGAGTCAAATACAAATAATCTTGCATGAACAATTAGGTGTAAAAAAGTTGTTATCCCGATGGATACCGCAATCGCTCTGTGAAGAGCAAAAAGCGGCTCGCGTTACTTGGTGCGTCAGAACTCTCGAAAGATTCCACGCAGGATCCTCAAATGCTGTATACAACATCGTATCAGGTGACGAATCCTGGATATACGCGTACGAACCCGAAACAAAAAACCAGTCACGAGTTTGGGTGTTCGAAAATGAGTTAAAGCCAACAAAAATTGTTCGTTCACGGAGTGTTGCAAAAAAATGGTGGCCACGTTTGGTTCCAAAACCGGCCATGTTACGACTATTCCTCTTGAGGGACGAAGAACGGTTAATACAGAATGGTATGCTAACATTTGTTTGCCACAGGTCGTTTCTGAACTCCGTAAAGAGAACTGCAACCGCCGCATCATCCTCCATCACGACAATGTGAGTTCTCACACCACACACAGAACAAAAGAGTTTTTAGAGCAAGAAAACATAGAATTATTAGATCATCCGCCGTACAGCCCCGACCTAAGCCCTAATGATTTCTATACTTTCCCTAAAATAAAGAATAAATTGCGTGGACAGAGATTTTCATCACCTGAAGAAGCTGTGGACGCCTACAAAACGGCCATTTTGGAGACCCCAACTTCCGAATGGAATGGTTGCTTCAATGATTGGTTCCATCGTATGGAAAAATGTGTCAAATTTCGCGGAGAATACTTCGAAAAGCAATAAATACATTTTTAAATAGTAATGTTGTGTTACTTCCTTGATTCCCGAAATTTACAGTGCCGCCCTCGTATAAATACAATTAGCCAAATGGGTAACGACATTGAAAATGAAAAGAAGTGTGTTCGAAACAATGATTCATAGACAAACTTCATATTTTTTGGCTTAACTGCCGGCATCATACTGCAATCCAGTATGGAATAAATATATTTTTCTTTTAATACTGCATCTTTATAATAGCAAATGGCTTCTGTAGCTTTTGGATACAAAACAAACAAACAAATAACTACTACTCAAAATGAAACACGACAGTAAATACATTTGATCTTCAGTAGCAGAAATGAGTAATTGAGAAAGTTGTATGTACCTATCCTAATAGGCATTTTGTATACATAACACAAATGGGCTGCCTTATAAGCTAATTAAGTGCACTGCTGAACATTAGTCCCCATATATATTCCCTTATATGGATTTTTTTTACAGAAATAAGGTTGACAAATCAGCACACTCCATCTAAAGGTAAGTGGATACCTGTTGCCCATAGAGATCTAAATCTGTCCTCAGTTATGAATCAAAATGCAAATGCGAAGTCATTCCTGAGGACTAAGATGGAATAACTCATTTCCAGTTAAAAGGATTTAAAGGATATTTGCTATAGTGCCATGCTTGGCAGGCGGGTTGGCAACTGCAGATTTTTATTACTTTTGTTATAAGGAAGATGCTGGTGTCCATCTATTGTTTAATTTCTCTCTTTTGCTTCTGCTATGGTGCAAAAAAGCTTGAAGAATTATATTTACCAACTTACCATATACTTCTATGCTTGCAACAGTCTCGTGCACTCTCTTGACTTCCTTATATGTGGGTTTCCTAGTTGGGAAAGGCAGCGCCCTAACACGGAGGTCGTCCCTTTTTAACGGCGAATTCTTCCCGAATAGCGCAGCTTGGTTAGAAGCGCCGACCGCACGATATAGTACCAGTGAGCATCCGATCAAATCCTCAGCCCAACTCGCGACTATTTCTTGAACGTGCTGAAATGCCACGAAGAAGTGTTGATTTATGACCGAAGTTCAGCAGCAACTTTTTTATCGAAATAAGCTGTAATATTTCGATTTTCGACTATAGTTGAAAGTTTAACATGTTTAAATATATTCTGGTTCATTATACATTTGTATGTTTTGAGCCACGCTGTAGCTATATTATGGTTGTAGCACGAATGAGTCGGCTTGACCGAGGTAGGACTACACTCTCACAGAATACCAGTGTAAAATAGCAGCTTAATGCTGCTGTGTTGTAGGTATGGTGAGTGTAGAGAACTGGAAACCCATTTTACTGGAAACGAGGCATTACATATTAGTCTTCAGGGTCACATCTGTGTTTTGATACTTAATTGAAGATAAACATATATTATGTCTATGGGCCACACCACTTACCATCAGGTGGACTGTGTGCTCTTATGTCACCCTTATTCCGTAAAAAAAATCAGTATTATCATCATCAGGGGCTTTACGAATCCAGCTGCCTAGTGCTTTGCTCAGATCGTCGCCCTATCTAGCCAGAAGGCGTTCTCATTACGCTTACTTAAGTGAATATGCTGGTTAGTATGGATTATTACAGAATTGACGATTAATTGGAGGAATAATGATGTACGAAAATTTTCTTTCAGCAATCACATTTAAATTATTTTATTAAATAAAATTTGAACTTATTTAAAAATCCTTATGATCATAAAAATCTATAACCGATTTAACGTTAACTACCAACACAACCAACCAAAAGTTAAGCCTCTATAGAAAGAACCATTAGAACAATTTAGAGTCATTATTTTTAAAATCAAATATAAATCAGTCTATTTCACATATATAAGAGTACATAAATATGAATCCCTTTTACTGTTAAATAGAAAGAATTGTATTGCCAAATTCACTTCTAAATATTATGTCTGTGTACGTGAAACATAGGGTGTTAAAAAATAATTAGACTAAAATGATCCAGTACATGAAATTCGTTTTATTAAATGTGTATTATTCGAGCAACTCATCAAGTGATGTCTCTTAAGCCAAACAATACTAACCAATATCAACATTTAACATTGGTTTTCATGCTTTACAGAAACTCGAAAGTGTTACGGTTGAATTTCAAGGTTGCGATTTTGAATGTCAAATAACTAAAAGAACTTTTTTGTTTTATAATTAGAATAAAAATTATAAAAATCTAAATGTTCAGGTTTTTTTTCTAAAAAGAAACAAGATTTTGTTGTCAAGATCACTATGTAGTTTTTCCAAGTAGGTAGATTAATTTATTTGTCTGTTGGTGGTTAATGATAGGTTTCTGCAATTTTCTAATTTTCTAAAGTTTATTTTGTGGGATTGAAAAATATTGGGTTGTTCGGAAAGTTATTTCGTTTTTTCCCGACAGAGGATTGAAGCTGATAAAGACGCGATAAAGGCATTAGTTGATGTGAACCGGCGAATAACAACACGTGAGATCGGATTGAGGTTAAATTTATCAAATTCAACAGTTTATGACCACTTGAAAGGCCTGGGATTATCCTCGAAGCTCGATGTACACAGAGAGAAATCTGTGTCGCCGCATTGACATCTGCGATTCGCTTCTCAAACGTCACGAAAATGATCCGTTTTTGAAGCGCATCATCACTGAGGACGAAAAATGGGTTGTATACAACAACGTCAAACGCAAGAGGTCATGGAGCAAAAAAGATGAACCGGCTCAAACAATTTCCAAAGCCGATATTCACCAAAAAAAGGTGATGCTGTCTGTTTGGTGGGATTTTAAAGGAATCGTTTTTTTTTTGAGCTTTTACCGGACAACACAACGATTAATTCGGAAGTCTACTATCATCAGCTGGACAAACTGTATGATGCACTTCAACAGAAAAGGTCAGAACTAATCAACAGGAAAGGTGTAGTGTTTCACTGTCTTGGTGAAACCTCACACAAGTTTGGTCACTCGCCAAAAGCTTTTACAGCTTGAATGGGATGCAATGCTACACCCACCATATTCTCCAGACCTGGCACCATCGGTTTATTATTTGTTCCGGTCACTCTAAAATTTTTTAGACGACCTTCTACTATTCTCGACTCGACGAATTTTTTAAAACCTTCACCTCAAATGAGGAGGTCAAAAACCTCCTCGATCAGTTTTTTGCCAGCAAAGACCAAAAATTTTATGAGCGTGGAATTACGCTACTAACAGAAAAATGGCAAAAGGTGTTGGACCAGAACGGTCAATATATAATTTAATAAAGTATTTGTTTATTATACGAAAACTGTCTTACATTTCCACAAAAAAAAACGAAATGACTTTCCGAACAACCTATTAATTTGTATTTTTCTTTTTTATAAAATTTTATGTGATAGTCATGGATACTAAGAGAATTCAGAAGGCATCCAATACAGGGTTATCGAGGCCGCCGTGTTATTCCAGTGCAAATTGAAGGACTGCACTTATCTTCAGAAAATCTCTAATTTCTCAGACACACAGGTGCTCCCTCAATATAAATAACCACCATAAATTGCAGTTAATAATAGCTCAGGGTGTCAATGTAGACTGTACCTGGTTTGCATGGATACTAAGTAATCTGAATCAAGCTTAGGATAAAAAGCTCCTTTAAAATATAATATTTATCTAAAATGTATTCAACACATACTTCCAAAAACTGCGCTTGATTGTATCTCCTTAAACTGGCTCCGGCTGACCTTGGTGCATTTCCATGTTGATCCCTTGTAGCCTGTGCTTGTCCCTGACCACGCCGGGTCACGTAAGAATGATGAGTTTTGTGAACGACAGCTGTACCTCCGGAAAATATTGCTCCGGCGAAGTGACCGCCGGAAATCATTAGGATAGCCCAGCGTTGGAATCCCGGGATAGAAAGACGTTGGCAACGTTCAACCCAAGCTTGGCCATCGCCGTCTGTTGATAACTCTTCCTGTATTAAAAAAAAATTAGAGTAATCTATTTATTAAACTATTTATAATGGCGTTATAGAGAGAATAACTAACAAAATAAAGAATTGTGTAAAAACTTCATTAAAAATCATCATCATAATTTTATCTTTTATCTTTCGTTTTCTTAAGTAAATTTATAATAAAAATAAGTTTTGGCTGTGGAAGGAAAAGGGGAGATCTCTCGGGCAATGTGATCAGACCGAGGAATGGAAAATACTCCATGTGTTAATTCGGACCTATTCTATATATACCACAGTAATTCAGAACTTTGACAGCGTGATTTAGATTTCGATGCGTTTCACTTGTGCGAAACCCTCGAACATGACCCTCCAGCTCAGACCGGAGATCGATAGTGCATTCTAGTTGTGGACGAATGTGCAAGAGCCAGGGATTGCCTTGTAATCTGTGGTAAGTTGGGAAGAAGGCAAGTAATCTGCGTGAAGCAGACGCGAGTAGTAAGGCTCAGAGCCGTGCTGAACACTGTAGCGCAGGGAGTAGCTCAAAGGGACAGGAAGCATTATTCCAGTGCTGCGTGAACTTTGTAAAGCTAGATGGCTTGCAAGATCTGAGGACTTCAGACAATAACTGCTCGGGAGCAAAAGGCTGGGGTACTTGAGGATGATGACGAAAACTTGAATTTCAAGATTTTCGAACGTTATATGTTGCGTGTTGTGCGTATTCAAATCATGTCGACTGGTCCCCGCTTTAGCCGTGAATGGAAAAACGGTGATCTCCCGCCGGGCAAGGTGATCTTCCCAGGGAGCGGCCAATGCTCCATTCAGACCTATTCTATATATTGCAGTACTTCCAAACTTTGATAGCGTGATTTAGGCTTGGATGCGTTTTACTTGTGGCGCGACGACAACGTCGCCACAAGTAAATAAAAGTCCCCTGCTGGACATGGGCCTCTCCTCTTGTAGGAAGAAGTTGATTCAAGTGTACAAGTTTAGATAAAGGTACTCACTAATTTAACCATGCTCAATGTAATTAATGCTAATAAGCTATAAGATATACACAGACTATAAGAGTGGAAGTAGCATAGGGAGCAGTGTCAGAGTGATGAGGAGTATCCAAAAACACACTTAATTTTGTAAGGATTTCAGTTTTAACATTCAACCACAGGACCCTGACATAGTAGTTATATAACTATGACAATTAATCCTGTATTAATCAGTTAATCAGTTTTCCTGTATATGATAAATTATGTAGATTATAAACACAACATGTACCTTTCTATGGTGTAGAATACATCTATATATACAAAACACTTGTCCATAATGATTAGTAAAGAATGCTTTGCAATGTCTGGTAGCAGCCGCAAATAAATCATTAGTAGGTTTAGTTCCACCATCATCCCCTTCCGAGTCACTGCCAGAAACACTTGAGTTATCATCTGAAAAACAGATGTGTTATGAAATCATACAGTTTTTTAACAGAAATATAAAATAAAAGATATTTGAAAAAAGATTGGACATCTGGTATTAGTAAGTCAGAATATAATATAATACACAATATAGTGTAGTGACTCCAGTTGTTATATCTGCAAATTGAACAACACTAACAAAGATAAAGATATTACATCAGCTGATAAGCTGTGCAACTAATGTAAATAATACTATAATAAATTACATAATATATAATAATACTAAAAGTATTATATATATATATTATAGCCGAATTTGGACTGTCCAAAGTTGTGAACTGGCTCGAAATAAACTTGCTTACCCTTAACACGTCTAAGACAAAATATATATGTTTTTCCATTAACAAACGGTCACAACCCATAACACACAATCTCAAAATACACTACTGTGGTTTGCGTAACAATTGCATGTGTCCTACTATAAAAAAAAGTAGCTAGTACTAAATATTTGGGTGTTATAATAGACCAAACACTTACATGGCATTCACATATAGAAGCAACTAATAATAGATTACAAAAACTTATTTGGATCTTTAAGACCCTCAGACATGTCGCAACTCATAAACTATTAAATCAAATATATGCTGCACTAGCCCAATCGATTTTAACATATTGTATACCAGTTTGGGGTGTTACTACGAAAACTAAACTACAACTAGAATGTGGTCAACGATCATTAATAAAGGTCATGTACAATAAATAAATCGTATAGATTCCCTATAGAAGAACTTTACTCAGTTAGTGGTTAACTAAGTGTTAGAAAGTTATACATTTTAAATTTGTTGTTAACAAAACATAAAACAACTTTCTATGACTGCAAAAGTAGTAATAGACGAGGAAAAGCTTTTGAATTAACTCTAGTCAAGACAAATTTTGCTAGTCACCAATTTAAAAGACAGGCTGGTTATTTATACAATGTAGTCAACAAAAAACTAAACATTTATTCACTGAACTCTAATGAGTTCAAAAAGACAGTTACAGAATGGCTACTGAAACTCAAGTATGATGAAGTTGAGGCATTACTAAAAGTTATTAAATAAATTTTACATATGCATACAAACACACACATGTGTACATATACACACGCACACACACACACACACGCGCGCGCACACACACCACGCACACTCGCGCACGCACACACACACACACACACACACAATCGCGCGAG
This sequence comes from Parnassius mnemosyne, assembly GCA_963668995.1. Classification (NCBI taxonomy): domain Eukaryota; kingdom Metazoa; phylum Arthropoda; class Insecta; order Lepidoptera; family Papilionidae; genus Parnassius; species Parnassius mnemosyne. The sequence continues at coordinate 41,898,997 of CAVLGL010000013.1, read as the reverse complement.
TGAGCGCACGCACCCATTAACTCGCACTCACATAAAATCGCACTTATATAAAATCCTCATTATATAAATATAAGCTTAGTTTCTTGTATTTCTTTAATTAATCTATTTTGTATTTATTTAATTCTTGGTATAGAAGAGTGGGGCATCCTGCCACAAGTATATATTTACTTAAAAGGATGTTCCACTTACTCCCATACCTATATAATGTATGATCTTTTTAAATAAATAAACAATTTTTCATTTTCATTTTATTATATTTTAAATATACATAATATAAAATACTAAAACAATATAAGGACCACTGAGTAATAATAGTAAAAACGTATATATAAAAGTTAAGTATGGCGACTATGCCAAACATTTATACATGCAAATATATATAACGCAATCAATTGGAAGGCCTATGTTCGGCAGCAGATTATGATAGGATGTAATTTATATATTTGTGATGTTTTTTATAATTTATATAATATATAATAAAATAATAACTTCATTAAGTAATGAGCCATTGCTCATTTCCCCTCCAATAGCAGAACAACTATGCATGACAAGGAGCACCAACTGTTACAAGTGGAGTCTAACAGTAAATGATCTCTCAAACTCTAGCTGCTAGCTGAATGTGTTAATTACAACAAATCCATCTTTATGGAGAGAAGCCTATGATCAACAATAGACATTAACAGGTAAGCCACATAAGTACTACTACTACTACATTCAGCTATAAAACGCAGCCAGCATTCTTGGCACAATACAACAGGCAGTAGGGCTGTATAATAATTAAGTTATTAGTTTTAGTTTTATTTTATTATAGTTTTTTAATTTTAATATTATATTATACTACTACTACTGTACTTTTTTACTACTTATGTGGTACATGGCTCTTTTTATATGTAAGGGTGAGTTATATAGAATACTTTAATACTTTACTTAAAATTTACTCACCTTGCCTAGAATTAAATTGACCTAATGACAGAGGTGTTTTTCCAAAGAGTTTTCTTTTTAAATTGTGAGTATGCCAGTGATGCTTGTAGTGTGCAGTTTGCTGTGCTCGAGTCTCAAATGGGCCAACACCACAGCATGAACAACAGTTGCCGTCCGATGGACCACCAATGGTTAGGGCATTTAGACGTTTAATAACACTTGCTTCATCCACTGTTAAAGAATAAAAGATATCTTGATTTTTGACAAACATAAGACTTTTAGACCTCTCCATACTTTCCATGTGTAAAACAGCACTTATTACATAAATATAGAAAGCAATCTACAGTACCTACAGCAAGAGATTGTTTAATTTTTGTTTCTTCTTCTTCTTTTAAATTATGGCTTCTCTTGATAGAATTCTGCTAGTGTCAAGTCAATAATTTTTGTTTTAAATATACATTATTATTAGTTTGACTACATAGAAACATATAAAAATAGAATTACATAAAACAATATCAATGCCAGATTAACATAAAGGGCAAAGTAGGCACTTGTCTATAGGATAGGGCCTACGCTTCTTAAATCACTGCAGTCCCAGAATAATTTTATACCTCTAAACACTCAGACATAGGCCTCTACATGGTTCCATCCCACCCTGAATAACACATTATAAACTTGTATAAAAAGTTATTTAAATTTTGTCATAAGTAAGCACATAAATCTTAAAAATAAAAATTATGTACGAAGTAATAAATAAATGGATATAATTAACAAGCAAATAAATGTTACATACCGACTTGATGTGACTCGGTCAGCATACATACTGCTACCTTTAAACCTCGTAATAATTTTTCAAAATCATCTAACTCATAAACTCTCACAGTTTTAGGTTTAACAATATCTGTTTTTGCGGACATTATATATAAATAAAGGGTAATTAAAATGTATAAACAAATAGAAATATTTACAAGCAAACTATAAATGGCTTTAAAATGGTTTCAAAAGCACTATATAATTAAATAATTATTGTGCAATTTTTATTATAATCCTTTTTTTGCAAAGAAATAACCTAAAAATATTATTTAGTTTGCCTATGACAGCTGATTAGGCTTGAGCAAAAAATATCGACATATCGAAATATCAATACTTTTTAATAAAATATTAATATATATCGCCGATATTTGTTTTGCCATATATCGATATTTATTTTAGAGTATCGAATTCGTATCAATTTTGATATATTTTAAAATGTTGTATTAATAATAAAACATGTAACAACAAAAGGAAGTACAAAAGTATTCAGGTGTGGTTGGTTGTCGTTTTTTTTTCGTCGTTCACCCGTCAGTAACATAAAATTTTGGAACTTATCTATACAGCATGCAAATTATGACGATATATCGACATATCGATATTTATCACGCGAAATATATTGATACTGTTTTAAAAATATCGGTTTAATATATATATATATCGGTATATTTTTTTCCTTGCCCATCCCTAGAGCTGATAGATTATTTTTTCTTTGGTTATGGTTATGGACTAGTATGTTCGTACTTTTGCCAGTATCAAGTAACATGAAATTAACTTTTTTAATCATTTGTTTAAAAACTATCCCACCATATATATAATGATTTCCTATATTTACACAAATACTAGACATTTACTAAAACTAATTATACGGATTTTAATGCGGGAAACGTCGGGAATTAAAAATAATCAGACGGGGAAAAAGTTTCTTTGCTATTTTGTTCGTATAAATTAGAAGAAAAATCTCTTTGGTTTTATAGTTTGTTATTAGATGGTTGGAATAAAAATGCAAAAAGGACATTAAGAAAAAAAACATTAAAAACCACTTTCCCGCCATTTTTCAATAATTCTATGGTTAGAGCCTATTGAGTCAGGGAATTTTGGTGTCAAAGATGCAGCTCACTCTGGTCGCCCTCAAACGGTTATAGTCGATGCTATTTTTGAAAAAATGGAGCAAGATCGGCATATTAGTATTTACGACAGAGCCGGGGAATTGAAGATTGACCACAAAACAGTTTTCGTCTATTTGAAAAAGTCTAACTATACAAAATAGCTCGATGTTTGGGTACCACACGAGCTCACTGAAAGATACCTATTGAAACGTAATGAAACCGAACCATTTTTGACTGGTGATGAAAAATGGGTCACCTAAGACAATAACGTGCGAAAAACGTCATGTTCAAAGGGTAGTCGAGCTCCGCAGACTACAGCGAAACCCGGATTAACACGCAATAAGGTGATGCCCCGCGTAGTGGCGGTAAGAATACCCACTACCCCATATCTTCCCGTGGGTGTCGTAAGAGGCCATAGAGGGAAACTGTGACAGAAGATGGGCAGCAGCATCTTTCTGATAACATCAAAAGCAATAAAAAAACTGCGGTTGCCAACCCGCTCGCCAAGCGTAGCAACTATGGCAATATACCCCCCATGACAAAAGTTACAAAACTTTTTAGGTGCTAAGTAATTAAGTACCAAGTTTAAAAATTAGTTGCTACCAAAATTTTCACCGCAAAGAACTGTTGAAATTTGCGTTGCTGGCAAAACGTATCGTATGGACGAAATGTATGAGGATATCTCTAAAGCCATACATTCCTCCAAAACCCACTATACGGTGTTATTGGGAGACTTCAACGCTTCTAAATCTTCATAGAAATACATTTTGGGAAACAATAATGGTCGTACTGATTTACTTAGAATATGTTATTGTTTTTGTTTTTTTTGTTACCTTTATTTGATATATTTATTATATTTATTTGATATCTTTTTATATGTCATTTTCAAAAGCGCAGGGAGCGTATCTAGAAAAACTTGACACAGGTCCAACCATCTGGCTGAACACCTGGACACTAAGTGCAAGGCGCGCGTCTCCGTGTAAGCCGTTTTACTATTTTTATTTCTAATTGTTAACAAAACTACCGATTTTTCAAAAAAATATCCATTAAAATCACTTCGTAATACGATTACCTTACATGTAATTTCAATATAATTTCGTGCTGTAATACGATGTAAAACGGAAAAGGGTTTTAAAATCGACACTGCTTTGGTTTTTTTTTCGATCGCACAAAGTACAATGTATCGTGTTTTGAACCTTTAATATCACTCAATAAAGAATGTGTTTATGACATATATTTTTTTCGGATTTAAATATAGTAATTTGACTTTTTAAAGTTAATTTTACAAGAGACAATAATGGTATAAGCCGCCGTTAACGTCACTGGAACGTTTTTTAGTTTGTATTCTGGATTTTCAAGGTAGGGTGGAAAAACGCCCATTATATGGAAATTTGCAGTAACCACCTTGCTCTGTTCCGTAGGTGTTGTAGACTACTGGGGAAATTCTATTAACGTTTTCACTATCTCATCTTCATCGCGTTTATTTACGGTTTACGGGTTAGGTTATTGACGGTAATCGTACCCATTATACTCGCGTAGGTACTCTGAAATGTATCAATCAAGCGAGAGAAATTTATTTAACAAGCGCTTAGTCCATAAACTACTTCGGCTCTACTCCTCTGAGAAATGGCTTGTACCCCCGTGTCCCACTTCTGGAACTTATAAAGGCTGAACTTTACCTTACTTTTATAGCTATAATTATTTTAATTAGTGTCATTGCTCGGGACTGTGCTTTGTGGCATTCCTTGGGGGAGGCCTATGTTCAGCAGTGGACTTGTGAAGGGCAGTAATGATGATAATGGTGATTTAAATATTTTTTCGTAGCTACAAGGTATTAGTAACATTATATTCCGGTAAAAACACAAACCTTAAGAATTGTTACGTTTCGCCTATTCAAAAATAGAGGGCGTTTATAACATTAATAACGGCTGTAAGCTTTTTTGCAATGTGCAACTTTATAATTTGTGGTGCTCAGTCTCTATTTGTTTCCCATTACAACAGCGTATCACTTTAGTTTCAGTTGTGTTTACTAGATGGAATTATTTTCATTTTTATGTTAAAAAACTAGCCTTCGTATTTTCAGCTAAAATAATAGGTACTTATTTATGTACCACTGTTTCGAACCCACCATTTTTCAGTTTCGCAGTCTCCTTACCCATTAGAATAATGTATTATTTGTTCGAAATTCTCCTGTAATCCAATTTCTTACATGTTATTAAGTATGAAATGCCGTTGACTATGGGAAACATATTAGAATATATATTTTAGAATATATACATTTTTGTTTAGTCTGAAGCCTGATTTTTATATTTATAAATGTTTCATTTCTGTGCTCGAAAACATATCTACTTATAAGTATTTTTTTTCTTTTTGATTTTCCACCCGTATCATAACTTCGCTAATAACATCAGTGACACGATACGTTGTCGTGCAACAAAAATTGATGAGTGTAGAAAATCTTGGTACATACAAAAAATTTTTATTTTTTTTTTGTTATTTACAAGGACTAATTTAGTCACTACATTATAATTATAGTGCTTGTACTTTTTTTACCTAGAGAATACCAAGTAAACTTTTTAAATACAATTTATTTATACAACTTATGATGGCTTAAATTTTCTCTATTTAAGTATTTTTTATAGAATGAGGGTGACAAACGAACAGACAGTCCACTTGATGGTAAATGGATGCTGAAGCCTCTAGACATCTACATCTAATCTCTAAGAGGGCTAATATGGAATGCCTCGTTTCTAGTAAAAAGGGTAGCTTTACGTTTACCTTTGCGGAGTAGGCAGAGAGGATTTATCGCCAAGAGACCGATCCTGATATACCATTTTCACTTATTTTTTAGTTAGTTACTATTGTTGGCCTACAGTTAATTCGTGGTGCTCTTGTTTTAAGCGGGCGACCCTCAGGATAGTTTAGGTCAGAGATGGTTTACGGAAAGGTTCGTTACGGTCATATATATACATATGAAGGTTGCAATGCTCTGAACTGGAACGGAACTATAAACATTTTTGTATAGACTTGCCATGTAAATGATTTGATGTAAATTGTATTAATTTCAAAATCGTAAAGTTTTTTTAATCTTTTTCAAATACCACTCCCCACATGTCTGCTTGGTAAATAAGACCTTCAGTAACCATCGTCCTATTTGGGCCCATTTTTAGTCGTTACAGTGGTCAAACCGTAAAGTCACTTAATATACTTATAGTATCAAGAAAGCCTCTGCTGCTTGAACTGAGCCCTGTTGAATCCACTGTTTTTCTTGGCATCACTCTCGACGCAAAGCTTCAGTGGGGGCCCCATATATCCAAACTAGCAAGCAGACTAAGTTCTGCAGCTTATGCTGTAAAAAAGAATAGAGGCCTCACTAGTGTCGAGACAGCTAGATTAGTTTATTTCAGTTATTTCCATAGCATAATGTCTTATGGGATTTTGCTATGGGGAAATGCGGCTGATTCAGAAACTATTTTTGTTTTACAGAAGAGGGCCATTAGATCTATTTACAACCTAAAACCGAGAGAGTCTCTTAGAGATAAATTTAAAGAAATAAATATATTAACTTTGGCCTCTCAGTATATTTACGAAAATTTAATGTATGTTCACAAAAACAAAGGTAGTTTTAGTAAAAAAAGTGATGTGCATTCTGTAAACACTAGGAACAAACACAAGCTAGTGATACCAGTTTCTCGACTCCACAGAGTCAGTAATTCATTCTTGGGGCAATGTATACGCTATTACAACAAGGTCCCGGAAAGTGCCTGTACACTTTCCGGGACTTTGTTGTAATAGCGTATACATTTCTGTCTATTAGCAAGTTTAAATATTTTGTTAAGTTGAAACTGTATAAAAAGGGTTATTATGGTATAAATGAATACATTGTTGATAATAACCCCTGGGAATGAGGTGATCGCTTCCAAGCTGTTTTTAAAATAAATTTTGTACTTATATAGTTTGTACAACCATTATTGTAAAATTTGCTTTAAAAAAAAGTCCTGCTGGGTTTCTTGCTGGTTCTTCCCAGGACAGAGGTTTTTTTCGAACCAGTGGTAAAGTAAAAAATGACTTTCAATAAGAATTACACATGTGATCTATATTGAATAAAAAATTATTCTATTCTATTATTCTATTAAGTTCACGTATTGTGACGGGCAACTACGGAACCCTACCTCTACACACCTACACAGTGTGTGGTCCGACGCGCACGTGGTCAGCTTTTTATTATTTTGAGTTGTTATTAGAAGGATGCTGCTGTCCTACTCATGTTTTATTTCCCCCTGTCACCACTAACGACACTCATAGGATGATAGGGGTAGTAGGTTTACTTACGCCGTCTCTACATGGCAGGACATAATTAAAGCGGTCGCAATTTAATGCTTTTATCGAATAATCGGTAATGCAGGGTGCACCCCTCGCCTACCTAATATAGAAATTGATATTATACAACTGTATATCACAATCAGGCATCCTATTCGTTTGAACTGCATCGAGCCCCGGGCGTTTCCATAGCAACGCCTAGGCGCATCCCCAGTCTACGGTAATATGAAATTGTCTGTACGGTGAATTAATCCGATAAAGATTTCATAGGCGTTCAGTGGCGTTATAATACTATACTCGGAATACTTAAAAAGAAAAGTTGAATTTATCACCACTCCTGAATTTAAATGAACTGTAACAAGAGCTGTGTGTCCCTTAACAAACTTATATGGAGAGAAGACAACTATCTACCCCAAGTATGCCGCAAAATCTTTAGTAGGTCAAGAGACGCGAGGGGTGTATGAAAATAATTTATGTTGTAGTCCGTAGAGTGGAAAAACGCCCATTACATGGAAATTTGCAGTAATCACCTTGCACAAGGAATTTAGAATGTAGTGACTGATAATACTCCTTGAAAATAATATTAAATTTTTTTTTATATGTACCCAGATTTTCTACTCTCATCAATTTTTATTGCACGACAACTTATCGTGTCGCTGATGTTATTAGTGGAGTTATGATATAGGTGGAAAATCACAAAAGAAAAAAAATACTAGATATGTTTTCGAGCACAGAAATGAAACATTTATAAATATAAAAATCAGGCTTTAGACTAAAAAAAATGTATAATTCCCTAAAATATATTTATATATTTTTCCCATAGAAAACGGCATTTCATACTTAATAACATGTAAGAAATTGGATTACAGGAGAATTTTGTACAAATATAATATATTATTCTAATGGGTAAGGAGACGGCGAAACTGAAAAGTGGTGGGTTCGAAACAGTGGTTCACAAATAAGTATTATTTTTAGCTGAAAATTACGAAGGCTAGATTTTTTACAAAAATATGGAAATAATTCCATCTAGTAAACACAACTGAAACTAAAGTTACACGAGCAATACGCTTTATTAACGGGAAACAAAAAGACTAAGCACAATGCTAAAAAGCTTACTGCCGTTATTAATGTTATAAGCGCCCTCTATTTTTGAATAGGCGAAACGTAACAATTCTTAAGGTAATGTTACTAATACGATAAAGCTACAAAAAAAAATTAAAATAATTATAGCTTAATTACTTAATATAAAAGTAAGGTAAAGTTCAGCCTATATAATTACCAGAAGTGGGACGCAGGGGCACAAGCCATTTCTGAGAGGAGTAAATTGCTAAAATAATTTTCTCTCGCTTGATTGATAAATTTTAGAGTACGCGAGCAAAATGGGTACGATTCCCGTCAATAACCGATATGAATGAAATTACTAATTGCAATTAAAGTTCTGATTTACCAAGTGCTTGACGGTGAAAGAAAACATCTTAAGGAAACCTGCATGTCTGTCAAAATTAAAAAATAATATGTATCTAGTGTAATTATATTAAATAAGCAAATATTTATTTTTTATTAGCTTGTAGATAAGGTAGTCTAAGGCTGAATATTAGGTTTTCGAGTGTACGAAGGTTTGCCTTAACAGGGGTGGCGTGCACAGAATTGCTTTTTAGCCATCTATTGGACGTTACGATATTTAATTTACGCGATAGTGACCGAATGGTAAGAACCGCGAACTAAAAGGTCCCCATTTGACCATTGTCATAAACAAAAATGATTATGTGAGGTCGCTACCTAACACAAGCTTTTTATATTTATTTAGTACATAATGAAAGAATTTAAAAGCCTGATAGCAGGTAAGTAAGACTGGGTATGAAATAGTATCAATAAAATGCGGAGGGCGGGAGAGGGAGTTACGGCAAGCCTGCTCAAAACTCTCTTTAATTTATGCTGGAAACTTAAGCAATACCGGGAGACTGGTACAACGCCCACTGTTACAGTTCCACTGTATAAGGGGATAGCGTCACAGCAGGACTATAAAAACTACCGTAGAATTAATTAGCTTTCTTGGCATTTGACGTTGATTGGAAAAGCTATGAAAGAAACTGATGTAACAATTGAAAATTTAATTATGCAAGTTGAACTGAGAAAGAGGATAAAAATAGCTGATCAGTACAGGGTGTACGGGTCAAGTCTTTTTTATGCGCACAATCACAGAGAAACTTTTGGCCAAAAACCTTAGAAAGAATTCTGTACATTTTTAAACTTGGACAAGGCCTATGACAGGCCTATGTCAGGGTTGGTTTTTCGGGTTCAGGATGGCAAACTTTGACCACGTATGGGTTGAGCGTTGGTCTATTACAGGCATTGAAATATCTTTATAGGAACTCTAGGGTTTCTGTCAGGACCAACGGGTCCTACACGAACTGAAGTACTTAATTACTAAGTTTTGTGTTCTGCGCAAACAACAATTTTGTTTTAACGTCTATGTAGAATAATGAGTGTAATTTGCTACTTTTTAAATATATACAGGAATCTGTTAATAGCCTTACAATATGATTTAAAATATGCCATTAGTATCTATCATCATTGCATCGCTGTTGGTTTCTTTAAATAAATTAATAAAGTAAGAGCAAATACAGGAGGTAACTTTAAAAGGTGGCAATCTCCGTGTTTCGTAAAAATGATAAAATCAAGATTGTATCTTAATTTTAAGAGAGAGTTAATTAAAATTATTATTTGTAATTTAAATTTAAATTTAAATTTTAAATATTCTAAGTCTCTCGTCGTCACATTTTATTTACTGAAATATTTTTTTTATATAGAGTCTTCATCCTTTAAGTCATATTGTGCAATTATTTTATTGTTTTCTTAATTTTTATGTTTATATTTTGTTCTTCTGATTAACATAACGTAATTATTTTTATCTTACGAGTATGTCGTTACTTCAGACTTTTCTGATTAGTTAATGTATCATTGTTAAGTAAATAACTTGATAACACGCTAGTATACAATATTTCCTCTAATATGATATGGTAAGCAGTTCCTTTTAACATTCTAATATATTATGTTTATGCACTATCCGCTTAGGATCTGTGCTCGCAGTTAACGCTGAGCGTAGACCTTTTGCTACATAATACTACAAAACATGATATGAATGTAACATTGCTTTAAAATTGTATTCTGGCTTTGTTTGATTTAGTTTTAACGTTTGTTTTTGTTTTTGTTTTAATTTAATAAATTGTTACTTCTCGCAAGGAAAAAATGTAAGTTTTATTTGGCTAAGGTTTTGTCGTTTATCAAATAAAGCCTTTTTTAAATATCATGCCATTCCCGTGGGTCTCACTAAAGGTGACATTAAAAATGAAACTGGGGGTGGCAGCAGTATCTTTCTGATGACAACTCAAAATAGTAAAACCTGCTAACCCACCACCGAAGCGTGGCAACTATGGCAAATATATGGCAATCAATGAGAAAGTCTACGCTCAGTAGTGGATTTTTCATGAATATAGTTAAAGAAGCGTGGAAATTAATCCTGAGAATTGTTTAAGAGGCTAAACTGGGATATATTATAAATCTATGAACATTTTTTATGATTTTTGTTTTTGAGACAGTAAATTTTGTTGTAACACTAGTGATCCGCCCTCACTTTGCTTGGATAGGATCTATTAATGTGGCGTTATTACGATTTAATATAATCAAAGATTTTTTTTTTAATTTTACGTATTATCAAAAAAAGCAATCTTTAAGTTTTTTGGATAAATTATAGCCTAGAACCTTACAGGCATTGCTATCTATTCTTTCGTAAAGTTTCTACATTGTGGTTTAGAAATTCCGAAGATAAGAACGGACAGACAGACAAACAGACAGACAGAAAAAAAACCTGACCAGACCAAAATTTCAAGTGGGATGATTTTTTTATAAAATACCAATCTTTGCTCGGCTTTAGAAAAAAAAAATAATTTCTTTAATGTTGAAACCTATCTAGATAAACTCAGAAAGTAAAACATTACCTAAATAATTAATATCTAAATAGTTAAGAGCCGTTATCGAGAAACCAATTACTCGTACATGTTTAAACTTACAAGGTTGATTCGACACATATGCTTATTTTGTATGTTCACTAAGTTTTTGGAAACTTCACCATTATATGGGATGGTCCCATAAAATGTATGAAAAATAATCTAATATATAAAAATTTATATTTGTTTGTTCGTATTTTATACGCTGCCATACCGTTCATCAGATTGCGGTAAAACATTGTCAACTTACTGCTTGCACTTGCGCGAAGGTTATAGGCATAGTATAATTAAATTACAGTGCGTGGCGCGCGTATAACTTTAATAAATCTTTCAGAATTAAAACAATATTTCCACAATCATTTCTTCTGTGACAGCAACACGCCGGGTATGAGATAGTTATTTATAATTTTTAAAGTATGAGATTTTTTGATTTATTTATAAACTCCAGCCTTAAGGGTGGAAATTTTTAATATGTAATATGTGTTAATGGGATTTTAATGTAACTAATTGGACCAAATTCTAGTTTATTGCCTTGAACTTGTGATATTCATAACACCACTTTAAGTGGGAAAATGATAAAATGATATTTTGTTTTGTCCCTAAGTCGTATCGGTCCGGAAAAATCGCTGATGGTAATCGATTCCACAAGGAAGTCGTGCGAGGAAGAAAACATCTTCTAAATCGCACAGTGGTGGACCGCCAATCATCCAGATGGTGTGGATGGTATCGGGAGTTCTGCCGCGATGTGCGTTCGTGAAATTTGGCGGCTGGGATTAATCCGAACAATTCCTCAGAGCACTCCCCATGGTAGATGCGAAAGAAAATGCAAAGGGATGCAACATCTCTTCGCAGTGCCAATGAATCGAGCCGATCGGAAAGGGCTCGGTCGTCGAAGATTCGAGCCGCTGTGCGTTGGATGCGGTCAAGTGGAAGGAGCTGGCACTGGGGAGCCCCTGCCCAGAGATGGGAACAGTATTCCATGTGAGGCCGAACCTGCGCCTTGTAAAGTTGCAGGCGGTGTGCCGGCATGAAATACTGTCCCGCTCTGCTGAGCACGCCAAGCTTTTTAGAGGCCAATTTGGCCTTCTCTTCCAAGTGACCACGAAACTGCACCTTACTCGATATGTCGACTCCGAGGATACCGATACTGGCTGAGGCAAGAAGGTGAGTGCCTTGAAACTGAGGAGATACGACAAAGGGGTTCTTTTTAGCGGTAAACGCGCAAACTTGTGTCTTCTGAGGATTAAACTGGACTAGATTTAGTCGCCCCCAATCCGAGACTTTGTTCAGCAAAGACTCGACTTCAGACACAAGTTTGTTCCAGTACTCGGCGACGTTTTCCCGAGAAATATTGGCACGGCCGGTGTATAGAGCATCACCAGTGCTGTCATCCGCATAGCAATGAATGTTACCAGTTAGCAACATATCATTGATATGCAGAAGAAACATCGTTGGTGATAGCACACAGCCTTGTGGAACACCAGCGTTAATAGGCTTGTAGTCAGAACATGCACCGTCTACAACGACCTTGATGCTCCGATCTGCAAGGAAGCTGGTGATCCAATTGCACAATTTCTCGGGAAGCCCATAGGAAGGGAGCTTCGAAAGAAGCGCTTTGTGCCAAACCCGATCGAAGGCCTTCGCAATGTCCAGACTAACGGCCAACGCCTCCCCCTTGGACTCTACTGCCTCCGCCCATCTATGGGTCAGGTAGACCAGAAGATCACCAGCTGATCGACCCCGACGAAAACCGTATTGGCGGTCACTAATCGGCTGGTGATCCTCAAGGTACCGGATGAGCTGGCAGTTAATAATGGATTCCATTATTTTGGAGAACAAGGAGGTGATCGCGATAGGCCTATAGTTGGACGGGTCTGAGCGGTCGCCTTTTTTAGGGATCGGGTGGATAAAAGCTGTCTTCCATGAATTCGGGACTACGCCTTGGGAGTAGGAGTACCGGAAAAGACGCGTTAGGACCGGTGCCAACTCCGGAGCACACGTCCTCAGCACAATTGGGGGGATTCCGTCAGGCTCACTCGACTTCTGGATGTCCAGGGAGAGAAGTGCTTTGCGAACCGAGCGCTGTGAGAACAGTACATCCGGCATAGAGCACTCACACCGCGGGATGGTCGGCGGTGTTTTCCCCTCGTCATCAAGAGTCGAGTTGGACGCAAAAAGGGAGCCTAAAAGGTCAGCTTTGTCTTTTGCGTCTTGGGCCAGTGAGTCGTCCTCCCTGTGCAGAGATGGTAGTGATGGCTTACAGAAATTCCCTTGGACAGCCTTGGCGAGAGATCAGAATGCATGGGTTCCCGAAGGAAGGCGAACTAGTTTCTCGCCTATTCTGCCTATGTGCTCTGACTTTGCCTTGGCAATAACTCTTTTGAAGGACCTGGAGGCGAAGTTATACTTCTTTTTAAGTGTGCTGGTGTTTACATCCCGAGTCGCCGAAGCCGCAGCCCAGGCTTGATAACACTCCTGCTTACTGCGTAATGCAGTCTTACAGGAGCGACCAAACCAAGGCTGAGATCTGCCTCCGATGGGTACCACAGATGATGGAATAAATAGTTCCATTCCCTGTAGCACCACATCAGTGACAGAGTCAGCAACAGTGCTGGGATCATCCGGCGAAAAGCAAACCCGCCCCCATGGGTAGGATGCAAAGAAAGACCGCATTCCATCCCAATCCGCCGACCTGTATTGCCAAAGACGGCGGCAACCTGCAGAACGCAACCGCGAAGGGAGCGTGAGTGGCACCACACTCCGGATCAGAATGGTCCGAAGAGCCGAGAGGGGCATCGACGGAAACCTGATATCCGTCCGGATGAGAGGTCAGCAGAAGGTCCAACAGGGAAGGTGTATGATCCGCGTAGGCGAATTAACCAGTTGTGTCAGACCATATGCCAAGGCAAAATCATAAACAGATCTCCCCGCATGATCGGTTAAAGGTGAACCGATCCATTCGGCATGGTGGGTGTTAAAATAGCCAAGGATCACGATCTCTGCGGATGGGACCTGTTGTAGCAAGGAATCTGTAGCCATTTGGACGTGGTCGATGAGTCGGTCTGTTTCGGCATTTCCGCTATGGGAACTATAGAGGCACCCGTAGACGCGCGGATGGTCGTCGCTGTCTACGCGTAGCCAAAGGATGGACAGGTCTGAACCTTCAAGACTTCCGAGGCGTCGAGAACAGATGTCCTCTCTGACATACACGCAAACTCCAGCCCGAGGCACAGAGGAGTGCTCCAATTTGTACCCCGGGTAGGAGAGATACGAAATATCAGCCGGAGAGGAAACCTGCGTCTCGGTCAGAAAGAGCAAGGCCGGCTTCGCCGTCTCGAGATGGTAGTGGACGGCGTTTAGGTTAGAGTGAAGTCCCCTGATGTTGCAGAAATTCACGGATAGCGTGGCAGGGGTCGCCTTGGTATTGTTGCTCAGTTTGCCCCGAGCAGTTATGTTTTGCACCTGCATTGCCTGAGCACCCACGCTCAGGATTGGAATAAAATGGTCGTGGATGCTCAGCGAGGGATTCTCCAGGGGTACTGGTACCCTCCTGTCTGTCTCCAGGGGTACTGTACCTATTGTGTAATTCCGCTACCATGTTGATGGGGGGGGGGGGGGAGAATTGGGCCTCCGGCCACCTGCACTCACCAGACGAAACGCAGAAGCAGAGCCTCTACTTCACGTCGGTATTCTGTGAGGTCGTGGTACCAACCCAGCTTGAGCCGGCCCATACGTGCAACAGCAAAAACTGCTGCGTGGCTCTACCACCGTCAAATTTCCACATAATATTAGCTTTTGAAGTCACTGCTGTCTTAGCAAATATCGAAGAGTTAAAGGGCCGAATTCAGAGTAATCAATTGTTGGTAATAGGGTTACGAGTAGAGGTCAGTGAAGTTTTCACTTCCTAATTTTTCTTAATTTGACAACATGTACCTACATGATGAAATTGCACGCATTAAATATGCACCAATAAAAAATAGCCAATAAATAATTTTGTAAATTGTTCCTTGTTACATTTTTTGCATAACATGAAATAAGCGAAAACAATGTTTTCTTTCAAAAATATTCTTTCTTAGATGGACTTTGGTTAAACTAACGTGAATTCGCATATTAAATTGTCGTTTAGTGTTTGGCTTTTAACAACAATTCAGCATTCAAAACGCGAGTTTTCTTGTCGAGAGTCATTACTAAGTAAAAGTCACTCAGCCATGCTCTCGGGCTTTCAACGACTACTTCCCTAGCAAATAGCAATTAGAGTGCATTACAAAGATACATTTGGATGTGGCTTACCGCTTTCAGTCTCTAAAGATTTACTAAAGTTAAGGAAACAAGTAAATCTATTTTTTTTTTATAAATTTGAAGTGGTAAAAGACCTTACAGTCTACCTGATAATAGGTAGCTACTGCAGTCCATGGATACCTGCAGCCAACACAAACAAAGAAGGCTACAGGTACTTCGTCGTAAAGTAAAAAGATATTAAAATTAATAGAAAGATAGACCACGTTAGAATAGTAGCCAATAGTGCTGTGAATCGCATGGTGAGTGGTAAGAACTGAGGAGATATTTTTTTATTTAGCAGGGTGTTTCTTATTTCATACCACATACTGCAGTGTCCCCTTAACTGGAAATGAGGCATTCCATATTAATTCTCAAGAGTGACGACGATCTGCATTTAGATACTTAAATGGAATGTAATGAAACGGAATGGTGTAGAATGGAACGGAATGGAATTGAATTGAATTGAATGTTTTTTTTTATAGGAGAGGGGGCAAACAAGCAAGTGGCTCACTTGATCGTAAGTGACTACCGCCGCCCATGAACAACTCCAACACCACGGAAGTTGCAGATGCGTTGCCGGTCTTTTAAAAAGGAGTAGGCTCTTTTCTTGAAGGTCCCTAAGTTGTATCGTTCTGGAAAAATCGTTGGTGGTAATCGATTCCGCAAGGAAGTTGTGCGCCAATCATCCAGATGGTATGGATGGTATCGTGAGTTTTGTCGCGATGTGCGATGGTGAAATTGAGCGGCTGGAATTAGTCCGAACAATTCCTCAGAGCACTCCCTTTGGTAGATGTGATAAAATAGGAAAAGAGATGCAACATCTCTTCGCAGCGCCAGTGAAGCAAGCCGATCGGAAAGGACTCGGTTGTCGACGATTAGAGCAACATAAACGTGGCGAACACTAGGTATAAAAATGCATACTGTCGATTTGGGCAGGTATAGCCACCCTCTTACCATTTCTTCTGCCAAATAGCGGTACTTGCATTGTTGTTTCGGTCTGGAGGGTAGAGAGAGAGAGAGAGAGAGAGAGAGAGAGAGAGAGATGGGGGTTAGTTGTTGTTGTTTCTTACACTACTTTTCCCAAACTGCAGGGCAGTTTGTTGGCGAATACATCACCCACTTACATTCTATGTGCCTACTGTAATTAATAACTTAATCTTGGATTTACAACTTAAAATAGAAAAAAACTAATAATAAAAAAATATAGAAAATTTAAATTTAGCAGTGTTATTTATAAACTTAATTATATTTAATTATACTTCATTATATTTAATTATACTTAATTATATTTAATTATGGTAGTTCGGGCCT
This sequence comes from Parnassius mnemosyne, assembly GCA_963668995.1. Taxonomy (NCBI): domain Eukaryota; kingdom Metazoa; phylum Arthropoda; class Insecta; order Lepidoptera; family Papilionidae; genus Parnassius; species Parnassius mnemosyne. The sequence goes on along the minus strand of CAVLGL010000013.1, from coordinate 41,882,241 downwards.
ATTAGCTAATTTGTCACTTCAGTTTTATAAAAAAAAGTCTCACTGATTTGCTTAGGCGACAAAATTGTATTGCCATTTTATGTAGTAACGGAAATGCTGCTTGACTATTTTGCGAGTACTCTACTAACTACCTACCCCACCTATTAAAACATTGCAAACTATCAAATATTTTAAATAATCTATTCCTGTTCATTATCAGCAGCATGTTTTGGTCTAGTTGTGATTAGATTCTCGTCATTCATCATACGAAACACAAAAGTTTTATGCTGTTGTTTTACGCTAATATTCTTTGAAAGCGTAGTGCTTTCCCATTCGAGCCGCCATTCGTGCTCAGTCATAATACCACTTAAAATCGTGTTTTTCTAATGTACATTCAATTAAGTACACTCCCTGGCACTATTCCTTTGATTAATTCTACAAAAAAAAAAATATACTCGTGTCTATTGGATACTTTCCAGGTAAAATTCTACTTTCTTCAATTTTACTAACTTGCAAAAGTCCAGTAAACCAAATATTACAGTTAGGTTTGTAATTGGAAGTTGACTATCGAGAATTGCAGTTATATATTTTTTTGTCTTTAAAATTACTAATTTTTCACGTTCGTTTAAAATTTAAAATTTATTAATTTTTTAACCGTATCTACAGTTTATTACTTAGTCAAAAACTGAATGAGCTGTACAATTAACTTCCTTTACTGATCTTGAATTTCAAGCTGTGACATGGCATATTTTCTACGCAAGGAATTCATTTTATACGTGGTAGAGCCATGCTGCAGCTATATTAGTAGTATAGTTGTAGCACGAATGGGTCGGCTCGACCGGGAAGGACCACGCTCTCACAGAATACCAGCGTAAAATAGCAGTTTAACACTGCTGTGTTTCGTATGGTGAGTGTAGAGAACCGGAGACCGGTTTTACTGGAAAAGAGGCATTCCATCTTGGTCCTCACGGGTGAAAACGCATCTGCATTTTGATTCGCAAACGAGGATAAATGTAGATGTCTATGGGCCACAGCAACCACTTACCATCAGGTGGACTGTGTGCTCGTTTGTCACTCGATCCTATAAAAAAAAAGTTTGCATTATTGTTGTAGTAATTATCATCATTCTCTGTAAGCTTTTTGCAACTTCAATTTCAATCAATATCTCAGAGATCAGACTATTCTTATGCATTTCACTATCCTGTATATATATATATATATATAATATAGTGGACCTACCAACTTAAAAAAATATTTATGGAAAGCGCACGTGGGCACAAAGCATACTTGCCCCACTCTTTACTTTAATAATTTCCACAATTTAAAGAAAGTAAAATATTATAAAGTTTTTAGTTTAAAAATAGCTAAAAGAACTCTGAATTAGTTTCTTATTAAATAATTAGGTGGTCGGTATAGTATGTTATGAGGATATATATACTATAATATGTTGTATTATTATAGGTTGGTATAATATATTAATAGTATATTGTATGATAAAATAATTAGCTTTATATTGCATTATTTGATGTACCTATGGCTTTATCTTAAATTTATAAATATACTACCTGGCCAGGCAGACGTTGTTCTGCCCTTTCCGACGACCCTTCCTATGAAAAAATCCTTAAATTCGCAATAAAAAATATTGAAGGTCACTTATCGAGATAAAACGTATCCTATCTCTCAAGTTGGACCAAACTGCACAAAGTGTGCAAAATTTCATTGAAATCAGTTCAATAGTTTAGGAGTTCATCGCGGACAAACAATGTGACACGTAATTTTTATATATAGAGATTAATATAGTGGTGTGTTAATAAATCCATAAATTTACCATTAGTGCCATTAGTAATTTATAGGTGATAGACCACCAACAATTAAATCATGTGTGGTTTCTACTGGAGGGCTAAACATTTTCTTTCTTGTCAGTTTTTAAATATTTTGAATGAAAAAAATAGCATCCCATTGGGTGTACGAGTAGCAAGGGGCAGCAGAGGGAAACTGAAACAGGACATGTGTTACAGCATTTTCCTGGAACTACTAAAAATAAGAAAAAACTGTGGTTACCAACCCGACTGCCAAACGTGGCAACCATGGCAAAATTCCCCTATGGTGTAATTTATGGGGGTGGCCTACGTTCGGCAGTGGACTTAAATAGGCTGTAATGATGACTAAAATGACAGAAATCACATTGTTAGTGTAGTTCTTATGCAGGTGACATTTGACTCCTGGCATAATTTAAGTTATATGTACATACTTACCTCACATTTACTCCGGAATTAGTATCGAAGTTTTTCAGTGCCTAGAAGACTGCAATGAAGTGGACGATATGAATGACAACCTCGTGGAAACTGTCCATGCGGTCGGAGCTAAGTTCTGTAAGACCCGCCGCAGAAGAACACAAAAACTCTCCGATCACACTCTTAATCTCATGGCTGTTAGACGGGAGATGAAGCTACATTCTTCAACAGACTTGACAGCATACAGGCATCTGAACAGACAGATCTCCAAATGCATGCGGCGGGACTTACGCAACTTCAATACAGCTCGTATTGAAGAAGCGATCGAGCGGAACCAAGGCTCCAAAGTCTTTGCCAGAGATCTGTCTGCCAGAAAAAGCCACCTGTCAAAGCTGAAGACAGAATGTGGCAGCATCGTTTCCGGGACACCTGAGATTTTGAGTGAGATTGAGAGGTTCTATGGGCAGCTGTACACGTCATCGTTGGAGCCACACGCAAGTGTGAGTAACGATCCAAGAGCGAGTCTCAATCGACGGTTTCAACTCGGCTGGGCAGCGTTCGGGAAGCTACGACACATCTTCTCGTCAGACATACCTCAAAACCTGAAAACGAAATTGTACAACCAGTGCGTGTTGCCAGTGATGACTTATGGAACTGAGACGTGGTCCTTCACTGCTGGCCGTATGAGGAAGCTCAAGGTCGCTCAGCGAGCTATGGAGAGGGCTATGCTCGGAGTTTCTCTGCGTGATAAACTTAGGAATGAGGATATCCGCAGTAGAACCAGAGTAACCGACATAGCCCAACGGATTCGTAAGCTGAAGTGGCAGTGGGCCGGCCATATAGCTCGAAGAACCGACAACCGATGGGGAAGAAAGGTTCTCGAGTGGCAGCCCCGTACCGGTAGGCGAAGTGTAGGGCGTCCCCCCACGAGATGGAGTGATGACCTGGTAAGACATGCAGGAAGTCGATGGATGCAGGTGGCTCAGGACCGTGCTTTGTGGCATTCTTTGGGGGAGGCCTATGTTCAGCAGTGGACTTGTGAAGGGCTGTAATGATGATAGTATCAAAGTAGGTGTAATAAATTTACTATCATCTCCTATTTACTATTTAGTAAATAGGAGAATTTCTCCAGTTGATTACTTTCAAAAACTCTTGTAGCCAAATAATAATATTGCATATCACTATTTGCTTGGTCGTGTGTTGGCGGCATATGAGAATCTATCATCCTATTGCGACCCTTGGGTATCATAAAAGGCGACTGTGAAAAATGCCTCAAAATCTCATAGATTCATGAATTATACCAAAATGTTACACATTTAATAACATAAATTTTTATTGCATGCCTTAAACTCAAAACACGTAGGTATGTTCTACTAGCGCTTAAAAATCAAGATTCCAACGTTTATACTCGTATAATCGTGTCGATAAATGATTGTTGAACTTATTAATATTTTTTTAAATCGATTAATTGCTATTCTTACATGAAAAAGGTCTTAGTGGCTTATGGTATAGATTTATCGAGTCCGCATGAAGTGGTAAACACGATAACTTTTGAATAAATCAATTGTTTAACTCAATATATTTTTTAATTTCTTCATCCATAATGTGGGAAGCCATAGAATGTAAACGGCAGTTTAATTTTGTTTTGTTTAGTTATAATTAATTTTTTTCGGCTGAAAAATGTCGAAATTTTCGGTTTCTTAACAGCCTTGTATCAATTTATTTTACTAAATAGACTGCTTCAGCTTCCCTCAGCCCGGCGACAACCACCGTTGTGAGTGGATACTGTATCGTTTGTTTGCAGCGGCTCAAAAAGATCGCTGTACGAATACAAAATATTCGAAAAACCAAGTTTCATACATACTTGATTAATATAATAATCAGAGATTTTTATTACAATATTTTAAAAGTATAGAATAAATAGTAGTAGAACGTAATAGAAGTAAGTGGGATGTATATATTTATACTTAAATACGTCTTGGACTTTATGGAGTGCACTTTTGGATTTTCCAAACTTTTTTTAAATTAAAGTTTGACATAAAATTATTGGAAAATTGAAGGTATAATAAAGTTTATTATTATTTATTAGTGAAAACTTGTGTGGATTAAAACTACTTTAAAAAATTTCCGTATAATCATGTTATACGTAATTTTTTAACGCGCTTAGGGCATGCAGAATTGGATTTACCTATAGTTTTTATAAATGTTATTAAGTAACTTTAAAACAACGAGTTTGTTTGCCCGTCAGTGGAATATATACATCCAACTTAAAGAAGAGAAGATACGACTTAGGGACCTTCAAGAAAAGAGCCTACTCCTTTTTAAAAGGCCGGCAACGCATCTGCAATTCCCCTGGTTCCTCTGGTGTTGCGGTTGTTCATGGGCGGCGGTAGTCACTTACCATCAGGTGAGCCGCACGCTCGTTTGCCTCCTCTCCTATAAAAAAAAAAGAAAATATATACAAGTAAACGATATACATATATACCGCCATATATCTGAGGAAAAAAAGGTTATTCGGATATATTTTTTAGTCACCTGTTACAGCGGGGTGCCCATACACGACGAATCGTATTGTCATTTACAACACGATATTTTAAATCCAGTGCACGTGTCTGGAACGTCAACTTTTAGCTATAAACTATATAGCTTATAACTGTGCGCGGTCTTATCTGCCTTTGTAGTTTTGATTGTTTTTTTTTGTGATTGTTTGTAATGGATTCGCAAAGCGCTACATTAAAATAGTACTTTTTATTATTATATACTGCTATTATAATACTGCACCATTTACCTGTGAAGGCTAATATTTCTGAGTGCTTGTTTTTCTGTGTCTGTTGCGGTCATGTGTTCTGGTGCCCCTTACCTGAGAAGGAGCTGGGGGAGGAGTAGTGCTCTCCCGAGGAGAGGCTCCCGTGGTCCTGCCAATATGTAACGAAAGTGGAACATCATGGGGTTTTAGTCGGTGCGAGTCCGACATAACCCGCCCTTGCCCCTGCGAGGCGGGTATTCGCAGACATTTCCCCATGTAAAAAAAGATACCTATATATTTAAAAATTTATAGAATCAGGCGTTACTTTGCGGAAATCCATTATATTAAATTTGTTAAAAATGTGAACTCTGTGGTAGCTGACCGCTAGCGGTGATTAGCGGGCATCCACCGCAGAGTTTACTTCACCTGAGTATGCCTCGTGTAGAGGCGAAACACGTGTTGTATTATCGACGCTGGTGTATCTTTCCTAGTGTAGAATTGGTGCAGGTGCTGGTACGGGGATTGTGCACGCAATTGAAGGAGGGCGGGGGGCGCTCTTCAAAATAGGTAAGACACATAATTTTATTATATTACCCGGATCTTAAGAAATAATTTTTTACCAACTCTAACCTACATCTTTACCTCGGTTAAGAGACAAAATGCAGATTTTTGCCATCTCTTTTCTAATGACTGAGTTAGAATGCCTCTTTACCAGTAAAAAGGGTCTCCTGTTCTCGTTACTTATCATACAAATCACAGTGGTCGAGCCGAGCCATTCGTGATGCAGGTTTAGAAGTTGTAGCTTGTCGGCGCGTTTCTACCGCATACGTATACTTATATACTCGTATTTATGTGATTTTAACACTTAATATTAAAGTAAACTTTGTGAAAGTCTCACATAAGTGGTATTTTTTTAAAATTAATTATTGATTCTGATTCAGAATTTCATAAATGTTTTCACATCTTAAAGGTTTGCAATAAGTAATAAAGTAGGTTCACACTAGAAACTGTTTCAATAAAGAAGTGCCGTGGAAAATAAGCGAACTTAAATATAAAGAATGGAAGTGGACAGCAATTAATGTTAAAATTCGCAGACTGTGGCGCCATAGCTTACTGACTTCTTACGAGTATATGAAAACAAGTGGGATGCGAGAAGTAAAGACTGTGTAAGAACCTCCGAAGGAGGCGGAGTTATAGCCGAATATATACATAATTTTAAATTTTTGGTGTTTGCTCATTTTGACCATGACCCCCATAATATCCTTTACATGATAGGCTATTCCAACTGACTAGGCCTTAAGTTCGAGTCACTTCCCAACTAATTTCTAGTGTTTACTTCCAAAAATAAATACTCTTTCTTAACAGGAGACTATCACGTTTTGTAATACGCCCGATAATAAGGTTGAACTTTAAAATTACATTTATTTTGATGTCCTTCCACATTGTATGTTTCATCAAACGGAATGGCGCATAGAGCAATATTTTGTAAGGCATAGGACGCGCGGGACGTATTTTGCAGGAGTATTTCATTAATTATTACAATTCGGGATTAAAAGTGCCATTGCGGGATTGTCCCGCAGATTTTGAGACTGTTGGTCACTTTACTTTTTATTGCTACTTATTTGTTCTTTTATAAACCTTTATTATATATCTACTAGACAATAATTAAAACAGTGAATATTAAATTAATAAATATTAAAATCATTGTCTTATTTTGATATTCCTTAAATTAATTGTTTCTTTACTCTGCTTACCGTGATATCTTTCGACGTGGCCGTCAGAGGCGGATGAAATGTCGACAGCGCCCTAGGCTTGCATATGATCCGCGCCCTACTGGCGGTCAATATTATAAGTTATGAATACTTATTTTGCAACTATATTATAATTTTGGTCTTGGAACAAAAAAGCGAGATCTCACGCCTAACAAGGTTACACGCTCCGTGTGTTATCTATATCTGTATTCTGTGATATTAATGCTGTTAGCCTTTTGTTTTTTACACCTTCATCTGCTGCTGATTCAGTGCTCGCGGTCTGTAAGGCTACGAGCTATATAAAAATGGAAAGGATGATGACGATGATAATAATGGTTTATGATTGAGTTTATTACCAATCATCAGGACAATTTTGTACGACTTTTAAGCTAACTAACCGCTGTCCGAGTGGTGGAGTGTGAACTCCTATCATTGACTGCTTAACTCGTGTCGATCGATATTATGACCGTTGACAACTGCTCAGGTACGCAGGTGTACGGTGTGTACGCGGTGTGCTTCATACATGCCCTTCGGTAAATTGTACAGAAGACCGAAGAGTACAATCTGCCACTTTGTCTTGCGTATGTGGACATGTGTCGAAATTTGGGCGGTGCTGTAGTCCATTCAACGGTGCCAAGATGACTAGCGGTATATCGAAGTGTTGAAATGTTTGTACTGTAGTTCTATGTTGATTAGCCAAGTACAGAACCAGAGTAAGAAGGCTATCCAACTGCAACTACTTGCCAGACAGGGTGACGTTATATCCTCGAAACTCTTCACCGTTGCATTGGACGACTTTTTTTAAGCTACTGGACTGGAAAGTATACGGTATTAACATCAATGGCGAGTACATCACTCACCTTCGATTTGCCTATGATATAGTCCTTATGGCAGAATCGTTGTAGGACTTAGACACTATGCTCAATGATCTCAATAGTTCCTCCCAACAGATAGGTCTTAAAAATAAAATGGACAAAACAAAGGTCATATGTAACGTCTATGTCACACCTATGCCGGTAGTTGATGGGAGCACTAAGCTCGAAGTTGTTGAAGAGTATGTTTACCTGAGACAAATAGTCCGACTAGTTAAGTTCAACTTTGACCGAGAGATCAATCGACGGATTCAACTAAACAGCATTCGGGAGATTACGAAACATCTTCTCGTCAGGTATACCTCAAAACTTGTAAACAAGATTGTACTCGTACAACCAGTGTGTGTTGCCAGTGATGAATTATGAATCTGAGTCATAGTCATTTCCTACTGGCCGTGTGAGGAAGCTCAAGGTCACTCAGCCAGCTATGGAGAGGCAATTCTCGGGGTTTCTCTGCGTGGTAACCTTAGAAATGAGGATAACCGCAGTAGAACCAGAGTGACCGACATAGCCCAACGGATTAGTATGCTGAAGTACCAATGGGCTGGTCATATAGCTCAAAGAACCAACAACCGATGGAGAAGAAAGGTTCTCGAGTGGTATCCTTGTACCGGTAGGCGAAGTGTGAGGCAGCCCCCCACTAGATGGAGTGACGACCCGGTAAGACATGCAGGAAGTCGATGGTGGCTCAGGACTGCAGCGGTGGACTTGTGAAGGGCTGTAATGATGATGATGATGAACGAAGGCTACACTTGCGTCGGAAATGATAGGTCTAACGATAAGTTTTGTAGATATGAAGTTTGTGTTTGCTCTAGCTGTTTACATGAGGACAGATTACTTCGGATCTTAAGAGCGAGATTTAGGCTTCCGTGAGTTTCGCTTGAGGCGCAACGACAGCGCCGCCACCTAATTTATAACGTGGTTTATTTGCAAACTAATTAGGTAGGCGAGACACGTGCACCCTTAACAGGTGGGCGTGAATGAAAAATGCGATGTGAGTGAAGAAAGCAAGAGGGATAGAATGAGGAAATTCTATCACTTCCCAAATTATTGGAAGTTTAATATTTAACATATAAAAAATAATGGTACGAGTATGAATAAAATTATTTGTTAAAAATTTGTATTAACAAACAATTATTTATCCTATAACATGAGTTAAAAATGTATTTGTCTAAATTTTTGTTTTCAGATATTGTCAATAACATCGACATATATGTAGTTTAAAATTATAGCAATAAGTTTGATGCAGTGTTACAATGCAATGTTCACACGTGGTAGAGTGTGCTGCAGCTATATTGGTAGTATAATTGTAGCAAGAATGGGTCGGCTCAACCGGGGAAGGACCACGCTCTCACAGAAAACCAGCGTAAAACAGCTTAACGCTGCTGTGATTCGTACGGTGAGTGTAGAGAACCGGAGACCCATTTTACTGGAAAAGAGGCATTCCATCTTAGTCCTCACGGGTGACGACGCGTCTGCATTTTGATTCTTTATTAAGGATAAATGTGGATGTCTATGGGTCACACCAACCACTTACCATCAGGTGAACTGTGTGCTCGTTTATCACCCTAACCTATAAAATAAAAAAATACGAGCAAGTATCGCTAACGAATTTAATCGTATGCTCATAGTTGAGTGAAGATAATTTTTCACTTTCCTTAGGAAAGAAAACCTTTGCTCACCACTGTAATTGCTAACTGCCGTCGATACGCATATTCTTCGTTTAGGAACGCGCGCCTAGGCACGCGCCTAGTTAACCTAGTTTGCTTCAAGAATCTGCCACTGGTGGTCGTCCACTTCCTTTTAATACAGTCGAGAAAGACGGTGACTGCCGTCGTGACGTCATACTTGTGAAAAGATGCTGCTTTAGTAGAACTTTTTTTAGTTGACTATGGGCCTATTTCTTTTAATTTTTATAATCAAAATTTATTGTAACTTTGGCCATAAAAACAATGCAAAGAGGATATCTACATTTGGTGGTTTTTTTTTTTCAATTAGAGTCACCTCATTCTGAAACGATAGAGATTTAAAAAGTTACAATAGACGAGAGTAATTTTTTTTAACATTATACAGATTTTATTTTACCCAACACAAATTGCGCACGCTGATGATTTTATTAAACTAATACGAATCACTATATAACGAGAGAATACAGGAATAATTCTGCATATCACTCCATCTAGTGGGGGGCCTCCCTACACTTCGCTTACGCGGTTCTTCGAGTTATTGTCCACTGCCACTTCAGGCTAATGATACTGCGATTATCCTCACTATAATTGTCTATACTTATACATCGGTATATTTAAGTACCTAACATAAAAGTATATTTTGAACGCTTATTTATGTCTAATAGTTTGGTGGTGGATTATGACTTTATTATCGCATCTAAGGGAAGCTTTTTTTTTTAATAGGAATAGGGTGACAAACGAGCACACCAGATGGTAAGTGGTCCACCTGATGGTAAGTGGTTGCTGTAGCCCATAGACATCTACATCTATCCCCGATTACAAATCAAAATGCAGTTGTGTCGTCACACGTGAGGACTAAGATGGAATGCCTCGGTTCCAGTAAAAGGGTCTCCGGTTCTCTACACTCACCGTACGAAACACAGCAGCGTTAAGCTGCTATTTTACGCTGGTATTCTGCAAGAGCGTGGTCCTTCCCCGGTCGAGCCGACCCATTGGTGCTACAACTATACCACTAATATAGCTGCAATATGGCTCTACCACGTCCAAAACGCCTCGTAGCATTCCATGGATAAGGTAGATAGGTGTTTGTATGTCACAGTGTCTACTTATCGTCTGGTTTACTGTGTACTATGTGTGTCGTTTTATATTTTTTGTACTATTTGAAAAAATATGCGTACTATAACGAGGCTAAGGAAAGAGGCACCCGGCTGTGGCACCTAATGCCACAACGGCTCGAACTTCAACTATACTTATACACTTTACATCTCTCTATGTTTATTGTCTTTATCAATACCCCTCTATGACAATACCAACAATAGAAAACGTGCTTTTCCAAAGCTTCTAACTTTATAAATTAATCGTAACAAGCTGTGCAATAATTTTTGCGACGGTATTTTAAGCTCTATGTCGCAAAGGACAAGGCGGGGAAAGTTATTCCGTACACGTATAACGTAACTTGGTGTAAGGCGGGTTTCGGTACGGCGCACATGGAGCCGGCAGTCGTAGGCCCATCGACTGTAGTTCCGGTGGGGTCGATCACTAGAGCGCGATGTGTGCATGCCTTTATGTGCGATATTGAAAAGTTTATTCGCGAGTCGGACGTTTGATCAATTTAGAGCTTACAGTTGACATCTGACATATTTTTGAATTTAGAATATTGTTTTTTTTTTCTTAATTTATGAATAGTAAAAAGTTGATTGACGATAAAAAATATGTTGGGCGATTAAGTAATGAAACTGTGATCGTTATAAAAATAGGATTTTGTAAAAACAGTGTAAAGTGCTTTATAGCTGTAATAAAATTTATTAATAAATACAAAACGGGACAATATGAAATACAAGGTTGTTTTGCAATTGGTGTCAATATACATGGTTATAGCGGAAGTAGGTAAGTACTTTATTATTATTGTATTATTATATATTTAGTATTGTTATTTTCAGAAAGTAAATAATAAATTGAGAATGTAAGTATTGCAAATTTTCCCTTTAACCTTTTTCCAGATAAATTTTTTAAATTATATTTTAAGAATTGAGATGAAAATCAATAATGAAAATCTTTATAATTTGCAAACTTTCAGCTTAATTTTTTATGTTTTTTTCCTGTCTTTTAACATAAGGCTATTAGGTTCTTTTTCTACTGTTTGTCTGTACCAATTGATGTTACTCGATAACTATTGAATCGACCGATATAAATTTATACACGTGTTTAATTTATGAGTGTAATTTTCACGGCCCCAAACATTAGTTTTCCTTGCATTTGCGTCAACGAAGTCACAGTTTTATGTTTTATCAAATAAAGTTGATTCTTAGTTTAGTGAAACATTTATAATAAATATTATCATTATTAATAACGTTTTCATTTAGTGTAACGAAATAATTTTAATGTAATTTTTTATTGACATTAAAATATTTTGTAACCATACATTTGTTACATTTTTATAACCTAAGAGATATTTTATTACACTTACACCGGCTCCATAAATTTAGCTTTTTCAATTCAGCTGGATTCGTGCCAAAGTAGATGTGAGGTTTTGCATAGGTAAGACATTAAGGTTCCAATTTCGATTTGGGATCTCTTGGATAAATTTTATTATAAAATTTTAGAAAAGTCTAACCTACATAAGTAGGTTAAAAATATTTCCAGGAAAGATTAATAAAACCTACATTTAAAGTTATAATGAACCGAATCTACTTACATTCAATTTATTTACTAAGATGAGGCTCACCTGACTAATTTCGGGTATGGGTCAGATTTTTTTAAATTACGGCGAAAAGTATAAAGCAAAGTTACTAGCTTATACGTCTCCCTGCTGGTACGTGCAGACTTCCTTTTTTTTTTTAAATTAAAATTATAGTATCCAAGGCGAATTAGGGCGATTGGTTTGAGAACCAATCGTTATTAATAAAAATGACACATGAGTGTCATTTTAAAAATGACACATGAGTGTCATTTTTATTAATAACGAGCAAATATTAAAATAAAATTAAAATCTTACTTCCTATTTAACACTGTTTAATAACCTAAGTTAATCTACTTATTTAATTAACTAAGTTATCAAAATTATAACTTTAGCCCAATCTTAAAACTATTTGAAACACAATGTAATATTACGTATATTCTATTTTTCTTTATTAACCTCCGACGTCAAAAGGGGGGTGTTATAAATTTGACCGCTATATGTGTCTGTCTGTGTTACCGTAGATCTTAAACGGGTAAACCGATTTAGTGCTGTATTATCTTTATTTTAAAGCAGGTTTTCTAGCGGTGAGTCTTAGATATGTTTTATCAAGATCAGTTCAGCCGTTTCAGGGTCATCAGCTGTTTTGTTAGCTGCGGTAGGGTTCTTTTCCGGGATTTTTAAAATTTTCAATCTAAGTTATATTATCAAACATTAAGGAAATATCGATGTAGATGATAGCATTTTATTTACAAACCTTTGTGGTTTATAGATGCTATCTTACTTATGCTTTTGTATTCAAATTTGAAATGATAAATAAATAATAAATAAATATTTACGTGGAGAGACGGTCAAGATGTACACCTAATGACATGACATCTAGAACTATGAATACATGCATATAATAACTCCTGTACCTGCCTAATAAGAGGGAATGCATGCCTGTAAAAATATTTACACTCTTACCATTCATATCACTTGATGACGCACCTGGACATTTTTTATTGTTTATTTTGGTATCCGCCGCATTGTGATGCGTCAAATTGTATATTATTTTTTTATAGGATAAGGGTGACAAACGAGCACACAGTCCACCTGATGGTAAGTGGTTGCTGCGGCCCATAGACATCTACATCTATCCTCTATTACAAATTAAAATGAATGTAATGAAAAAATCATACTTTTATATGAAACTGTACTTATTACATAAAATCGCACCTCTTTCTCGTATCAAAATCAACTTCAGCACATTATTTGACCGACGACGCCAGAGTAACGATCTGTGTGCGGTCAAATTCTCGCCGAAATTCCCCCTGGGCGTATTAACATGGCGGCTAGATACGGATATTGGGAAGCTATCAAGTATTAACTATGTTTTATTCTATAAAATAAAATTGAAAAAACTTAAAGTACATCTGATGGTAAGTAGCTACTGCAGCCCATGGACATACGCAACAATACTTATTGCTTACTAGGAAATAGTTTGCTAGTAAGAATGAACCGTGGTAGTTCAGGGAATTAACGTTCGTCAGAGTCATACCACGCAACCTAACTTAGTTCGATTCTTGTCCGCGTAAATGAAACCGTTAATAGTAGTTTTAAGTGCTGATTTCCTACGTGCTCGGCGGTGATGGTAGATGATAGGACTCCTTTTCTGCCTATTATACCGTCTGAGTAGATAGCTCCCTCTTACCTATTTCTGTAGCCAAATACCCAGCCTCTTACATATGCATGCACTGCAAGTGACAGCAGCTACTGGATGTTTGATCATTCCGATCTGAAAGGAATAGTCAGAAGTAGTCAGTATAATTACATGTTGTGAGGCATAGTAGGCCACGCTCTCATAGAATACCAGCGTAAAATAGCAGCTTAATGCTGCTGTCTTTTGTATGGTGAGTGTAGAGAACCGGAGACCCTTTTTACTGGAAAAGAGGCATTCCATCTTAGTCCTCACGGCTGACAACCTATCTGCATTTTAATTCGCAAACGAAGACTGTGGACTGTGTGCTCGTTTGTCACCATTATTCTATAAAAAAAATCTGTCTTCTTGCACAGAGGTGACAACTCACCTGTAGCCTTCTTTGTTTGAGTTAGCTGCAGCTGTCCTTGGACTACTGTTTGTCTCTTCAGTTTTATATAAAATAACGCCGTGAAGAATTCTGCATTTATGAGAAACTAAAAAATTTTTGTGGACATGAGAATTTCATCAACACGTATTAAGGTATCTCGGTGGACTATTTCCTGCTACAAAAACAAAAAAAAAAATTAGAGGAGGTCTATCAAGAATAGGACTGTGATCAAAATGCAGATGTAGATGCAGAATGCCTATTTTCCAGTAAAAAGGGTCTCCGGTTCTCTACACTCACCATACGAAATACAGCAATGTTAAACTGCTATTTTACGCTGGTATTCCGTGAGAGCGTGGTCCTTCTCCGGTCGAGCCGACCCATTTGTGCTACAACTATACTACTAATATAGCTGCAGCATGGCTCTACCACGTAAAACCTTTTTACTTAGAAATACCGCTAGATAACTGAGTGAAGGTCTCCGAATTTATATTATCTTGTTTCAAAAGTATATAATACAAATATCTAATATTCAATCTAACTTTGTAATGTAAGGTTTGTAAGTAAATAGGACAAGCTTATTGTACGTTGTTCGCTCTGTTTAACAATAATATTCTTATCTTAATACTAAACACGCTAATGATACAAAGTCAACATAATACATTATGAAATGGTACTTACCTGAGTTAGTGTTTTTCCTTCGAGATACCAGCAGTGTAAATGTTGTATGTGCTGGTATATGTACTGTTGGAAAATCTTCAGTGGGATAGCTTAGTAATATATGATTGTGATGTCACAGGCCAATTGTTTAAATAAATTGTTTTAATACACAGTAGAGCCATTTTGCAGTTATATTATTGTTGTAGCATGAGTAGTTTGGCGATCGGTGAAGGACCATGATCTCACAGAATATCAGCGTAAAATAGCGGCTTCTTGCAGCTGTGTTTCGTATGGTGAGTGTAGAGAACTGGAGATCCTTTACTTGGAAAGGGTGCATTCCATCTTAGTTCTTGAGATCGCAGACGAGATCGAGACGCATCTGTATTTAGATTTTTAATCAGGGATTATGGGCTACGGCATCCAGTTACCATCAGATAGATTATGTGCTCGTTTGTCACTTATATTTTATAAGAAATAAAGGATATTTCGATTTGTTTGTTCTTAATAAATTGCTCTCGTGCTTTCGGCGCATACAATTTTTATAAACCACAGTAGCTCGCCGTAAACAACACGATACGCGAGCTCGATTTCTGCCAGCAGTATTGAAAATGTTGGTTAAAATTTTAAGTACTAATTTACAATGTGCTTGGCAGTAAAAAAACATTTTGAGGAAACTGCACGTAATAAAAGAGTAATAAAGTATTTCCAGGATATATGAGGTCCGCCAACACCCACAGAAGTAGCGCTGTTTATTCATTGCTCAATAACTTTACCAGAAGTGAGTGGAGGCCTGTTCGTAGCAGTGGGCCATAAAATGAGTGTAGTTTTACGTTTGGGACTTTATACAACTTGCTCCGTGTGGTAAATGCGTAAGAGAATCCTTCACTTCACTTCACTTATACGGGACGAATCCCGTAGAAGAGGCGACATTGGGAAAGGGTATAAGGTATTGTATCTTTTTGGTGACTGTAAACCATCTCGATTAAAACGAGTATAATATTCAAAATGGCGTCATAGAGTAACGTTCGTAGCGGAGAGTAACACGAGCACTGGTGTTACTTATATTTTATAAAATAAGGGTGACAAATAAGCGCACATTCCACCTGATGGTAAGTGGGTGCTGTGGCCCATAGACATCTTCACTTATCCTCATTTAAGAAACAAAGTGATGCGTTTTCATCCCTGGGTACTGAGATGGAATGCATCGTTTCTAGTAAAAGGGTCTACGGTTCTCTACACTTATCATACGAAACTCAGCAACATTAAGCTGCTATTTTACGATGGTATGGCTGTGAGAGCGTGATCCTACTTCGGTCGAGCTGACTCATTTGTGCCAAAACCATAATATAGCTACAACGTGGCTCTACCACGTAAAAGTTATTATCATCAACATTAGCATCACATCATCATTTTTGCTGTCATCATCATCATCGGCCTGCAGCAGTACACTCGTGGTCATAGGACTTTCCTAAGGCACGTTACTTAGCCCATCCCAATGAAGTCGAATTTCAAATATCCAGTAGCTGCTGCCACTTTGCGCAGATCGTAGCTCCATCTATTCAGGGAACCCCCTTCATTTTTTTATAGGATAGGGTGACAAACTAGCACATAGTCCACCTGATTGTAAGTGATTGCCGTGGCCCATAGACATCTACATCTATCCTCGTTTGCGAATCAAAATGCCGATGCGTTGTCACCCGTGAGGTCTAAGATAGAATGCCTCTTTTCCATTAAAAAGTATCTCCGGTTTTCTACACTCACCATACGAAACACAGCAGTGTTAAGCTGCTATTTTACGCTGGTATTCTGTGAGAGTGTGGTCTTTCACGGTCGAGCCGACCCATTCGTGCTACAATTATACTACTAATATAGCTGCAGCATGGCTCTACCACGTAATAATTCATAGTGTTTACGTAAACGCGGTCTCTAACACCGTTGGTTGGTCCATTGGAGTGCACGTGTACTCCAATAATTGTCTCTTCTGTGACAGATGTGATGAGCGCTTTCATCAGTTTTCAAGCACGAAAGGCTATTTCAGTGACCTTTCTTATTGTTTATGCGTTGCATTACGTTGAATATAAACCGGATAAATTAAATTAAATCATTCATACAAATTAAAAGCAATTTAAACGAAATGTTACACAAGTCCCATACGCTCTTAAAAGATGCTTGTGTAAGGATCAAAGTAGTCTGATCAGAGTCTGAGCAGATCAAAATTATGTAAATATGAGGTTATTTACCGTAATGCTAATTTATGATATATAGTAACAAACACTTTAGCAGCATTTAAAAACCTAGCTAGCTAACAGCATAGCAAAGTGGTGAAGCAATCAGCTTTGTAGCGGTTTCTAACGGTTGCCGTTGAGCAATCAGTTTCAAAATAGGAGGTTCAGATGCCTGGGCGATCAGTAATCGATTGCTGAAAACCAAATTTGAAAATTCAAAACCGTTCTCGAGATAATAGTGGGACAGACGGACAGACGGACAGACATCGTGAAATCAATAAGTGACTTCGCAAGCTTCGCCACTTAATAATCTGTTAAAAGTTTTGTTGAAAAAAAAATCAATATTTACAACCAAAGTTTTAAAAGAACTTAAGGTTTAAGAAAGCTTATTTGTATAATTTCTGAGACAATTATCACAAAATATTTGTTTATTAAGTAAGAGTGACACGAGCACACTGTCCACTCACTATTACGGATGAAAATGTAAATGCGTTGTCACCACTCAGGTCAAAACAAAACACAACTATATTAAGTTTTATTAGCTGTCGTAAGGCAGTAGTTGACTATTACCTCACCTGATGTTATGTGGCGATATAGCTGAAGTTGGTCAAGCGCACTGACTTAGGTAAACAGAAGTCTATGAACTCTTGTCTTGAAGACACCGACATTGTAATTAGATTAGTTTAGATTAAAGATAGATGCTG
This sequence comes from Parnassius mnemosyne, assembly GCA_963668995.1. Taxonomy (NCBI): domain Eukaryota; kingdom Metazoa; phylum Arthropoda; class Insecta; order Lepidoptera; family Papilionidae; genus Parnassius; species Parnassius mnemosyne. The sequence continues at coordinate 41,864,639 of CAVLGL010000013.1, read as the reverse complement.
GCAATTTATTCCACTACTATGCTGTATGCATTATGAATAACGTAGAAAACTCTGTGGTTCATACGACTGGTATGACGATACCCAAAGTTCTGAAGACTGGCCGAGCGTCTGGTTATCCGAATGGTGAAATTATGACGTGCAATTCCTGCGCACACTCTCCGAAATGTATCACGTAGAACACCAAATGGATATAATTATATATTGTGCCTGTGAGCGAGACTGGTGACAACCTCACCATATTAGCTTTACCTAGATCCAGGTAACCAATAAATCACCACAGACAAATAAATCACACGTTTCTATTGAGTTCAAAGCTGTAACGTAGTATTTTGCAGCATGAGCCAATAATGTATGGTACAGCAATACTTCTCGCGTCTTTGCAAAGGTAATAAACTTCACTGCTGCTGCAAATTTTTATTACAAACAAGATTGAAAAGGCTTGCGAACACCACTTCGTAGCTCAAATGTAAAATGACGTAATGCAATAGTAGAAAAAAGTCAAAATAATCAGAGGTGGGCTAATATGCACCGTCAGAGCAAAAATGAGAGCCATTATCTCCCGTAAAGAATTTGTGTCCTTCGTCAGTAATGCATCTAGCTTGGTTTCGGTTTCAGGTCTTAAGTTGCCCAGAAGTCAAGCATAGTATTGATTTCGATAGATTACCTCACAAACTAAAAATTTCTCTTGTTTCGCTTCCTAAGTTTTTATATAAAACTCAAAAATTCATAAATAAATAAATAAATATCATTTTATTGCCACTTTTAAACACATGTTTACATATAAACTAATTATTTAATCTTAATGATTTCTTATATTTACGCGAACACTACACATTGAATAAAACTACTTTTACGGATTTTATCGCATTTAATTAAGTTATTTTATATTCCCGACGTTTCGGTTGCTTTCCAGCAACCGTGGTCACGGGGGACTGAGGTGATTGACGTCCAGATGTCAAAGTTAACCCGGACTACCTTCAGCTTTTTAATTATTAATTTTGGTCCGATCTACGCAGAATGAACTAACTGTGTCTTGAAGTCTTGCAGTGGTATGCTTGGGTTTAGTTTTAATTTTATGAATTACAGGATCCCAAGCAGGTGGTAGTACCCAGCCCTCTCTATTGAAATTAGGATGATTTTTAATTTCAATAGCCTCACGTATCATCCTTGGCAGGAATCGATGTTCTTTCGCGAGAACTTGTGGTTTATCAAATCTAATGTAATGGCGGGGGCCGTCTAGTATATGATCACAAACTGCAGACTTCCGGGAACGTTGGTGCTTCACGTCAGCTATGTGTTCTTTTACGCGGGTTTTTATTGATCGTTTTGTTTGCCCTATATTTTATTCATTTCAGTTCGTTCAGTTAGTTCATTCTGCGTAGATCGGACCAAAATTAATAATTAAAAAGCTGAAGGTACTCCGGGTTAACTTTGACATCGGGACGTCAATCACCTCAGTCCCCCGTGACCACGGTTGCGGGAATATAAAATGACTTAATTAAACGCGATAAAATCCGTAAAAGTAGTTTTATTCAATATTTAATCTTAATTTAATTTAAGCAAACGGAGGTGACTCAGCTTTTGCTCTCATGGAACTAGATCCCATGAAGCGCTGGTTTTCAGGCACTCCTTCTTCCCTGAGATGTTACACGGGTGTTATGAGAATTTCGAGTTCCCCAATCTCCTCTTTCATTTACTCATCTATCATTGGAATTTAACATGGTATGGTGTGTGCGTGATTGTTCAGTTTATAATACACGGGGATGTTTTATAAGGGTTATATCATAATGTTAAAAAAAGTCTCTTAAGTTTATGTATTTCCAGTAGGTTTGTCCATGATGTTTCAAGTTTTCTGCAGCAATTTGCCGCTTCAGCAATGCTGATTTATATTTAGCTTTGAAGCTTTCCGTACTCATTTTATTTCTCATAGGAGGGGGCAAATCGTTCCATATCCTTGCTGCAACAAACTTGAAACATCTTCTGTACCGCGTTGTTTTATGTTTTGGCATACATAAACATGTTTAAAGAGTTCGTACGAAGGATTCATTCATATAATTTATATAATTTCTTAGAGTCAAACCAAAATATTTATTTATACAATAAGTAAGAGCGACAAATGAGCACACAGTCCACCTGCTGGCAAGTGGATGCTGTCGCGCATAGATACCTCTACGTTTATCTTTAATTGAGAATGAAAATTCAGATGCGCTGTCACCTGTGAAGCCATAGATCTAATGCCTCATAAGTAATGAACAGGGTATCCTATTCTCACTAACCATACAAAACACAACAGTAGGTATTACGTTTTTTAGCTGTCATAAGCCAGTGTTTGATTACTACCACATCTAAAAATTCCTTTTATTTCATTCAATATTTGAATATGCATTGTTTCGGGTACACACACACATCCTAATCAATTATTTTGTCAACCATACAATTTTATTCCCTATAGTATCAAACCCGAGAGCACATAACACCGAAGCTAAACCATTCGTCATCTCGTTATCAAGCTCTCTGATAACTGTCAGTTGCCATAACCACTATAAAGTTTTCTACCGACACCGAGTTTTCTATTTATCAAACGTGTCGTAATTTTGTACTTAAAATGAATTTAACATTTTCCAGCACCCAATTGAACTCACATAAAAGCTAGTAATTAGAAGCAAAGTAGTACTCCAAAGTTTTAATGACCACTTCTAGTGAGAAATTGCAAACTAAGAAAATGAAGGAAACAGTGGTTATAGAATAAGTAATAAGTTATATCGGTATCGGTAAAGGAAACGGAGACGGCTATTCTTTTATGGGGTAAGATTTATTGAGCTCAAATAGAGCTTCAGGAATATTGTGTAGTGTTTGAAGAATATCCATTACCTCATATCGTCCCGTGGGTGTCGTAAGAGACGACAGAAGCAAACTGAATCAGGTGATTGCTGGCGCTGTGGGCAGCGTCTTCCTGATAACAACTCGAAACAATAGACTGTCGTACCTCTACCCCAACTACGGCAAAATTTCGACTTTGAGGCAATCTATGTGGGAGGTTCAGTAGTGGACTTTTATAGGTTCATCATAAACATTTCAAGAAATCTATCTTAGTCCTCACGCCTGACTACTCATCTGCGTTCTAATTCACAAACGAAGATTGATGTAAATGTCTATGGGCCACAGCAACCACTTACCATCAGGTGGACTGTTTGCTCGTTTGTCACCCTTATTCTATATTAAAAAAAAACTTCTTGCAACTACTATGGAAAAAACAGGACGCACACTTTAATTCCTCCCTCTCTATTCCACCATCGGACAACCAGGAGGTCGATATTCCACGCGTTAGAACCAAAAGATTTGCTTCGTCTTTTGTAATGCGTACAGCAAAGGAGTGAAATAATTTGTCGGCGTATATCTTTCCATCCATACACAATCTGGGCGTCTTCAAGGCAAGAGTGAATAGGCTTTTGTTAAGCTAAGACAGTGCTATTTACCATCTAGGGCTACATCACCACTTACCAACATGTGGGATTGTGGTCAAGCACTGGCTTATAATAAGTAAAAAAAAACGTGCTCGCTGTAAATTTTACAGTACGTGGGTTATCCGGGTTAAATCCCCGCCGACACAAACGAAATTGTTAACTGTCCTTTTAAGTGCTGATTTATTACCTACTCGGCGGTAAAGGAAAACATCGTGAGGAAACCTGCATATTTATTTATCTATTTATTTGAAAACTTTATTGCTGTAACCATAAAGGTTACAAAGGGTGGACTTAAGGCCAGTTAGCATTCTCTACCAGTCAACCCATGACGTCAAAAATTAGTGGTAGGGGACTTAAATAACTAAATATATAAAATATAAATACGAGTAGATATAACATATATTAAAATAAGGCCTATAAATTACACCACACACATATGAATACATCATTCATCATCATCATTACAGCCCTTCACAAGTCCACTGCTGAACATAGGCCTCCCCCAAAGAATGCCACAAAGCACGGTCCTGAGCCACCTGCATCCATCGACTTTCTGCATATCTTACCAGGTCATCACTCCATCTAGTGGGGAGACGCCCTACACTTCGCCTGCCGATATGAGGCTGCCACTCGAGAACCTTTCTTCCCCATCGGTTGTCGGTTCTTCGAGCTATATGGCCGGCCCATTGCCACTTCAGCTTACTAATCCGTAGGGCTATGTCGGTCACTCTGGTTCTACTGCGGATATCCTCATTTCTGAGTTTATCACGCAGAGAAACTCCGAGCATAGCCCTCTCCATAGCTCGCTGAGCGACCTTGAGCTTCCTCATCCGCCCAGCAGTGAAGGACCACGTCTTAGTTCCGTATGTCATCACTGGCAACACGCACTGGGTGTACAGTCTCGTTTTCAAGTTTTGAGGTATACCTGACGAGAAGATGTGCCGTAATTTCCCGAACGCTGCCCAACCGAGTTGAATCCGTCGATTGACCTCTTGGTCGAAGTTGGACTTACCTAGTCGGACTATTTGTCCCAGGTAAACATACTCGTCAACAACTTCGAGCTTAGTATTCCCAACAACTACCGGCATAGGTGTGACATGGACATTAAACATGATCTTTGTTTTGTCCATATTCATCTTAAGACCTATCCGTTGGGAAACACTATTGAGGTCATTGAGCATAGTGCTTAGGTCCTCCAGCGATTCTGCCATAAGGACTATATCGTCGGCAAATCGAAGGTGAGTGATGTACTCGCCATTGATGTTGATACCGTATCCTTTCCAGTCCAGAAGCTTGAAAACATCTTCCAATGCAGCGGTAAAGAGTTTCGGGGATATGACGTCACTCTGTCTTACACCTCTCTGCAATTGGATAGGTTTCGTACTCTGGTTCTGTACTCGGATAGCCATCGTAGCCCTACTGTACAAGCACTTCAACACTTCGATATACCGACAGTCAACTTGGCATCGCTGAAGGGACTGCAGCACCGCCCAAATTTCAACGGAATCAAAGGCTTTCTCATAGTCCACATACGCCAGAGATAGTGGCAAATTGTACTCCTCGGACTTCTGTACAATTTGCCGAAGGGTATGTATGTGGTCTATGGTGCAAAAGCCTTTTCGGAAACCGGCTTATTCGGGAGGCTGGAAGTCGTCAAGTCTGCGTGCGAGACGATTCGTAATGACTCTCGAAAACAGCACGTAGACGCGGCTCAGAATCCCTTCAAGTACCGGTTTTCCACCCGCTTTCAGAACCTCCGCTGTAATTCCATCCTCGCCTGGGGCCTTGCGGTTTTTAAGGTGCTGGAGAGCCATTCTAATCTCGCTCAGACTGACGTCCGGGATATCAATGGAATAATGTCGGATAAGACTCGCTCTTGGATCGTTACTCACACTTGCGTGCGGCTCCAACGATGACGTGTACAGCTGTCCATAGAACCTCTCAATCTCACTCAAAATCTCAGGTGCCCTGGAAACGATGCTGCCACATTCGGTCTTCAGCTTTGACAGTTGGCTCTTTCTGGCAGACAGATCTCTGGCAAAGACTTTGGAGCCTTGGTTCCGCTCGATCGCTTCTTCAATACGAGCTGTATTGAAGTTGCGTAAGTCCCGCCGCATGCATTTGGAGATCTGTCTGTTCAGTTGCCTGTATGCTGTCAAATCTGTTGAAGAATGTAGCTTCATCTCCCGTCTAACAGCCATGAGATTAAGAGTGTGAGCGGAGAGTTTTTGTGTTCTTCTGCGGCGGGTCTTGCAGAACTTAGCTCCGACCGCATGGACAGTTTCCACGAGCTTGTCATTCAAATCGTCCACTTCATTGTAGCCTTCTAGCACTGAAAACGGTTTTGTAACTCGAGCTGAAAGGTTTCGGGACTTTGGATTAGAGCACGAGGGGGACGGAGCGTTGACTTCATTAGACGAGACCTCTCCAACTTAACGTTTAGGTTCAGTGTGCCTCTAACCATTCGGTGATCGCTGCCGGTTTTCACCCTCGCGATCACTGAGACATCACTGAACAGTTGTCGTATGGTCGTCATAATGAAGTCAATCTCATTTTTTGTCGAACTGTTGGGGCTCGACCAGGTCCATTTCCTGTGGGGCCGCTTCTGGAAGAAAGAGTTCATCATAAAGATTCCCTCTTTCTCCATGAAGTCGGCCAGCTGCTGGCCCCTTGGGTCCCGTTGCCCTATTCCAAATTTCCCCACTTTCAGCTCACCGTTCTCTCGTTCATGTATATATACATATATATATACATGATTATGTATATATATATAAATATATATATATATATATATATATATATATATATATATATATATATATAAAGGTAGCAGTACTTATTGATGTAATGCATATTTTTTATAGGATCGGGCACACAGTCCATGACAAACGAGCACACAGTCCACCTGATGGTAAGTGTTTACTGTGACCCATAGACATCTACATCTATCCTCAATAAAGACTCAAGATGCAGATGCGTTGTCACCCGTGACGACTAAGATGGAATGCCTTTGCCTTTCTTTGCCAGTAAAAATGGTCTCCGGTTCTCTACACTCACCATACGAAACACAGCAGCATTAAGCTGCTATTTTACGCTGGTTTTCTGTGAGAGCGTGGTCCCACCCCGGTCGAGCCGACCTATTCGTGCTACAACCATAATATAGCTGCAGCATGGCTCTACCACGTATAGCATGGCTCTACCACGTATAGCATGGCTCTACCACGTATAAATATAGTGCTATTTAGATTTAAAATAATCAAAGATAATTTATTTTATCAATATTTTAGTTTGTTTATAAATCTCCAAGTTTTTTGGATAATACCCTAGATCCCCCCTAGCATTGTTGTCTATCTGTTCATAAAGATTCATCACAATCGGTTCCTACATAACGAAGATTAGCCCGGGCATACAGACATACAAATTTTTTTAAAATATGTTTGTTTATGTCTAGATAGCATGTAAATAACCCTCTGAGAATAATTTAAGCCAGTTATTTCAATATTAAATACAGACACTTCAATTTTATTTATACTTATAGAAGTGACTATACAGGGTTATTTTGAAATAACCGACCAATTTTTTTTTTATCTTTTAAAGTTAAAATTCGTGGTAATGCATTGTTTTAACTAATTTTATTGCGCACGCACACATTCGTAAGGGTCGATCGGTAGACGAAAACGTTGTTGCCCATAAATTACATTCAATTTGGGATAATTTTAAATAAAATTAGAATAGCCTAATAGTTGTATTTATATTTGAAGTTAAGTTTAAAATTTGGCTACTCTGAAAAATAACCCTGCATTACATTATCTGCATCTTCGCATTCCCGTATATACAACACCTCTTTTTTTTTTCAATAAATTATTTTATATTACAGCTGTACACTTGTGGAACTCCTTCCTTCTTCATATTCGCCGTGCTTAATAAATTTTTTATTCAAAAATCTACTCAAATCTTATTATTTGGAACTTTTATAATTCGCATCATACTACTATTATCTTGTTTTTATTATGTGTATTTTATATTTTGTTTATTTTTTTCTCAATTGTGTAATTTATGTACACCTCACTTTTAGCCATTCGTGGTGAACAATATTCTATCCATAATGTCTGGAACAATATTCTATCCATAATGTCTGGAACAATATTTTATCCATAATGTCTGGAACAATATTCTATCCATATTTCTGGAACAATATTCTATCCATAATGTCTGGAACAATATACTATCCATAATGTCTGGAATAATATTCTATCCATAATGTCTGGAACAATATTCTATCCATAATGTCTGGAATAAATCGCTTCCAGAGCGATAAAACCGTTTAATGTGCCTGTTTTATTTTTTTTTAATTTTGTTTCTCTTTCAATGACTAATACAGTCTACAATAAAGAATATATTGATAAATTGAAAACCACATCAAACTAGTTTAAAATCTTATAGTAGCTTTCATCCCTTATTCATATTTTATTAATTACCGTTAGGGATGGAGTATCCGAAAATCCTTAAATACGTGTTAATAAGTTTCTAACCGAAAGCTTATGAAAGTGTTGTCAAAGATATCATTAAAACACGATAGTATTTAAAAAAAATATCTAATTTTTAATTTTACTCCCCTAAGGGAAGAATTGTCAAAAATAGTTAAAAATGTGTTTTTTTATTTTGAAGGCTTCTCCGTATTTCGCGGCTAGTAAATCGCTGCGTGAATCGTGGCAAGAACATTTTTGGCTCCATTCTCGTAAAGGATCGCGTAAGGTTCACAGTGTAGTTCGCGCGCTCAAAAAGATGGACGCCGAAGTCGCTACTGCGGGTGCGGGGCTACTCTGTGCATTAGCGAGTTACAATTAAGCTTTAATAAAAAAGTAACAAGAGATAAATTTTAAATTTTTTACAAACGACTTCAATAGAAATACAATTTATTGTTGATTTTTTAAAACCCCTCGACCAGTGTCGATAAAATTTAAATGTGACCATCTGAGAAGTATACCCTTTGAATCAAAAAAGAGTTTTCCAAGTCGGTTCAGGTGTCTTTGAGTAATCGGTAAATATACATAAAAAAAGAATCCAACGAATTGAGAACCTCCTCCTTTTTTGAAGTCGTATGAAAAGAAGTAGCAAAAACGAAGATATGGGATGTTAACTATTTAATTCACCGATAAAGAACAAGGCTTAACCTATTTAAAAATAATGCTTAGCATTTTTTTTAGGGAAGTAAGGACACTATTCCTAAAATGTAAGGATAGTGTTAAATTTTCTAATACTACAGCTAAAATATAGTCTTCAGCAAAGATTATACACGCAACCGCTCGCAACACACGGCAACACAAGCGACATTCGAATGTGGAGCCTAACCCCGTTTGCGCCAATTTCGCGCTTCGCGTTCTCTTTGTCGCGGACCAAATAACAACAAAAATCGTGGAATGACTCTCGAAACAAGCGCGAAACCGTGAAAAATACTCGACATTGTCTACAACCTACACACGTGTTTCGCGGGTGATTCGCGACTTCGCGCGCAATTTGCGCGGAAATGTGGAGAGGCCTTCAATCTTAAGCCTAAATACATGAACGTATAAAAGTCACATTATAATATAGATAGACACAATATAATATAGAATAGGGACAGATTTTGTAAAGTTCGAAAATATGTAATATCCATAACTACTATGATTTCGTTTTAAGTGTATCCTAACATCACCGTGCAAAACACAAAGCTATTTTTGAAACAATATACCGTCACTGGTTAGATTATCGAAAAATTTAAAAATACGTATTTTTTTTAAACAAAATTAACTGTACCAATTCTCTAGTTACAAGAATCTTTAAAAAATTCACATAATTTATTCCACCCTCTACCTACGTAATAACAGGAAGCTATATACTCACAATTTCAGGCTTCTACCTCCAGTGACAGCAATGACAATAATAAACGGCCCCCAGTCCCCGGCGGTCCCGCTATTCCTGGCTACGGTGGCGACCATGGTAACGGCGGGGCAGGGGGTGCTAAGAATCTCCGGTGGAGGTTCGGTTGCCACCTACGACGACTCGACCTGGCAACATACAACGCACGCACCCTGAGGACTGACGAGAAGATTGTGGAGCTAGAAGAAGAGATAGACAAGTTACGCTGGCATATTATAGGATTATCCGAAGTCCGAAGAGAGGGGGAGGACACGGTAATCCTCGAATCCGGCAACTTGCTCTATTACCGGGAGGGCGACCATCTGTCCCAAGGAGGTGTCGGATTTATCGTCCACAAGTCTCTCGTTAACAACGTTGTAAAGATTGAGAGTGTGTCGACGAGGGTTGCGTACCTTATACTCAGAATCACCAAACGGTATTCGCTGAAGGTCATACAGGTTTACGCACCAACCTCGGCACACCCCGATCAGGAGGTGGAGGAAATGTATGAGGATATCTCTAGAGCCATGCATTCCTCCAAAACCCAATATACGGTGTTAATGGGAGACTTCAATGCAAAACTAGGCACAAGAGAGAACGGTGAGCTGAAAGTAGGAAATTTGGAATAGGGCAACGGAACCCAAGGGGCCAGCAGCTGGCCGACTTCATGGAGAAAGAGGGACTCTTTATGATGAACTCTTTCTTCCAGAAGCGGCCCCACAGGAAGTGGACCTGGTCGAGCCCCGACGGTTCGACAAAAAATGAGATTGACTTCATTATGACGACCAGACGACAACTGTTCAGTGATGTCTCAGTGATCGCGAGGGTGAAAACCGGCAGCGATCACCGAATGGTTAGAGGCACACTGAACCTAAACGTTAAGTTGGAGAGGTCTCGTCTAATGAAGTCAACGCTCCGTCCCCCTCGTGCTCTAATCCAAAGTCCCGAAACCTTTCAGCTCGAGTTACAAAACCGTTTTCAGTGCCTAGAAGACTGCAATGAAGTGGACGATTTGAATGACAAGCTCGTGGAAACTGTCCATGCGGTCGGAGCTAAGTTCTGCAAGACCCGCCGCAGAAGAACACAAAAACTCTCCGATCACACTCTTAATCTCATGGCTGTTAGACGGGAGATGAAGCTACATTCTTCAACAGATTTAACAGCATACAGGCGATCTCCAAATGCATGCGGCGGGACTTACGCAAATTCAATACAGCTCGTATTGAAGAAGCGATCGAGCGGAACCGAGGCTCCAAAGTCTTTGCCAGAGATCTGTCTGCCAGAAAGCGCCAACTGTCAAAGCTGAAGACAGAATGTGGCAGCATCGTTTCCGGGGCACCTGAGATTTTGAGTGAGATTGAGAGGTTCTATGGGCAGCTGTACACGTCATCGTTGGAGCCGCACGCAAGTGTGAGTAACGATCCAAGAGCGAGTCTTATCCGACATTATTCCGATGATATCCCGGACGTCAGTCTGAGCGAGATTAGAATGGCTCTCCAGCACCTTAAAAACGGCAAGGCCCCAGGCGAGGATGGAATTACAGCGGATATAGTCCTTATGGCAGAATCGCTGGAGGACCTAAGCACTATGCTCAATGACCTCAATAGTGTTTCCCAACGGATAGGTCTTAAGATGAACATGGACAAAACTAAGATCATGTTTAATGTCCATGTCACACCTATGCCGGTAGTTGTTGGGAACACTAAGCTCGAAGTTGTTGACGAGTATGTTTACCTGGGACAAATAGTCCGACTAGGTAAGTCCAACTTCGACCGAGAGGTCAATCGACGGATTCAACTCGATTGGGCAGCGTTCGGGAAATTACGACACATCTTCTCGTCAGGTATACCTCAAACCTTGAAAACGAGACTGTACACCCAGTGCGTGTTGCCAGTGATGACATACGGAACTGAGACGTGGTCCTTCACTGCTGGCCGGATGAGGAAGCTCAAGGTCACTCAGCGAGCTATGGAGAGGGCTATGCTCGGAGTTTCTCTGCGTGATAAACTTAGGAATGAGGATATCCGCAGTAGAACCAGAGTAACCGACATAGCCCAACGGATTAGTAAGCTGAAGTGGCAATGGGCCGGCCATATAGCTCGAAGAACCGACAACCGATGGGGAAGAAAGGTTCTCGAGTGGCAGCCTCGTACCGGTAGGCGAAGTGTAGGGCTTCCCCCCACGAGATGGAGTGACGACCTGGTAAGACATGCAGGAAGTCGATGGATGCAGGTGGCTCAGGACCGTGCTTTGTGGCATTCTTTGGGGGAGGCCTATGTTCAGCAGTGGACTTGTGAAGGGCTGTAATGATGATGATGATGATGAAATAATCACCGTGTATACAGCCATTATGCCGATACTGAAAGAGTAATTTATGCCTTTTATTGTTTGAAGTTGCATTTTAAAGTGACAAATGAACTTCGAATTTTTTTATGTGGTAGAGCCATGCTACAGCTATGCACGCTGTGGTTGTAACACTAATGAGTCCGTTCGACCGAGGTAGAGCCACGCTCTAACAGAATACCAGCGTAAAATAGCAGCTTAATGCTGCTGTGTTTCGTATGGTGAGTGTAGAAACAGAAACAGATTTTTTTTAAATTTAATATAGATTATAAATAATACTTATTGAAAGTCACTCTTTTGTTTAATTACCACTGGTTCGACAAAATAACCTCTGTCCTGGGAAGAATCAGCAAGATACCGAGCGGGACTTTTTTTTTAAAAATAACAGATTACAATTGTGTATGTTACACAATTAACAACACAAAACAAATTAGAAATAGCTTGGTAGCAATCACCTCATTCCTAGGGGTTATTAGAGAACCGGGGGCCCTATTTACTCGAATCGAGGTCACTCCATTTTAGTCCTCAAGGGTGACAACGCATCTGAATTTTGATTCTTAATCGATGATGGATGTAAGATATCAATGTACCACAGCATCCACTTACCATCAGGTGGATTGAAAAGTTTACCGGATGATAAGCGGCTGCGGTAGCCAATATATGCTTGCAACCAATTTCAAACAAAAATACTACAGATGCGTAGTCGATGCGTAGTAACTCCGTAGGACTAAGGTTATGCTAGAACTTTTACAAATACAAACACCTTGTAAAATTTAACTAAAAAATATCCTATTGGGTTTTTTGAAAGTTCTTCCCATGACAGAGGCTTTTCAAAAGAGCAGTAGAAGTTAATAATATTAGAGTTTAAAACAACTTAATCAGCTGCGTTGTTCATACTCATAATCTTTATGAGGAATACTAGGACATGTCACGAAATTATACTATTATGTTGTCATCGGTTCTTAATTTGTGATTATATTCAGACATTTTGTTACGTGGTAGAGCCATGCTGCAGCTATTAGTAGTATAGTTGTAGCACGAATGGGTCCTCTCGACCGGGGAAGGACCACGCTCTCACAGAATACCAACGTCAAATAGCAGTTTAACACTGCTGTGTTTCGTATGGTGAGTGTAGAGAACCGGAGACCCTTTTTACTGGAAAAGAGGCATTCCATCTTACTCCTAACGGGTGACAACGCATCTGCGTTTTGATTCGCAAACGAGGATAAATGTAGATGATCTATGGGCCACAGCAACCATTTACCATCATGTGGACTGTGTGCTCGTTTGTCACTCGATCCTATAAAAAAAGACTCCCGTAAGTGGGTTAACACTGAATGATAAAACTTCATTACATCATTATATACATACATATATACAGAAATACATACATACATACAGGTTAAGCTATTAAAAAACCGATAAGTATCAAAAAGTAGTATTTTGTAATCTATATTGAATAACAAATATTTTATTAAGTATATATACTCGTACATTGATTGAAAACACGACGGCCGATATGGTGCCGGATTTCAATCCCGGGTGAGGGTTTGTATGTTTTTTTTTTTTATATAAAACGTTACACACACAAATTTCACAAGGACAAACATCCAGACCCGGAACAATTATTTGTAGGCCATACAAATACTCGTTCCGTGCGGGATTCAAAACCGCGGCCCCCAGCGCAAGCAACTCATTGCTAAGCCACTGCGCCACGGAGCCTTGGATACGGATGATACCAAATTCGGGTCATATTCGGCCGCCATGTAGCAGTCTAGGGTAAAACAGTTATTGTGTTTTTTGTCGAAAAATTCTCTGTAGCAGCCCGAAGTTCGGAAGTAGGTGGTTTTTGCATCGGAAAGGACATAAAGCCTCTGGTCCAGAAATCAGGCGCAGTGATTTCTCTCTAAATAAAAAGTGCACCTGTGATTGTGCACACACACTACAATCTCGTCCTGCGCAGGTGACAAGTATCCGTTGAGACTGGTGGTCAGGACTGAAATTCGGTCGGTATTATTCATCACAGCTTGTAAATGTACTGCCTCTGTTCCCCGTCATGCCCTCATCTCTCTTACCCTAGACTGCAACATGGCGGCCGAATATGACCCGAATTTGGTATCATCCGTATCCAAGGCAGAAAGCAGATAGGCCCTGTAAATAATAAAAAAATAAAATCTGTTAGTGTAGGCATGGTTTTATAAGAAAAAGATATCTAATTAGGGTCATTCATTCACACCAGCGAATTATTTCTACATGAGTATACTTTCTACGCAAGTAGCGAATGTTGGCTGTCAAACATAAATGCGGTTACAGGGAATGCATTGTGTTCGAATCTCGCAATGTATGCTCGCCTTTTTTTATCTGTGCACGTTTATTATCTCCGTTATAATTGGGTTGCTCTGTTCATCGCGATTATACTTAGTCGTAATTTATGTCACGTATCTCTGTAATTGGTTTCTTTTATCAGTTTTGATTAATCTATTTTAAATATTTTAAAATTCATAATTATCGAGTTATTATGAAAGTTTATGACGCACAATAAACGGTAGTTATCATTCGAATATAAGCTGAAGCTATCAATATGATATACCGTGGTAATATAGTCTACAGTCAACAGCATCCAACACCTGGTGGACTGTGTGCTCGCTTACCACACTTACTTCTATAACAAATAATGCCGCGTTTCCAGTAAAAAGCGTCTCCGGTTCTCTACACTCGCCATACAAAACACAGCAGCATTAAGCTGCTATTTTACCCCTGTATTCTGTGAGAACGTGGTCCTTTCCTAGTCAAGCCAAATTATTAGAGGTGACTCCGCATCTGAATTTTCATTCTTAATCGAGAATAGTTGTAGATGTCAATGGGCCAGAGTATCCACTTATCATCATTTGGACTGTGTGCTTCTTTGACACCTTTATTCAAGAAATCGCGCACATACTCGTGCATTAAAATACAGATGGCATATTTCCGCCGTGACGGAATTTCGGACATGTACGACATGAATGAAGTTATAAGATATTAAAGCATTAAAGTATTATAATGGACGTTGAAGAGGTAATCTTTAGAGTTATAAAAAGTGAGAGGATCTTCTCAAGTTATGTACCGTGTATAACCACACCGTGTGCCGAACTTTGTTTGTTCGGCACACGGCGTGAGAATCTTTCCAAACTGTATGGGCGTGCTATCGAGAGCTTTTTTTGTTGTCACTTCTTTTTCTTCCCTAAGGTTTATTTTGTCGTTCGAGTACCTTCTCTTAATAAAAGTACTATCCGTGTGATCATGACAATGCAAATTTCATGAGAGTTTGAATTACTTTTATTTCACAAGTATTTATTTCGAGAGAATAGTTTAAAATTGATTAGCGTTTCCTATGACTTTAAGTATCTGTTTTTAGCGTTCCGTATCTCAAGAGGAAATGAAACCCTTTACAGAATCAATTTGTTGTCCGTCCGCCTGCCCATCTGTCAAGACCTTTATTGTAAGAAATTGGTTGAGGCATCATGATGAAATTAATGTAATATATAAATATTAATTTTTGTTTGTTCGTATTTTATGCGCTGCCATACCGTTTATCAGATTGCGGTAAAACTTTGTCAATATATTATTTGCACTTCCACGAAGGTTGTTGTAGAATCCAGATATCATCCGAAGCCGGGACAGATCGCTAGTATTAAATAAATACTAAGGTCTACGGTCCCTTGGAGTTTAAAAAAATTCAAGCTTCTAAGTCAACGCAATAAAAAGATACGGCCATTTATGTCATACGTTTTGATACTCAAAAACTATCAAAACTTCTTCCCGTCGAAATCATGAAAATTGGTAAGAATGAAACTAATTTTTACGGATTTTATCGCGTTTAATTTAACTTTTTAATTTTCGAAGTTGCAACTTTATAACAACCATGGTCACGGGGGGGACTGAGGTGCTTAACGTCCCATTGTCATAGTTAGCCCAGCTACCTTCAGTAATTGAATATTAATTTTTGGTCCGATCTACGCAGAATGAGCTTACAGTATCTTGAAGTCTTGCAGTGATTTGCTTGGGTTTGGATTTAATTTCATTAATTATATTATAATATAATTATGCCAAGCAGATGGCAGCACCCATCCATCTTCTCTATTGAAATTAGGATGTTTTTTAATTTCAATAGCCTCGCGAATCATCCTTGGTAGGAATCGGTGTTCTTTCGCGAGGATTTGTGGTCTATCAAATCTGATGCAATGGCGGGGACGGTCTTGAAAATGTTCACCCACTGGAGACTTCCCGAAACGTCGGTGCTTCAAGTCAGCAATATGTTCTTTCACGCGGGTTTTTATAGAACTTTTTGAAATTGACTAATCTTCTTCGGCGGCTGGAAGTAAGTTTTAATGAAAGCTCGTTTCAAGATGTAGCCAACCTTGTCTGTGACTCTTTTGACATAGGGTAGTACAGCAGGCACACGCTCGACTGTGGCCGGCTTCACTCTGTCACAGTGACGTAGGAGTGGGACCCGAAGCTTGTTGTCTTGAAATACTTGCTCGACGTGCTAAAGCTCGGCGGCCAGATGTTTTTTGTCACAGATCCCTCGTGCTCTCTGTAACAAAGATTTACCCAAGGTAGCTAACTGTGATGGATGATGTGCGATTCACCATTTAAATATCGCTTGGTATGGGTCTTTTTCCTATACACAGTGTGGCCAATAGTGTTATCAGGATGATTTCTTATATTTACGCAAATACTACACATTGAATAAAACAACTTTTATGGATTTTATCGCGTTTAATCAACTTATTTTATATTCCCGACGTTTCGGTTGCTTTCCAGCAACCATGGTCACGGGGGACTGAGGTAATTGACGTCCCGATGTCAGAGTTAACCCAGAGTACCTTCAGCTTTTTTAATTATTAATTTTGGTGCGATCTACGCAGAATGAATTTATTGTGTCTTGAAGTCTTGCAGTGGTATGCTTGGGTTTAGTTTTAATTTTATGAATTACAGAATTTGTGGTTTATCAAATCTAATGTAATGGCGGGGGCCGTCTAGGATATGATCACAAAGGGAAGTCTGCAGTTCCATGTCACCTGAGTCCCCCGTGACGTCGGGAATATAAAATAAGTTAATTAAACATGATAAAATCCCTAAAAGTAATTTTAGTCAAAGTGTTATCAGGATTTTGAATGACTAAAACATCTAGGAAAGCTAAAGAATTATTTGCCTCTATCTCCATTGTGAATTGTATTTTAGAGTTAATGGAATTAAGATGTTGTAAAAATGCAGTTACTTTGTTAGATGGTAAAATTGTGAGAGTATCGTCTACGTACCGCTTGTAGAATCTTGGATTACAGGAGCAGTAAGAAGGGCTTTCTCCTCAATGTCCTCCATGAATATGTCAGCGACTACGGGAGATACAGGTGAGCCCATCGCCGCACAATCTACTTGTTTGTAGAACTCTTCCTTCCACATTACATAGCCAGATGTGAGTCAGTATTCGAGTAATAAATTTCTAGTTACAATTGAAATGCAATCTTCAATAGGTAAGCATGTAAATAGTGACTCAACATCAAAACTGACCACAGTTTCATTGTCAGCAAGATGTAGGTCTTTTATCTCATTAACAAAATGGTATGAATCCTTTGTGTGTGCTCTAGTATCTCCTCTCAGTGGTGACAATATTTTTGCCAAGTGTTGAGCCAAGTTATAATTTGGTGAATCGATCTGGCTTACTATGGGTTTGTGTACTTTCGGTAACCTATACAACCTAGGTGGTTTGGCACATGATGGTATTGTCGAATTCACGTCGAGATTTAATTTTTCGAAGTATTTATTTATTAATTAATAGTAGTTGTAACGGTAGTTGTTTTAAGTGTATTAGTTTTAGGTTCTGTTTTGATTTTTTGTATGTACATACGTCCGGTCCAACAACAACTTATAAATACAACAAATTTTATCGGATATTTATGTTGTGATTTATGTTCCGTCAATGCAACATTCGGTCCTAATTATTATTATCGATGTTCCCTATTTGACTAATTCGTTCTGTATAGCAAATTTTTTATAGCTATGAATGAAAGTGAAATTTTTGAAGTTTTGAACGCATCAGAGGGAGATTTAATGCTGATTCGAATAACGATCCATCATATCACCCATACTTAGAGAGAAATCGACAAAATAGGTTGATATCCAGTAGTTCTGATTCAGACAATGAAGATGATATATTATCTGATCATTTTGACCACTCACAATCTATTATATATTATAGTATTACCAGTGGCGTCACATAACGTAGAGCTACACAGCGGGTTTCAAGAAGACTAATAAGAGGACGAGTAAGGAACAGCACAGGGACAAGAGACAGAATACCAAGAGTACAAGAAACACCTGAATCTGAAGGCGAAGCGTCTGTTCTGTCAGCGATAAATATCCCTAGCAGATTTTAATCCATTTGTGACACATTTGCAAAGTCCAAATTATATTCATAGAGAACTAGAAGAGTGGGAATGGTTTCAGTTTTTAGATGACTATTTAGATGATGACATTTTTGATCCAATGAGTAGGACCACAAATCTAACATTTGTTTTACTTACCCAAAACAATATAAATTTAACGGTTCGTGAGCAAAAAGTATTTATCTGCCGACTTCCAAAAAGGAGACGGTACTCAATTCGACTGTATGTTTTTTTTATGTGTGTTACCTCATAACTTTTTCCTGGGTGAACCGATTTGGATGATTCTTTTTTATTTGAAAGCTGGTACTTCTCGTGTAGTCCCGTATGAATAAAGGTCAGAACAATTGTTTTTGAGTTATTCTTAATAACTTATATTTAAGTCGGCTGTACAAAATTTTTAATTTTAAATTATAAATTATTGCAATAAATATGGTCATGTCGAGCATCAATTATCCGCAAATAAAAATGTACTGAATTACCTCAGAAGTTCATATTTTAATGTGATGAATAAAGATTTTACTAATAATATTAAAGAAGTTATTTTTTTGTTTGTGTTCACAGTAAGTGGTTTCATAGTTATTAAATAAATTTTTTTTCTGAATGAAAGAAATTTTATTTTTCGATTTACTGAACTAAGTCTCATGAACTAAAGCACGAAAGTGCCAAATATGCCACATCGACATTATAAGTACAGACTGAACGTTCCACATTTAACACGTCGAATAACTAATATATTAATAATAAAAGATTTTTTGTTTATTTTTCTCATGGTCCTGGGCCATATGTATAAGAGCTCGAAAATTATCACTTGTTTAAGAATTATAAAATTCTTGTCTCGTCCTTAGGAGGCTAATGTACAATTACCATTCAATATAATTTGGGATGAATATTTACATACTATATAATTAGGTCGATACGGGCAAAATCAGGGCCTTAATCCTACTCGCACTTGTCCCGTTTTTTTTTTCATTTTATAGCCGGTTAATATGTAGTACGAGTGTGCTTTATCTATAAATAAATAATAAATTCCTTATTACCCTTTTTCTTTCACAAGCAGACTAAAAGTAACCTGAAAGGAACAACAGAACTATCTAGAAGCGTGGTAGACTATGAACGATTTTAAAATTGTCATATATCAAATTCCCAGAACGTTGATGAGGCGTCTGTGGTACAAGTTGCCTTCTGCAATCTAAGGTTTATGTGCAGGAACATCAGAGATCATGAAGATATTTGCATGAATATGAACCACTAGTAGAATGACATCATTATCTTTTTTTAAATGGCTTTACGGCTCTGGGTTTTAGCCTTTCTGAGGCTATATTCCATCATTATCCTAGCTAAGCCGCTCCTGAGTAATGGCAAATAGGAGGCCTAAGTGCTTGTTATAAATCTCACTGTATGTAATACAATCATAGTCCTATTCCCGTAGGCACAGAAATTCAATCACAATTATAAGCGCTGATATACTGTACTCAGTTATGAAATTCGACATTACAAGGAAGCCTGCATGACTGGGAAAATATATTCCGGGGACTCTTCAACCAACTTGTATTATAATAAACGTCGCGTTTTTGGATATCATACACCATTATATTAGATGTAGCAAAATGGGTCGCGTCGACTGGGGTAAGACCAATCCCTCACGTAATACCAGCGTAAAATAGCAGCTTAAGGCTGCTGTGTTTCGTATGGTGAGTGTAGAGAACCGGAGGCTCTTTTTACAGGAAACGAGGCATTCCATCTTAGTCCTCAGGGGCGACAACACATCTGCATTTTGATTCTTAATAGAAGATAAACGTAGATGTGTATGGGCCAATGCATCCACTTACCATAAGTTGGACTGTGTGCTCGTTTATCATCCTTATACTATTAAAAACATCATAACTATTTCCGAAACGAGTAGCCTGTGTCAAACTGTAGTACGTACTTAGAATGTTACGAGTACTTTATGAATTTCTTTACTCACTTGATTAGCTATGAAATACTTACTTAAAACGTTTATCGAATGTTCACTCGCATGATTGCGTTTTCCAGTGATTTGGCCCTACGGGTCCTTAAAGGAAGAATCCAGGAATTCTTGCACCTGTTTCCTTGTCTATAAATTGTGTGAATTTATTTTTAATTATTAATTATATTATCAAATTATAATCAACGGTTTAAATTCAATACTATTTACTATGTAGATATTTTTATAGCTGTTCTTCGCGACTTCATCCTGGTCGATTTTATTACGATGTAATTTCATGTTTTTTTTTTTACGCGAAACCCTGATTCTTTATCTAAAACGAAAGGCTAATTACTCCTTATAATATCTACTATCTGTTAGAGAAAGAGATTAGCCGGGACAAATAGACACACAGACAATTCTTTTTAATAAATTACTTTTTGTTATAAATACCGTATATACTTTCCATATGCATTTAGTAAAATAAAAAGTTGTTATTTTGAATTTACAAACTGACACTTCAATTTTATTTATTTGTGTCTACTATAGGTAGATTAAGATTTCCGTTCCGTTTCGTTCCGTTACAGCCTATTAAAAGTTCAGCAAAGTAAAATCTTTATTATAATCGGAGACCAATTTTGAAAGCCTTGAGCACATGAACAGAGTAGCCAGCCTCTCAGTATTCTATAGGATATATTTAGAGTGTGCGCAGGAATAACATGCTTTAATTCCTCCCTCCCCTTTCCACCATTACACAACCAAGCGGTCGGCGGGTCTTTACCCCTTTGTATGCAAATTCGTGAAACATCGAAAATATTCCATAAATTCGAATTAAATGGTTTGCTTCGTCAGTTGTAATGCGTACAGCAAAAGAGTGAAATAATCTACCGGCGTCTGCCTTTCCGTCCGATTACAATCAAGACAAGAGTGAATCGGCTTTTGTTACGGTAAGACAGTTTGATTTACCTTCTAAGGATTCATTATTATTTACGAGGAGGCGGAATTGTAGTCAAGCATAGGCTTAAAGATTAGGAAAATCAAAAAGTGCACGCCTCATGAGAGTTTCATTTAATTTTGGGGACTTGTTGATGTAACACTGAAGCTAATAAAAAAACCCGGCTTCAAGACATCATTTTTTATCGTGATTACATACAAAATCAGTGTACATGCATTCGGAAATCCACGTAAAAAAATTTTCAAACCATCTCCTGTTTTTTTGTCAATTGTAAAAACTTTTCCCCCCAACTAGGAACTTCATGTGTATCGTGGAGCAATTTGCAAACATTAATTGCGCAAGGACAAAAATCCAGACCCGGAACAATAATTCGTAGGCCATACAAATACTTGTTCCGTGCGGGATTCAAACCCAAGTCCTCTAGCGTCGCAACAACATCTACATCTATCCTCAATAAAGAATCAAAATGCAGATGCGTTGTTACCCGTGAGGACTAAGGTGGAATGCCTCTTTTCCAGTAAAAAGGGTCTCTTGTTCTCTAAACTCACCATACGAAACACAGCACTGTTAAGCTGTTATTTTACGCTGGTATTCTTTGGTATTCTCTACCTACACGTGTTTTTTCTTTCTTTCTTTATCAGCGTAAAACCTCACTGCTGAACGCACACATTGTGTACTCGTATGTCATATGTCATATGCACCTAAAATAATGTTGCTGGTTGCATATGATTTTAGATGTAAATGTGTATGTGAGTGTGTGTTCTTATACGAGTAAGATAAGTTGAGCATGATTTCTTATTCGTTTTTGTCTCACTTGAAATGTACGTAGCGCTCTTTATTTTTTCTGCCGACTTTCAAAAAGGAGCCGGTACTCAATTCGACTGTATGTTTTCTGCCGACTTCCAAAAAGGAGCCGGTACTCAATTCGACTGTATGTTTTTTTTTTTTCGTTTTTTTTTTATGTGTGTTACCTCAGAACTTTTTTCTGGGTGAACCGATTTCGATGATTCTTTTTTTATTTGAAAGCTGGTACTTCTCGTGTGGTCCCATATGAATTTGATCAAGGTCAGACCAATAGTTTTTAAGTTATTCTTAAATAACTTATATTGAAGTCGGCTGTACAAAATTTTTAATTTTAAATTATTTTTCTTAGTCTTAGATGTAGAAAATAAAAGGTAAAGTCGAAGCATGACTACAATCGTTTCTTACGCAACAAATACTTGCATTATTCTTACACTTAGTAAGCAGCCCACATTCTGTAGAAATAAAAATAAAAACTATCGAAGCCATAAAATATACCCCTCAATATTGTTCAATAGGGGAGGTAATTGTGTTTCTACGCTTATGCTCTAGGGGTTAAAATTATACATTTTAAAAAGCATACCGGGAAATATTCTATAAAAACGTTTTCCTGAATATTCTGTTATTGTACAGTTGATTATGTAGATATGTAAATATATTTAATTAAACAGAAGTGGCTCTTTGACTGAGTGGATGCTGCATTTCATTACTGCATTATGAGTTCTGCTACTAAGTGTAGACTTAGTTGTGTGTTCTTGTTAAATTTCATATGACATCAAAACTTTTTTGGTCTTATATCATAATATATCGACTAGGCAAAACTGATGACAAGTGAGTGCGTTTAAATTTGTTGAAATACCATCGATCAATACAATATAAACTGCTCAGTTAAAATGTTTTTTCAAGTTATGAATATATTTTGTTGTAAAACTAAAGTGTCAAACGAACTTACATTTCTTACTTACATTTGATGGTAAATGGCTACTGCAGTCCATAGACACCTGAAGCCAACTTCAAAAAGGAAGGCTACATAAGCATTTTTTTATAGAATAAGGGAAACATGAGCACATATTCCACCTGATGATAAGTGGATGCAGTGGCCCATAGACATCTACATTTATCCTCAATTAAGAATCAAAGTGCAGAATGCGTTGTCACCCCTAATCACTGATAAAAATGAAAATGGTCTAAAAATGATATTCGGTTCTCTACACTTACTATACGATACACAGCAGCATTAAGCTGCTATTTTATGCTGGTATTCTGTGAGAGCGTGTTATTTCCCCGGTCGAGCGGACCCATTCGTGCTACAACCATAGTATAGCTGTTACGTGACTCTACCACTTAGAAAAATGCGTTGTTACCTTCGAGGACTAAGATGAAATGCCTCCCCGCTTGTAATTGTACTGGCTCTCTATCATTATCAGTCCGGAACACAGCAGTGAAGACACTGTTATTTGGTGGCAGAAATAGGTAAGATTGTACTACGCACACGGACTGGTAGATAGAAAAGGAGCCTTATCTACTAGTAAAAAAAAATCCTAGCAAATAGTAAATATTCATTCTATAAATACTAGGAACTAGCACAATCTGTTAATGAGGGCTAATAATTTTCTGCTCACCAGATGTCGCTAGTTGACACTGAGGTAAAGTTTTTTGTTACACAATGTAATTTAATTGAGAAGTTGTTTTTTTAGTAAAAGTTTATCAGTTTCTAGAGTATTATATTAATACACAAAACAATGCCTCAGTGGTTTGGTCTTTAAGTTTTTGCAAGTTTTTAACTTTATTTTTATTTTTCTTCTTTATGAATATTTGGGGTTCTGTTTATTTATTTTTAATGTTATTAATATAAAATACAACTAATAGTAGAGAAAGAAACAATAACTTTTACATTTTCGGAACAAATTTACTATCTGTCAAATATTATACCTCACTTTCTAGTAGCGCCGTCCTGGTGGCAGCGTGGACGCCCTCATTCCAGGAACTCCACTCTACATAGTATTTCACTAATATGGCTAATGTACGGTGACTTTTACGTCAGAAAATATTCAAGATTTGTCTTCTTTATAAAAGCTAAGGTAACAAATAAGCACACTGTCTACCAGATGGTAATTAAATGCTGTGCCCCATATACACTTACTTCTCGATTAAGAATAAAGATGAAGATGCGTTGTCAGCCGTCAATTAGGATGGAATGCTTCGTTACCCCTTAAGAAAGGTATTCGGTCCTCATCACTCACAATATAGCAGCATCATGCTGCTATTCCACGTTTGTATTCTGGCGAGAGTGGGTCTGAACCGACTTTTTCCGGGCGGGTTTCGTAATGACACGTTTACATTACCGGCACGAGCAACTCGCCGAGTACCTCGCCGAATTATATACACATATTCGTCTGTATTCATTCAACGTAGATTTTTTAAACATGGATGATGTGCGTCTCGTTGCCACGACTTTATCAACTTTATATTTATAGACTCACAAATATTTATTTAAGGGGTGTGTAGTGCCAATCCCACTAGATGAAATGACGACCTGGTAAGACATGCAGGAAGTCGATAGATGCAGATGGCTCAGGTCCGTGCCTTGTGGAATTCCTTGGGGGATGCATATGTTCAGCAGTGGACTTGTGAAGAGCTGTAATGTTGATGATGATGATGATGATGAACTGATTTCTAGGGTCCCATATCGCGGGTTCTCCTTGATAAAGTTCCATAAAATATCCATCACAGTGAGTTGGTATTTTTATTATTATTGTTTTATAAATTATTTTATAAGAAAATAATAATTTGAAACAAAAAAAGTTTTAAAGTTCACGGGTCAGCAAACAGCGATACGAATACACACGAGCAGTGCAGGTTTACTCACGATGTTTTCCTTCACCGCCGAGCACGTTTTGAACGAGCACTTAAAATTTGCAATTAATAATTTCATTGGTGCCGGCAGAGATCAAACCCGTAAAATTTACAGCGAACATTTAGCCCCTGAGCTACCACGGCTCTCTAGCAATGCCTGTCTAGCACTAAGTGTTAATTTCTTTATTATATAAAGACTGTATAAAAATTGTTATTATACTTTTAAATAATACTTAGTTGATTATAACCCCTGGGAATGAGGTGACCGCTGCTAAGCTGTTTCTAAAATATTTCTTCGAAAATTCTTCAACTTATATTATTGAAAACTATTACTTTGGAAATGTAGTCCCGCTGGGCGTCCTACTGGGTCTTCCCAAGACAGAAAACTTTTACTGGCATATAAGGAAAAACTTGACTTTCAATAAGTGTTTCTTATAATCAAAAATTTATTATTCTATTACCTAATACTCTATCATAATATTAATAAAAATAATACATAAAATGTTTTATTTTTATTATTAATATCTATACAAAAAGAATTTAAAGAGATGGAAGGAATACTTTGAAAGCGTGTTTAAGAGTGAAGAGTCGTCTGAAGTAAGTGAAATAGAAATTTCGGAAGAAGTGGAGAGAGGTAGGGAGATAAATGTGGATGAAATAATGAAAGTAATGAAAAGCATGAAAGCAGGTAAGGCAGCCGGATATGATAGAATATCACTCGAAATGCTAAGGGCTGGAGAGGGTGTGGTTGCAGGCCTGCTGTTCACCTTGTTTAATTTATGTTGGGAACTGAAGCGGGTACCGGAAGACTGGTGCAAAGCCATTATAGTCCCAATATATAAGGGAAAGGGCTCGCAGCAGGACTGTAAAAACTACCGTGGTATTTATCAGCTTGCTGAGCATTGTGGGTAAACTGTATGCTAAGGTGTTAATTGAAAGAGTTATGGAAGAAACTGATGCAAAAATTTGGGATGTACAAGCTGGATTTAGAAAGGGGGATGGGGTGTACGGATCAAGCCTTTTCCATGCGCATGATTGCGGAGAAGTTTTTGGCCAAAAACCAGAAAGTTTTTTCTGCGTTCGTGGACTTGGAAAAGGCTTATGACAGAGTGGACAGGAATGTTTTATGGCAAACACTGAACTCATTTGGGTTGAGCGCTGGCTTGATACAGGCATTAAGGTCTCTTTATAGGGACTCTAGTGCTTGTGTCAGGATCAACGGGGTCTACTCGAACTGGTTTGGCATTCATAAAGGTGTTCTCCCTGGCTGTTTAACCTATTTATGAACAGTTGTTTGCAAACTTTGAAAGTTGAAGAATGTGGGTTGAGAATGGGTGAGTAAACCGTCAAATGCCTTTTGTACGCCGATGATCAAGTCATATTTGCATCGTCGGCGGCCGAGTTGCAAATGATGGTTACTTTAATGAACTGGTCATTGAAAGAAAGGGGTATGAAAGTGAACGCAAGTAAGACGAAAGTGATGGTTTTTGAAAGAGAAGAAAGTAAAACGTTATGTGAAATAAAAATAGAAAGGGAGTTGATTGAGCAAGTGGATGAGTTTGTATATTTGGGATGTTTGTTTAGCAGGGATGGTAGATATGATAAGGATATAGAACGACGAGTGAACACAGGAAATAGAGTGAATGGGGCTCTACACGCTATTATGAGGAGTCAGAATGTGTCAAATAAGCCACGTATGGCAATTCATAATGCTGTGTTAGTCCCTACTTTAATGTATGGTAGTGAAAGTTGGGTCTGACAGAAGAAGTATGAGAGCAGAATAAATGCTGTAGAAATACGGTCCTTAAGGAGTATGCTAGGGCTGAATCTGAACGACAGGGTGAGAAATAGTGTGATAAGAGAAAAGTATGGTTTGCAAGATGACGTTGTGACAAGGATTAAGAAAGGAATGCTTCGGTGGTTTGGTCATGTAGAAAGAATGAATGAGGAAAGAGTGACAAAGCAAATTTATGTTGCAGAAGTGAACGGCAGGGTAGAAGAAGGTTTATCGACCAAATCGGCGATACATAAAAATGGGCCAGATTAAGAGTACCCTTAACCGACGAGCGTGTATGCGTAGATATATGGATGTAGAGGAGGCGAGAGAGGTGTGTCAGAATCGCGCCAAATGGAAGTCCGTAGTCTCTGCCTATCCCTCTGGGTGACAGGCGTGAGTGTTTGTGTGTTGTGTGTGTGTATACAAAAAGAGTCCTTATTTTGGAAGAGATCTACGGCCAGCAGTGTGGTTGTTTTGAAGCAGATGACATAGATTGCTAATGATTCCCTGACCAATTTTGATAACCGTGTGGCGATGTTATAGTTTACAAATATTCAAACAAGTATATATGTGTGTTTTGAAAGTCTTTCGTCCAACAGTTGTTTATATGGGATTATGAGGAGAATTTTAATATTGTCCTGGCCTATGTTGGCCACATTATAGTTATGGTTTTGTTATTGTGCACAATCATTTCGAAAAATGCATGTGTGTGTTTTATGATTTATGAAAAGGACATTTATTATGAATGCTAAAGTTTCCGTAGTTAATTTTGGCCAATATGGCAATGTTATTCTACAAATATTCACGCAATAAAAACATGCGTGAATGTCGTTAAACACTCGGTTGGAACGAAGTTCCTTTCGTGGTATATTATTATTGATAAACGTATTATATTATTGATTAACAAATACAAATAAATGAATTACTAGCGTTTATTAAAATGAAGCGTCATTTAAAATAATATTTATTTCATGGCAAGATAAGAAAACGTGCGAGGGAGTTGGATATTATTCCATCTCGCTCGCACTATAGACAGGGGGTCATGACGAAAAAATCTTACACTTTTTCTCGCCTAGCCCCCATCCGTCAAATTCGTACCTTGCGATAAGGAACTTCGTTCCAATTATATTGGAGTGAACATTTTTCTCTCAAGACTCACGAGAAATCTTCAATAAATTTCGGAAAATAAAGTCGAAATACGCTAGACAACCAAACCCGAAATACAATAATTTGTGTTATTAGGTAATATTTTTCAAATATTTCCTTTAGAATTCTATTACAGGAGGTACAAAATCATCATTTTCATATTCAAACGATGATATAAATAGAATTAATAACTAAGTTATTTATTAGAATCTATTTTTAGCATCATGTACGTGCCTCTTTCCGGGGTCGAATTACGGAGCTATAAAGAATATTATAATATTATTATGTATCGAACCCCAATTTAATATAACGTATCCACCCCAAATATTTATGTTGTGGTGTGTACAAAACTTTCCATATCCTTTCAATTTGACGCAACATCAATTTATTATTTACAATAATTGTTTTCTTTCTTTATTTATAGTTGCCCATATTTGGGGTTCTGTGACGTGAAGCTCAAGATATGATCGTCGAGGGACTCCATGTTATAACATCTCATTGAGTTATTAAAGTTATATTGATACTAATTATTTCTTATTTAGGTGAATACTACACATTGAATAAAACTAATTTGACTCATATGATCACTGGGAATACAGGGGTGAGCAAAACAGGCTCACTAATTTCTTTAATTATAGCAGATACGGTTCGGCGATATATTTATTACGTTATAAGTTTAGATAACAGAAAGAAAGGAGTTTTCTTTTCATTTCAATGTTCGTGTAATAGGTGCAATTATTTAAAATCTAATTTAAATTAAAAATAATATCTTCATGTTTTGTGGTCTACAGAGTCCAGTTCTACTGTTTTTAAAAGGGTGTCCCTTCGTCTCTTTTTACGTTTAATACGTTCTATAATATCCTACACAAATCAATTTATTCAATCTTAATAGCATATTGAACACCTAGTTAAGTTTCCATTAAAATCGACTTTGTAGTTTTAAAACAAAAAAAAATAATAAATTCACTTTTAGTTTTACAATACTTTTTACTACACCAAATGGAAAATTGATGAGGGCTGAAGACCTAATCACACATATTATACACATTTTTGACAAGGATAATATTAGCTGGACCTGTTTGTATATATATATAGGGACTCTAGTGCTTGTGTCAGGATCAACGGGGTCTACTCGAACTGGTTTGGCATTCATAAAGGTGTTCTCCCTGGCTGTTTAACCTATTTATGAACAGTTGTTTGCAAACTTTGAAAGTTGAAGAATGTGGGTTGAGAATGGGTGAGTAAACCGTCAAATGCCTTTTGTACGCCGATGATCAAGTCATATTTGCATCGTCGGCGGCCGAGTTGCAAATGATGGTTACTTTAATGAACTGGTCATTGAAAGAAAGGGGTATGAAAGTGAACGCAAGTAAGACGAAAGTGATGGTTTTTGAAAGAGAAGAAAGTAAAACGTTATGTGAAATAAAAATAGAAAGGGAGTTGATTGAGCAAGTGGATGAGTTTGTATATTTGGGATGTTTGTTTAGCAGGGATGGTAGATATGATAAGGATATAGAACGACGAGTGAACACAGGAAATAGAGTGAATGGGGCTCTACACGCTATTATGAGGAGTCAGAATGTGTCAAATAAGCCACGTATGGCAATTCATAATGCTGTGTTAGTCCCTACTTTAATGTATGGTAGTGAAAGTTGGGTCTGACAGAAGAAGTATGAGAGCAGAATAAATGCTGTAGAAATACGGTCCTTAAGGAGTATGCTAGGGCTGAATCTGAACGACAGGGTGAGAAATAGTGTGATAAGAGAAAAGTATGGTTTGCAAGATGACGTTGTGACAAGGATTAAGAAAGGAATGCTTCGGTGGTTTGGTCATGTAGAAAGAATGAATGAGGAAAGAGTGACAAAGCAAATTTATGTTGCAGAAGTGAACGGCAGGGTAGAAGAAGGTTTATCGACCAAATCGGCGATACATAAAAATGGGCCAGATTAAGAGTACCCTTAACCGACGAGCGTGTATGCGTAGATATATGGATGTAGAGGAGGCGAGAGAGGTGTGTCAGAATCGCGCCAAATGGAAGTCCGTAGTCTCTGCCTATCCCTCTGGGTGACAGGCGTGAGTGTTTGTGTGTTGTGTGTGTGTATACAAAAAGAGTCCTTATTTTGGAAGAGATCTACGGCCAGCAGTGTGGTTGTTTTGAAGCAGATGACATAGATTGCTAATGATTCCCTGACCAATTTTGATAACCGTGTGGCGATGTTATAGTTTACAAATATTCAAACAAGTATATATGTGTGTTTTGAAAGTCTTTCGTCCAACAGTTGTTTATATGGGATTATGAGGAGAATTTTAATATTGTCCTGGCCTATGTTGGCCACATTATAGTTATGGTTTTGTTATTGTGCACAATCATTTCGAAAAATACATGTGTGTGTTTTATGATTTATGAAAAGGACATTTATTATGAATGCTAAAGTTTCCGTAGTTAATTTTGGCCAATATGGCAATGTTATTCTACAAATATTCACGCAATAAAAACATGCGTGAATGTCGTTAAACACTCGGTTGGAACGAAGTTCCTTTCGTGGTATATTATTATTGATAAACGTATTATATTATTGATTAACAAATACAAATAAATGAATTACTAGCGTTTATTAAAATGAAGCGTCATTTAAAATAATATTTATTTCATGGCAAGATAAGAAAACGTGCGAGGGAGTTGGATATTATTCCATCTCGCTCGCACTATAGACAGGGGGTCATGACGAAAAAATCTTACACTTTTTCTCGCCTAGCCCCCATCCGTCAAATTCGTACCTTGCGATAAGGAACTTCGTTCCAATTATATTGGAGTGAACATTTTTCTCT
Source organism: Parnassius mnemosyne (assembly GCA_963668995.1). Lineage (NCBI taxonomy): Eukaryota > Metazoa > Arthropoda > Insecta > Lepidoptera > Papilionidae > Parnassius > Parnassius mnemosyne. The sequence continues at coordinate 41,834,200 of CAVLGL010000013.1, read as the reverse complement.
CAAGACTCACGAGAAATCTTCAATAAATTTCGGAAAATAAAGTCGAAATACGCTAGACAACCAAACCCGAAATACAATAATTTGTGTTATTAGGTAATATTTTTCAAATATTTCCTTTAGAATTCTATTACAGGAGGTACAAAATCATCATTTTCATATTCAAACGATGATATAAATAGAATTAATAACTAAGTTATTTATTAGAATCTATTTTTAGCATCATGTACGTGCCTCTTTCCGGGGTCGAATTACGGAGCTATAAAGAATATTATAATATTATTATGTATCGAACCCCAATTTAATATAACGTATCCACCCCAAATATTTATGTTGTGGTGTGTACAAAACTTTCCATATCCTTTCAATTTGACGCAACATCAATTTATTATTTACAATAATTGTTTTCTTTCTTTATTTATAGTTGCCCATATTTGGGGTTCTGTGACGTGAAGCTCAAGATATGATCGTCGAGGGACTCCATGTTATAACATCTCATTGAGTTATTAAAGTTATATTGATACTAATTATTTCTTATTTAGGTGAATACTACACATTGAATAAAACTAATTTGACTCATATGATCACTGGGAATACAGGGGTGAGCAAAACAGGCTCACTAATTTCTTTAATTATAGCAGATACGGTTCGGCGATATATTTATTACGTTATAAGTTTAGATAACAGAAAGAAAGGAGTTTTCTTTTCATTTCAATGTTCGTGTAATAGGTGCAATTATTTAAAATCTAATTTAAATTAAAAATAATATCTTCATGTTTTGTGGTCTACAGAGTCCAGTTCTACTGTTTTTAAAAGGGTGTCCCTTCGTCTCTTTTTACGTTTAATACGTTCTATAATATCCTACACAAATCAATTTATTCAATCTTAATAGCATATTGAACACCTAGTTAAGTTTCCATTAAAATCGACTTTGTAGTTTTAAAACAAAAAAAAAATAATAAATTCACTTTTAGTTTTACAATACTTTTTACTACACCAAATGGAAAATTGATGAGGGCTGAAGACCTAATCACACATATTATACACATTTTTGACAAGGATAATATTAGCTGGACCTGTTTGTATATATATATGTAAGTATGCATGAATATAATGAAACCTTAGTTTTTCAGTTTTCACCCGCTTCCAGACATTTTTTTTTAGAGGAGAGGTGTCAAACGAGCATACGGCTCACCTGGTGGTAAGTGACTACCGCCGCCCATGAACTAATGCAACACCAGGGGAATTGCAGGTGCGTTGCTGGCCTTTTAAAAAAATAAGCTCTTTTCTTGAAAGTTGAAGAAGAAAAAATCGCCGGTGGTAAACTACTTCACAGAGAGGTCGTACGCGGAAGAAAATTCCTAGTGAAACGTACAATGATGAACTGCCAAGAATCCAGATGGTATGGATGGTATCGGGAGTTTTGCCGCGATGTGCGATCGTGCAATTTGGCGGCTGGGATTAATCTGAACGATTTCTCAGAGAGAGCACTCCTTGTGGTAGATGGGAACGAAAATGCAAACGGATGCAACATTTCTTCGCAGCGCCAGTGAATCGAGCCGATCGGACAGGACTCGGTCATCGACGATTCGAGCTGTTCTGCGCTGGATACGGTCAAGTGGAAGGAGCTGGCACTGGGAGCTCCAGCCCAGAGATGGGAACAGTATTCCATGTGAGGCTGAACCTAGGCCTTGTAGTTAAAGTTGCAGGCGGTGTAGCGGCATGAAATACTGTCCCGCTCTGCTAAGCACACCAAGACTTTTAGAGGCCAATTTGGCCTTCTTTTCCAAGTGACCAAGATACTGCACGTCACTCGATATGTCGACGCCGAGGATTCTGATACTGGCCGAGGCAACAAGAGGAGTGCCTTGAAACTGAGGAGATACGATAAAGGGGTTCTTTTTAGCGGTAAACGCGCACATTTGTATCTTCTGAGGATTAAACTGGACTAGATTTAGTCGCCCCCAATTCGAGACTGTTCAGCAAATTCTCGACTTCAGACACAAGTTTGTTCCGGTACTCGGCGACGTTTTCCTGGGAAATATTGGCACGGCCGGTGTATAGAGCATCACCAGTGCTGTCATTTGCGTAACAATGAATGTTACCGGTTTGCAACGTATCATTGATATGTAAAAGAAATTGCGTTGGTGATAGCACGCAGCCTTGTGGAACACCAGCGTTAATAGGCATGTAATCGGAGTATGCACTGTCTACAACTACTTTGCCGTGTAGTGGCGGTTAAGAATATCCACTACTCTATATCTTCCCGTGGGTGTCGTAAAAGGCGACAAAAGGAAACAGGCAGGAGATGGGCAGCAGCATCTTCCTGATAACAGCAAAAATACAATAATAAAACTGCGGTTGCCAACCCGCTCGCCAAGCGTGGCAACTATGGCAAATACCCCCCAAATGGATAAAGTTACTAAGAGACGGCCCCCAGTCCCCGGCGGCCCCGCTATTCCTGGCTACGGTGGCGACCATGGTAACGGCGGGGCAGGAGGTGCTAAGAATCTCCGGTGGAGGTCCGGTTGCCACCTACGACGACTTGACCTGGCAACATACAACGCACGCACCTTGAGGACTGACGAGAAGATTGTGGATCTGGAAGAAGAGATAGAGAAGTTACGCTGGCATATTATAGGATCATCCGAAGTCCGAAGAGAGGGGGAGGAAACGGTAATCCTCGAATCTGGCAACTTGCTCTATTACCGGGAGGGCGACCATCAGTTCCAAGGAGGTGTCAGATTTATCGTCCACAAGTCTCTCGTTAACAACGTTGTAAAGATTGAGAGTGTGTCGACGAGGGTTGCGTACCTTATACTCAGAATCACCAAACAGTATTCACTGAAGGTCATACAGGTTTACGCACCAACCTCGGCACACCCCGATAAGGACGTGGAGAAAATGTATGAGGATATCTCTAGAGCCATGCATTCCTCCAAAACCCAATATACGGTGTTAATGGGAGACTTCAATGCAAAACTAGGCACAAGAGAGAATGGTGAGCTGAAAGTACGGAAATTTGGAATAGGGCAACGGAACCCAAGGGGCCAGCAGCTGGCCGACTTCATGGAGAAAGGGAGAGAGGGACTCTTTATGATGATCTCCTTCTTCCAGAAGCGGCCCCACAGGAAGTGGACCTGGTCGAGCCCCGACGGTTCGACAAAAAATGAGATTGACTTCATTATGACGACCAGACGATAACTGTTCAGTGATGTCTCAGTGATCGCGAGGGTGAAAACCGGCAGCGATCACCGAATGGTTAGAGGCACACTGAACCTAAACGTTAAGTTGGAGAGGTCTAGTCTAATGAAGTCAACGCTCCGTCCCCCTCGTGCTCTGTTCCAAAGTCCCGAAACCTTTCAGCTCGAGTTACAAAACCGTTTTCAGTGCATAGAAGACTGCAATGAAGTGGACGATATGAATGACAAGCTCGTGGAAACTGTCCATGCGGTTGGAGTTAAGTGCTGCAAGACCCGCCGCAGAAGAACACAAAAACTCTCCGATCACACTCATAATCTCATAGCTGTTAGACGGGAGATGAAGCTACATTCTTCAACAGATTTGACAGCATACAGGCAACTGAACAGACAGATCTCCAAATGCATGCGGCGGAACTTACGCAACTTCAATACAGCTCGTATTGAAGAAGCGATCGAGCGGAACTAAGGCTCCAAAGTCTTTGCCAGAGATCTGTCTGCCAGAAAGAGCCAACTGTCAAAGTTGAAGACAGAATGTGGCAGCATAGTTTTCGGAGCACCTGAGATTTTGAGTGAGATTGAGAGGTTCTATGGGAAGCTGTACACGTCATCGTTGGAGCCACACGCAAGTGTGAGTAACGATCCAAGAGCGAGTCTTATTCGACACTAATTCGAAGATATTCCGGACGTCAGTCTGAGCGAGATTAGAATGCCTCTCCTGCACCTTAAAAACGGCAAGGCCCCAGGCGAGGATGGAATTACAGCGGAGCTTCTGAAAGCGGGTGGAAAACCGGTACTTGAAGTCCTTCAGAAGCTCTTTAATTCCGTCCTCCATGGTGGCATTACACCGGAGGCGTGGAGCAGAAGTGCGGTGGTCTTGTTCTTCAAGAAAGGTGACATCGGTAAGTTGAAGAACTACAGACTGATTTCCCTTCTGTGCCGCATCTTCGTGCTGTTTTCGAGTCATTACGAATCGTCTCGCGCGCAGACTTGACGACTTCCAGCCTCCCGAACAAGCCGGTTTCCGAAAGGTCTTTAGCACCATAGATCACATACATACCCTTCGGCAAATTGTACAAAAGTCAGAGGAGTACAATTTGCCACTATGTCTGGCGTATGTGGACTATGAGAAAGCCTTTGATGAAACTTGGGCGGTGCTGCAGTACCTTCAGCGGTGCCAAGTGGACTGTCGGTATATCGAAGTGCTGAAGTGCTTGTACAGTAGGGCTACGATGGCTATCCGAGTACAGAACCAGAGTACGAAACCTATCCAATGGCGGAGAGGTGTAAGACAGGGTGACGTCATATCCCCGAAACTCTTCACCGCTGCATTGGAAGACGTTTTCAAGTTTCTGGACTGGAAAGGATACGGTATCAACATCAATGGTGAGTACATCACTCACCTTCGATTTGCCGACGATATAGTCCTTATGACAGAATCGCTGGAGGACTTAAGCACTATACTCAATGACCTCAATAGTGCTTCCCAACGGATAGGTCTTAAGATGAACATGGACAAAACAAAGATCATGTTTAATGTCCATGTCACACCTATGCCGGTAGTTGTTGGGAGCACTAAGCTCGAAGTTGTTGATGAGTATGTTTACCTGGGACAAACAGTCCGAGTAGGTAAGTCCAACTTCGACCGAGAGGTCAATCGACGGATTCAACTCGGTTGGGCAGCGTTCGGGAAATTACGGCACATCTTCTCGTCAGGTATACCTCAAAACTTGAAAACGAGACTGTACAACCAGTGCGTGTTGCCAGTGATGACATATGGAACTGGACGTGGTCCTTTACAGCTAGCCGGATGAGGAAGCTCAAGGTCGCTCAGCGAGCTATGGAGAGGGCTATGCTCGGAGTTTCTCTGCGTGATAAACTCAGAAATGAGGATATCCGCAGTAGAACCGGAGTGACCGACATAGCCCAACGGATTACTAAGCTGAAGTGGCAATGGGCTGGCCATATAGCTCGAAGAACCGACAACCGATGGGGAAGAAAGGTTCTCGAGTGGCAGCCTCGTACCGGCAGGCGAAGTGTTGGGCGTCCCCCCACTAGATGGAGTGACGACCTGGTAAGATATGGAGGATGCAGGTGGCTCAGGACCGTGCTTTGTGGCATTCCTAGGGGAAGGCCTATGTTCAGCAGTGGACTTGTGAAGTGCTGTAATGATGATGATGATGACTGTCTACAACAACCTTGATGCTCCAATCTGGAAGAAAGCTGGTGATCCACTTGCACAATTTCTTGGGAAGCCCATATGAAGGGAGCTCCGAAAGAAGCGCTTTGTGCTAAGCTCGATCGAAGGCCTTCGCAATGTCCAAACTAACAGCCAATGCCTCCCCCTTGGACTCTACTGCCACCGCCCATTTATGAGTCAGGTAGACCAGAAGACCACCTGCTAATTGACCCCAACGAAAACCGTATTGGCGGTCACTAATCAGCATGAGTTGGCAGATTATAATGGATTCCATTATTTTGGAGAACAATGAGATGAAGGCTATATGCCTGATGGATCTGAACGGTCGCCTTTCTTAAGGATCGGGTGGACGAAAGCCGTCTTCCATGTTTTCGGGACCACTCCTAGGGAGTCGGAGTACCGGATAAGACGCGTTAGAATCGGTGCCAACTCTGGAGCATATGCTCTCAGCACAATTGGGGGGATTCAATCAGGCCCACTCGACTTGTTTATGTCCAGGAAGAGGGTTGATTTGCGAACCGAGTACTGTGTGAACCGCTCATCCGGAATGGAGCATTCACACCGCGGGATGGTCGACGGTGTGTTCTCTCCGTAATCGAAAGTCGAGTTGGACGCAAAGAAAGAGCCTAGCAGATCGGCTTTCTCCTTTGCGGCATGGGCCAGTGAATCGTCCTCCCTGTGCAGAGATGGAAGAGATGGCTGACAGAAGTTCCATTGGGCTGCCTTAGTGAGAGACCAGAATGCATGGGTCCATGGGCGAATTAGGTTCTCGCCAATTCTGCCTATGTGCTCTGACTTTGCCTTGGTGAGGACTCTTTTGAAGGACTTGAAGGCAGAATTATACTTCTTTTTAAGGGCGCTAGTGTTTACATACTGGGACGTTGATGCGGCAGCCCAGGCACGGTAGCACTTCTGCTTATAGCGTGATGCTATTTTACAGGAGCGACTAAACCATGACTGAGCTCTGCCTCCGATGGGCACACATAGAGGAAGGAATAAAAAGTTCCATACTCTGAAAGTACTACATCAGCGTAATCTTTTTGTAAATACATGTAAGTAATAATAATGTGGAAATAAAACCAGTTCCAGTGGTGACCCGAACAAGATTACTTACGTGGTAGAGCCATGCTGCAGCTATATTAGTAGTAGGTATAGTTGTAGCACGAATGAGTCGGCTCGACCGAGAAGGGACCACGCTCTCACAGAATGCCATTGTAAAATAGCAGCTTAACGCTGCTGTGTTTCAAATGGTGAGTGTAGAGAACCGGAGACCCTTTTTACTGGAAACGAGGCATTACATTGAATAAATATCGCGTAAATATAAGAAATCATTATGAGGCATTACATCTTAGTCCTCACGGGTGACAACGCATCAGCATTTTGATTCGTAATCGAGAATAGATGTAGATTTCTATGGGCCGCAGCAACCACTTACCATCAGGTGGACTGTGTGGTCGTTTGTCACGCTTATCCTATAAAAAAAATTAATAATGATGGGTTTACTCTTGTTGAGAAGAGACGTCGCTCGAGACCCATGTGTAACCAGCCTGGGACCGCCAAAATAAACGCAAGTACAACTCTGCGTGTTGTGGAGCCAACGTATGGTTGGCTACATCTCCCGTTTGGACAAATGTAGTTGGGAGAAGACGTCCTGTGTCTCGTGAAGGAACAAAGCTGATGCCGCATTGAGGATCCGAACTCGTTACATTCGCAGCGTCTGGAGTCTAACAGGTCAACGAACTTCAAATCCTACGTACTCCAGGTTCCTACGAAACACAAAGAAACATTCTTCGCTCCCCATTTCTAGCGCTCTATAATGTGTTTCGCCTATACAGGGACGCGCCAAAGAAGAAATTTCACTAAATAGTGTTAAGTTACGTCTATATTTTACATATATATTTTAGGTTAAGGTATATATTGCTATGTTTTTTTTATAGGATAGGGTGACAAACGAGCACACAGTCCACCTGATGGTAAGTGGTTGCTGTGGCCCATAGACATCTACATTTATCCTCGTTTGCGAATCAAAATGTAGATGCGTTGTCACCCGTGAGGACTAGGATGGAATGCCTCATTTCCAGTAAAAAGGGCCTCCGGCCACCTGCACTCACCAAGCGAAACGCAGAGGTGAACCTCTACTTTACGCTGGTATTCTGTGAGGTCGTGGTACCACCCCGGTTCGAGGCGGCCCATCCGTGCGACAGCAAAAGCTGCCGCCTGGCTCTACTACATAAAAAAATGTGACTCATGTTCTTTATTTTTAAGTCCTTGATACCTGAAATAAAGTTATTGTATTGTATGTGTATTGTCTGCTATCTTCTCTAATCAGTGTAGTGTAACACAGGCTCGGCACGCACTTAACTAAACACGTCCACTCTCGCCCGAGGCTCTCGTGAAACTGACGCGGTGCGCTCGAGACAGCGACTTATATATATATATGCAAGCACTACAGTATTGTATTGTTATAATAAACTACCGTATAGTGGCAGAGTTAGAATAACCGCATATTGTCCCGTGGGTCTCGTAAGATGCTACAGAAGGAAATGAAAACAGAAGATGGGCAACAGCATCTTCCTGATAACAACTTAAAATATAAATAAATTGCGGTTGCCAACCCGCCTGCCAAGCGAAATTAGTAAATTTAAGGACGAGGGCTATGTTCAACACTGGGCTTTTATATGCTGTAATGGATGTATGGTTTTAATAATAAATTAAATTACAATTCATTTGTTACTTATTACTACAAATTTATTACTTTACATAATATACTAATGGTTCACATTCCTTATAATATTGTTATTTTTGCAAATATGATTTGTGTTTAAGGAGTTGTGCTACAAATGCATTTTCAATAGTAAAATAGTATTCTAAGTGCAATCATTAAAAATGCATTAAGTCTAGCAATATCCGCATTGCATGGGATATGTTTTGGTTTCAATTACATTACCGGTAAAGATCGTTATATTTCCGCCCCCGGAGTTGGAATCACTTTTGTTTATTTTATAAGTACTCCACGTAAGTACAAGAACAGTTTGCAACTTGATTCAAACATTTGTAATTGTAATGTTAGGTAGAAAATTGAACCGCGTGATGTAAAGTTAGGCTTTATCTGCTTTTGTTTATTTTACTAAAATATTAAATGCTATCCTCAATAAAACGAGTATGTTTAAAAACACTTAAGGACTCAAATCTATGCGCATACGAGCAAAACTAAAACCAAAACCAAACAAAACCTCAATATATTATATATATGTATTTTTTTATTTATAGGATAAGGTGACAAACGAGCACACAGCCCACCTGATGGTAAGTGGTTGCTGTGACCCATAGACATCTACATTTATCCTCAATAAAGAATCAAAATGCAGATGCGTCGTCACCCGTGAGGACTAAGATGGAATGCCTCTTTCCCAGTAAAAAATTACTCCGGTTCTCTACACTCACCATACGAAACACAGTAGTGTTAAACTGCTATTTTACGCTGGTATTATGTGAGAGCGTGGTCGTTCCCCAGTCGAGGCGACCCATTCTTGCTACAACTATACTACTAATATAGCTGCTGCATGGCTCTACCACGTAAAAAAAAATTTTAAAGAACACTAGTAACGCTAATGCATGTGTCGTTTACTACAATTATCGAATGGCGGATTTGTACCCACGACTTTTAATAGATTTTAGAGATTTTTAATAAATCTGTACAACCTATAAATATGGGAAAAAATTATTTTTCCAGTCATTATAAGGATTTTAATAAATATAGTGTTCAATCGGATTTTTTTAATAGATTTGTACAACCTATAAATATGGGAAAAAAATTCTTTTTCCAGTCATTATAAGGATTTTAATAAATATAGTGTTCAATCGGATTTTTTTAATAGATTTGTACAACCTATAAATATGGGAAAAAATTATTTTCCAGTCATTATAAGGATTTTAATAAATATAGTGTTCAATCGGGTTTTTAATAATACTTCGTGAGAATTTTATCGCGTTTGTTGAATTCCTTGAGCAAAAATTTCGCAAATATTTTGACGTCGAAAGAAACATTGTAAATATGGGTAGTGAAAAATATTAAAACGTGTGCAATATTTTATATTTGTCATGAAATGCGAGTAGATTATTAAACAAAAACTTTACATTAAATTTAGAATTAACTATTTAATTAAAAACCACAACTAATAGTTGAAGAACAATAATTATAGAAGTAAAACATTTGGAATACGTACTTTATAAAAAATATTATATCTTAAGTATCTATTAAAATGCTGATAAACGATTTGTTTATTTAGTTTTATCCTCCTGTACCAACCCTACCAAAATAGATAAAAATTTTGACAGCTCCTTAGAAGCTTCGCCTCTGTAAAGTTTCTTTACTCATGTGATATTACACAGTACGCCAGTAGCCCAGGTTCGATTCCCGCCGGCTCCAACAAAATTGCTAATTACAATTTAAGTTCAAATAACTTAAAGTTAAAACAACTACTACCTATCAGTATTCCGATAATCAATACATGTATATCGATATCTGATAGAGGTATATCGAAGTGTTGAAATATTTGTATAGTAGGGTTACGATGGCTATCCGAGTACAGAGATACAGTACGAAAGCCCGGATAGGTTACACTGAGTTGACTGCAAAGAGGTGTAAGACAATGTGACGTTATATCCCCGAAACCCTACACCGCTGCATTGGACGACGGTTTTAAGCTACTGGATTGTTAAGGGTACGACAATAACATCAATGGTGAGTACATTACTCACCTTCGATTTGCCGACCATACAGTACTTATGGCAGAATCGCTAAAGGACCTTAGCACTATGTTCAATGACCTCAGAAAGGCCTCCCAACGGATAGGTCTTAAGATGAACATGGACAAAACAAAGATCATGTATAATATCCATGTCACACCTATGCCGGTAGTTGTTGGGCCGCTAGTATGCTTACCGGGGACAAACAGTCCGACCAGGTAAGTCCAACTTCGACCGAGAGAAGAAAGGTTCAATTCTACTGGACAGTGTTCGTGAAATTACGACACATCTTCTCGTTAGGTATTCCATAAAAATTGGAAACGAGATTGTACAACCAGTGCGTCTTGCCAGTGATACCCTATGGTCTGAGACGTGGTATTTCACTTCTAGCCGTATGAGGAAGCCTAAAGTCACTCAGGGAGCTATGGAGAGGGCTATACTCGGGGTTTCCCTGCGGGATAGACTTAAAAACGAGGATATCCGCAGTAGAACTAGAGTGCCCGACAAAGTCCAACGGATTAGTAAGATGGCCGGCCATATAGCTCAAAGAACCGACAACCGATTGGGAAGCAAGGTGTGTCAGCCATGTACCGGTAGGCGAAGTGTAGGGCGACCCTCACCAGATGGAGTGACGACCTGGTGAGATATGCAGGAAATCGATGGTTGTGTTTGCTGCTGCTCAGGACCGTGCCTTGTGGTATTTCTTGGAGGAGGCTTATGTTCAGTAGTGGACTTGTGAAGTGTTGTAATGATGACTATGATAAAAACAATTACAAATATTTTAAATTTAGTTTTCTGAAAACATCATGGTGAAGTTAGGCTGTCGTGAATCGGTTCATTAGTTATTTTTTTTAAGTTATATCATTTGTATTCGTGATTGCGGTTTTATGGTAAACTTATATTGCGTAATAAGCCACTAGTTAATAATCGGTGAAAGTGCTCGCTGTAAATTTAACAGTACGCGAGCAACCCGGGTTCGATCAACGTCGGCACCAGTGAAGTTGTTAATTGAATTTTTAAGTGCTGATTTACCGCGTGCTCGGTGGGGAAGGAAAATATCGTGAGGAAACCTGCATGTCTGAGAAATAAGAAAAAAATTCAAAGATATGTGAAGTTCGCCAACACGCATTGGGGCAACGCGGAGGATATTTGTTTGGCCTAACTTTAACTTTAATAATCGTTCGTGTTAGCAAATTTATGTTTTCATAACAATAATACGACCATAATAGGTTAATAGTATTTTGGGAATAATATGTTCTTTTTTATTTTGGTAAAAGTTATTAATGTAAGTGTTTTTCCTCACACTGCCATTAGACATACCTATTTACTACAATGTCATCTGCCAAAGTGGTGTCGATAAAGCAGCGCCCTTTTGACCCTTTATTATTTAGATTGACTGATGAAAAGCTCTCGTATCACAGAGCCGTCCATGCAAACAAGGCTGTAGTTTTTGAGTTATAAGAAAGTGACCGAACCGAACCGAGGGTAATATGGTCATCCGGTTTATTAACCAGATGACCATATTATCCTCACGTATCAATGATATTCTATTCTCGTAATACTTAGTGTTAGTTATCTTTCAATGAGGCTGAGGAATGATATATCATTTAGGCTTTCGAAATATAAGTATTTAGATTTTCACGAAATTAATCATCAGCAAATTTTAGTAAATAACTTTCAAAACTTGGTTTATCTTTTCTATATTTCAACTTGTAAATTCATGTTTTTTGGAAGATAGGGAAATAATAAGTCTGTTAATAACGTTGTGATTGCCAGGCCAAAACCACCACTAAACTGGTGGAATAAGATAATAAATAATGTTGTATTCTGCTTGCGTTAGATTATTGTTTTCAAGCGTTTCGTGAATAATGCATTGCCTATACTGTTTTGGGATCACTGGTAGCATTTTCATTACATATTCTCTATTTTCTCATCCCTAAAATACAGTCATATACATATTTATGGGTCGTAGGATCGGCTGTTGGTTTGTTTATAAATTCAAACGTATAGGTCCGTTCGATCATCCCAGTGACCGCAACATTTAGTTTTATATATTGGATAGATTTGAAAGTGATTGTGTGAGAATGAATAGGCGTTACCAGAGTACTAAACGTCGCGTACCTTTGTTGCTGATCCCCTGTGAACAGGATTATAAAATGGAAATCGTAGAACAACGACTGATTTATCATGTTATAAATTTATATTATATGGCTTTGCTCAAAAGCAAATTCCATGTAATCCCTTGTTATCCTATTTTAGCTTTACTTCTAGCATTACCGCCATCATTCTGGATACTTCACCTCTACCGTAAACGGGATGTTGACACCACCATATTTTGGAGTTTTAAGATATTTCCTATAGACTTTAATTAAAAACAATGTTAATATACAGGATTATTTTCAAAGAGTAGCCAAATTTTAAACTTAAATTCAAATATACCTATATAAATAATGATATACCGTTATTGCAGTTTTTTAAAATACGAGTAAATAAGGTTTCTACTTTTATTTGAAATTATCCCAAATTGAATATGTGATTTATGGGCAACAACGTTTCAACAACCGGTCGACCCTTACAAATGTGTGCGTGCACAGTAAAACCAGTTAAATTAATGCATTACCATACATTTTGAATTTGCCGTGTAGTAGCGGTCAAGAATATCCACTACCCCATATCTTCCCGTGGGTGTCGTAAAAGGCGACAAAGGGTTTCCCTTTGTAGGCAGGAGATGCGCAGCAGCATCTTCCTGATAATAGCCAAAATTTCAATAAAAAAACTGCGGTTGCCAACCCGCTCGCCAAGCGTGGCAACTATGGCAAATACACCCCAATGATTAGAGCAACAAACAGACGGCCCCCAGTCCCCGGCGGCCCCGCTATTCCTGGCTACGGTGGCGACCATGGTAACGGCGGGGCAGGGGGTGCTAAGAATCTCCGGTGGAGGTTCGGTTGCCACCTTAGACGACTCGACCTGGCAACGTACAACGCACGCACCTTGAGGACTGACGAGAAGATCGTGGAGCTGGAAGAAGAGATAGACAAGTTGCGCTGGCATATTATAGGATTATCCGAAGTCCGAAGAGAGGGGGAGGACACGGTAATCCTCGAATCCGGCAACTTGCTCTATCACCGGGAGGGCGACCATCTGTCCCAAGGAGGTGTCGGATTTATCGTCCACAAGTCTCTCGTTAACAACGTTGTAAAGATCGGGAGTGTGTCGACGAGGGTTGCGTACCTTATACTCAGAATCACCAAACGGTATTCGCTGAAGGTCATACAGGTTTACGCACCAACCTCGAACACCCCGATGAGGAGGTCGAGGAAATGTATGAGGATATCTCTAGAGCCATTCATTCCTCCAAAACCCAATATACGGTGTTAATGGGAGACTTCAATGCAAAACTAGGCACAAGAGGGAACGGTGAGCTGAAAGTAGGGAAATTTGGGAATAGGGCAACGGAACCCAAGGGGCCAGCAGCTGGCCGACTTCATGGAGAAAGAGGGACTCTTTATGATGAACTCTTTCTTCCAGAAGCGGCCCCACAGGAAGTGGACCTGGTCGAGCCCCGACGGTTCGACAAAAATGAGATTGACTTCATTATGACGACCAGACGACAACTGTTCAGTGATGTCTCCGTGATCGCGAGGGTGAAAACTGGTAGCGATCACCGAATAGTTAGAGGCACACTGAACTTAAACGTTAAGTTGGAGAGGTCTCGTCTAATGAAGTCCGTCCCCCTCGTGCTCTCTTCCAGAGTCCCGAAAGCTTTCAGCTCGAGTTACAAAACCGTTTTCAGTGCCTAGAAGACTGCAATGAAGTGGACGATATGAATGACAAGCTCGTGGAAACTGTCCATGCGGTCGGAGCTAAGTTCTGCAAGACCCGCCGCAGAAGAACACAAAAACTCTCCGATCACACTCTTAATCTCATGGCTGTTAGACGGATGGAGAGGGCTATTCTCGGAGTTTCTCTGCGTGATAAATTTAGGAATGAGGATATCCGCAGTAGAACCAGAGTAACCGACATAGCCCAACGGATTAGTAAGCTGAAGTGGCAGTGGGCCGGCCATATAGCTCGAAGAACCGACAACCGATGGAGAAGAAAGGTTCTTGAGTGGCAGCTTCGTACCGGTAGGCGAAGTGTAGGGCGACCCCCCACGAGATGGAGTGACGACCTGGTAAGACATGCAGGAAGTCGATGGATGCAGGTGGCTCAGGACCGTGCTTTGTGGCATTCCTTGGGGGAGGCCTATGTTCAGCAGTGGACTTGTGAAGGGCTGTAATGTTGATGATGATGACATTTTGAATTTAAAGGATAAAAAGGACAGAATTATTGATATTTTTTTAAAGTTATTTTCCTTCACCATTTGCCTATATTACTTATTCTGACCCTTCTCTGCAAATTTGGCTGGTTATTGCAAAGTAACCCTGTATATAACGAAACCCAAGGGAAGTATTCGGGTAAGGATTCCCTTACGTCGCCACTACACTGCAAATTCAGTTTAATCCAAGCTGTGAAGCGTTTCATTTTAGTCCTCATAAGTGACAATGCAACTAAATTTCTTTGTTTAAAGTCGGTTGCAGGTGTCCATGGACTGCAATAGCCACTTACCATCAGGTGGACTGTATGCTCGTATGTCACTTCAGTTTATTAAGAAAATGTTGAACGTGTATGCGTCCTTAAGAATTTGTAGTGTTCGACATAGCTTGAAAACTACGGAAAGTATAAACCTGAGCTTTCTACAGATTATAGAAAGGTTTTTTCATTGATATATCTCGAAAAAAATTAAAGTAAGTGTACAATAAACATAATGACTGTACGCAATATCAGTAAGAAGCGTTGGAGCACAGGGAAAGGGCGCTTGCCTTAAATTTCTCTGTAGTCGCTAAACTGAGTAACGTGGGTGCTCGGTAAACAATCTATTTCATTGGTTAATTAGCACCGAGTAAACCAATGAAATTGTTAATTTTTCATTCAAACTTTGTGTTGAATTTTATAAGCACTCTGCAGTGATGTATAATTTAAAATTAAAAATTTTGTACAGCCGACTCAAATATAAGTTAAGGTAAGAATATAGGTTATTAAGAATAACTCAAAAACTATTGGTCTGACCTTGATCAAAATCATATGGAACCACACGAGAAGTACCAGCTTTCAAATAAAAAAAGAATCATCGAAATCGGTTCACCCACTAAAAAGTTATGAGGTAACACACATAAAAAAAAAACATACAGTCGAATTGAGTACCGTCTCATTTTTGGAAGTCGGCAGAAAAAAGTTAAAAAGACAACAGTGCAGGTAATAAAATATGTTTTGTGATACTCCCTTACTTTTCTCTTAATTTCTGCTTCATTACCCTCTCAGAATGTAGGGTAAACACCTAGCAGTGGAAAATTTATAGAAGCTTACTTTCTTTAGTTTAATGTCCCAAGAGAAGGCGTGTTAAAAGAGGATTTAAAAGAGGTATATTGGGTCTTTGAAGAGGTATAAATAATCTAATCTAATGAATATAGCATGTTAAGGTAAGGTATTCATAAAATTACACTTATTTTTTCCACGACATTATTTTGTATGCAAATTGTTTCCGCTTTTGTTACCAGGGCTTTTCAGTTACTGTAACAAAAAGTGGTACGAGTCCTTTGTGACGAAAGTGAAAACTTTCCATTCCAACACATAACGAAACTACTTTTCCAAAAGCAGTTTTAATTTAGCTCAATATTTTTATTTCTACGAATCCAACTATCAATTTTTATAGTATAGCTTGCGTTTGAAATTTGATCAATTGTGGAAACAACGCTAATTATTTCTTTGCATTTTTTTCTTTGGTAATATTTTCCCATGCAAGCATGGCAAGTCTTAAGATTAAGACGTTTAAAAATTGATCATCGTCATCATTAAAACGTTTAAAAAGTGAATTTATACATATTATTTATTTAATTTGTAATAATTCTGTTTAGCAGAAATAGGTGAAAAAGTTTATTACGTAGGCGAACTACTGGTCAGAATAGTTCTGGCCATTTCAAGTTTGTGACAAACGAGCAAACAGTTCATTTGATGGTAAATGGCTACGGCAGCCCACATACATGGCAGAATCTCATTTTTCCTGATAATGCCTCGTTTAAAGACGGAATACGAATAGTTATACCGTTGGAAATATCGTTGTTTCTTAGAGTTGTTAGTCTTGGGTATAGTGACAGTACATGCAATTGTAGGAAGAAAGGTGTTCTTTAAACTAAATAATACATACCATCTTAATTCTAACGCAAATCTTAGTTTATTAATTTCACATGTTTTATGCAAATACATTGAAACTTTTTAGCGCTGAGATGGAATGCAACAATGCTGATGTAGGAAAACTGGGTACCCCAAGAAAGTTATTACTCGTAAAATACACTTAATGTTGTATTAATTATTTACAGTATAAATAGCTTTTGTACGTACGTCGCATAATACATTCCCGAAAATACAGTATTCTTCATGTTAATCCAAGATTCGAGTAGTAGGTGAATGGCGGGTGGCGGGAATTGTGGGTTAAAAGGTGGCTTAAACGGTTCGTGTAAATTATTGCCGAGATATAGCGGGTTTCGTTATACGGTGCATGATAATGCACCCACGAATGGATTGCTGTAATGGCCTCTTTGTACGAGTACAGTTTCTGATGTTAGCGCAATTTCAAGCACGTTAATTTGTTGATAATTAACACACGCTACAAAATGTAGTCCAGCATTTTTTTTCTTATTTTTATTTTTAGCGTGCCAGTAATGTTTTATTTCTTATTGGAACAAAGTACTTTATCACACGGTACGGATTTGACGGATGGGGGCTAGACGAGAAAAAGTGTAAGATTTTTCCGTCACGACCACCTTTCAATAGTGCGAGCGAGATGGAATAATATCCATCTCCCCCGCACTTTTTCTTATCTTACTATGAATTAAATATTATTTTGAATGACGCTTCATTTTCATAGACACTAGTAATTCATTTATTTGTATTTGTTAATTAATAACATAATACGTTTGTCAATAATAATATACTACGAAAGGAATATCGTTCCAACCGAGTGTTCCACGACACTTACGCATGTTTTTTTGTATTTTTATATATCACGTCACGCACACGCTATACGTGGTAGAGCCATGTTACAGCTATATTATGGATGTAGCAAAATATGGTGAAATAGTGCTGCTATGTTTCGTATGATGTGTGTAGATAACCGGCTCTTTTTACTGGAAACGACGATTCCTTGTTCTTCCTCAGGGATGAAAACGCGTTGTGCATTTTGATTCTTAATCAAGGAAAGATTTAGTTGTCCATGGGCAACAGCATTCACTTACAATCAGGTGGACTGTATGCTCGTTTGGCACTCTTATTCTATAAAAAAAATTGAAGCATTCAGGACGTCGATGGATGCTGGTGTTTTAAGACTGTGTTTTGTGGCTTTCTTTGGAGGAGGCCTATGTTCACTAGTGGACTGGTGAAGGACTGTGAAAATTTTAATGAGGATAATGGATAAGATAGGTGTTTTAGAGAAGAGGGGAAAACGAGCATAATAAAATGTAAAATTTAGAAAGCAATGAGATTTTCTTGACATTTGATATCGACGCTTCTCATACGATTAGAGAAGTTGTTTGACACATTAACACACCGTGAGCTGAATTACTGATGCCGAAGAGTTTAAGTGATAATCTACCAGTTTATTCTTTCGTAGGTTACACCACGTGCAAATAAGTTTATCATTTCGTATACTCCCCCTTACATTGACTTTGTACATTTCCTTATAACCACTATTTATCATTTCGTATACTCCCCCTTACATTCACTTTGTATATTTCCTTCTAACCACTATATCAAGCGATAGTTATATGTTACGGGTATATGGGCACGTGTATGTCTATTGCTGGACATGGATCTCTAGCGTTGTTAGGATCGTTACTCTCGCAGTACCAGACCACTTGCATCTTTGACGCTGCCGTCCGTAATTGGTCTGGATATTTTAAGTCAAGTGAGCGTTGGTTAATTTTGAAACAGTCAAACCGTCGACTGGCGCTTTGTTTTTGGATCATATGTATAAATACAATTTTCAACACCTGTGATAATGTCGTTAAAACGCCGAGACGAGCCTGTTTCTATGCATCAGGTGGGTAGTTTGCCTATTCTCTTTAGTTAATTTTTTCATTGCCTGCATTTTCCCGTCCGTTACAGCCGTCAAAGGCCGACCATTTCTTTCTTCATGTCTCCAAGTTAGTCAACCTTGCAGAAACTTGCTATAGCAGTGGCACAAGGTTGCCTTAGAAAGGCCTTTATCTATAAATGCTATTTCACGTCCACTAAACTATTTGTGCAGTTTTAGGTGACATTTTGAAATCCTAAAAATTATCGCGAAAATATTCCTGACGCAGTTCTAGTTATTAATGAAACACGGTATTCAAACATATAATAAATAATAATCTGTGCGTGGTATTTTAATTTAGGTTGTAATAATGAAGAAAAAAAATTGGAATTTGGAACACTCGCATTTCTACTAGTAAAAAATTGTGCTTTCAAAATAAATTATAATTCCTTATTGCCTTATATATTACAAGGAAACTTTTTTCCCATAGCATTTTGAGCGGCCTGTCATGTAGCGTGTTTTAATTATAATATTTACTTCATTATTATACTCAAAATAAATAACAAGGGCACTAACAAATATTGAATTATCCAAAAATACGAAAGCAATATCATCGACAGTAGGTTAACATACTAACCAATGTCGTGGACACTTATATTATTAGGACTTTACCCAAAAACACCGGAGAAACCTTGGTTTATTACTTCTTCGAGCTTAACCGTAACATATTACACTTGACTGTATTAATGCCCTTCCCTAAAAACACGTTAGTGCTTAGAATAGCGCTGATGGGCTGTTAAATTAAGGAAAGCAAGGATTGTCGGATTATTAAAGAGAGTATTACTAAACCTAGAGAATTTAAAATTGATAACGTATTGTAGCTAGATAATACATTTTACAAATGAAAATAGATCGTTCTTCTTTTCACGTTTTTGTCAAATTTAGTTCAAATATCAAGTATCTGTTTTTAGGGCAGTTGATTTTAAAGGGAATTGGTCTCAGAAAATGGATGGAAAGTGGACGAAACTACCTAATTGACGGAACGCACTTCTAGTTTCCAATGGGACTCCTGTTCCATTTTTACCATCATACATTAAAACACGCGAAAAATTCATCACATATTAAAACAAGGGTGATCAAGGAATCATGATTACAATGCCCTTTTAATATGTTTTGACTACGCTGACCAGATTTATCAGAAATATAAGCGTTCACCTTCGCTTTTCCTTTTTTCTTTATAGACTTTATATACGTGGTAGAGCCATGCTACAACTATATTAGTAATATTTAGTTGAATGGGTCGGCTCGACCGGGGAAGGACCACGCTCTCACAGAAAACCAGCGTAAAATAGCAGCTTAACGCTGCTGTGTTTCGTATGGTGAGTGTAGAGAACCGGAGACCTTTTTACTGGCAAAGAGGCATTCCATCTTAGTCCTCACGGGTGACAACGCATCTGCATCTTGAGTCTTTATTGTGGATAGATGTAGATGTCTATGGGTCACAGTAACCACTTACCATCAGGTGGACTGTGTGCTCGTTTGTAACCCTATCTTATAAAAAAAAAAGACCCGTATAAATCCACAACTGGAAATGGCCCACTTTCTTTGTAGCGAGATTTGATTTATTGATTTGATGGTTTGGTTAATTGTCACGCTCAATAGACGGATTGACGATGGCAATATATTTTTATGGAATAAGAATGAGAAACGAAGACACAGTCCAGTGATAGTAAGTGGATGCTGTGGCCCATAGACATCTTCAAAGAATTAAAATGCCTTGTTTCTAGTTAGAAGTGTCTTCGGTTCTGTACACTTACTGTAAGAAACATAGCAGCATCAAACTGCTGTTTTACGCCAGAAATTTTGTATATTGGACGCTACTCGCCTTCACCGGTCACGTTGTTTCATTTTGCGAAGACTGCACGGTTACACCGCCTTCTTTCCGAAGCCATGGAATTGTTTCGGCATTTACCATAGTCGCTTCTTACGTCATCGATGGGACGTGATTAGTTATTGGATTCTTTTTCACAAAACATTAGGGAAAACGACAACAGACTAGATAACTTAAATTGATATTCAAAGAACTTGTTGCCATATTCGAACAAAAAAAAAACAGAAATTAAGTTAGTAAAGCATAGCAGTTCACAGATGTGAATTAAATTATTAACTTAATTATATATTTATAGGCGCTGTGCAGCGGTTCGCGGAGCTACCCAAGTACACGGAGGTGAACCCGGGCGAGGACGCGCTGCTCACGTGCCGGATATCCGACAAGAAGGGTATCTGTTCCTGGCAGAAAGATAACAAGGTAATTATGCTTCAAACATTTGTCTCGCATTTATTTTGCCTTTATTAATATATTTATATTAAACATTTTCGTATAAAAATGAATAATGAACATAACCAGTGAATGTAGGTACATAATAAGTAAAATTCCGCTGCACATGACCTCAAAATACGTTTTTTAGATATGCAGGTTTTATTTTATAAAACTGAAGCGATAAACGAAATTACATTCAACCTGATGGTAAGTTTCTACTGCAATCTATGAACACCTACAGCCAATTTCAAATAAAATAATCGGTCAAGTGCGAGTCGGACACGTGCATGAAGGATTCCGTACTATCTCAATACAGGTTTCTAGTAGGGGTCCCCTTTTAATTTTTCACTTATATTAATTTTTATTATTTGCTGTTATAGCAGCAACAGAAATACACATTCTGTGAAAATTACAACTGTCTACCTATTAAGGATCATGATACAGCCCGCTGACAGACAGACGGATGGAAAGGATGGCCGGAAAGAACAACGGAGGCTTAGTAATAGGATCCCGTTGGTTACCCTTTGGGTACGGAACCCTAAAAAGCTAGAGATATGTCATCACCTCTGAGGACTAAGATAGAATGCTTCACAGTCTGTAAATATATTGGCTCTCTATAGGTAAACAGGTATGATATGAAATTCTCTCGTGCTCTGTACATAATAGAAAGACATTGTAGCGTATTGTTACGAGCTTGGGATTCGAGACAATTAAAACTGCCGATTGAATTACCAAAATTGACACTTTAATTACACAACACTAATTACAATCTAAAACCACACTAATAATAAAACACAATCACTTTAGTTCGCAATTATTTCGCTTCGAAGTATTCTCTTGTATCGCCAATTCAATACTGCCTCTGTCGTGGTCTATACCGGCCTTATATAATAGGGCCTCAGATAGTTTCCAGAACCTTCTACAGTAGCGGCATCTAGAATGTTCGAGTACATATCGGTCCCGAAATTTCTGGAAGGATCTTGACTCTCCTAGTTCTGCTACTCGACACTAGAGGGCGCTAGTGTAACTAGTGTTGCCATGTACAAGACATTAATAGTGGCGCGCAACAGTATTATGCCTGCTGCAAGAATGGGACGGCTCGAACGAGAAAGAATCACGCCCGCACAACTACTTCTTTTACTCGTAGCAAATCTTTTCATCTTATTCTCTGGAGTGACAACGCATCTCCGTTTTGATTTATCAAGAATCTATGGACCACAGCATTTACTTAATTATAGGTGAGCTATGCGCTCGTTTGTCACCTTTATTTCTAAGTAAAAAAAACTTCAAGCAAAGAAAGAAAGAAAGACAGTCAAAGCCCTTTTCGCGTGAGCTATGAGCGACCTTGCTTTTGTTAGTAAGACTAAGATCGCAGCACTGATCTAATAGAGAAAGATACCAAGTAACTACCTACCCTCACGTAGATTTTGTCTTTATTACTCGCCTGATTGACCTGATTGTAATTGTTGTTTAAAAAATTTCACTTGGGCCAAAGACTAAACACAAAATTACAATTGACCGGATGTCGATCAAAATGGTAAACAAATCAACAAACAATTTATTCGATAACAATCTCTTGATGATTCATTTCGATGTTTTAGTATTATAATATCGAATATCTATTATTGCTTACTGTTCGCTTGATCCACGCGAACACATATTATACGTCGAAACCAAAAGAGGTATTATTTCTCAACACATAGTAATTGCCGTGATTACTCCCTAATTCACCTTTCCAGAGTTGAGTAAATGAGTTCTAGTAACGGCGTCGTTAACTAATTTGTAGGGCAATTATGAAGAGTATAAATTTAGTAAAGGCAAGTCATTCGTGTAATAACATTATTTTATAGCCTATTTCATGAACCAAATCTATAATGAATCATCATTACAGCCCTTCACAAGTCCACTGCTGAACATAGGCCTCCCCCAAAGAATGCCACAAAGCACGGTCCTGAGCCACCTGCATCCATCGACTTCCTGCATGTCTTACCAGGTCGTCACTCCATCTCGTGGGGGGACGCCCTACACTTCGCCTACCGGTACGAGGCCGCCACTCGAGAACCTTTCTTCCCCATCGATTGACGGTTCTTCGAGCTATATGGCCGGCCCACTGCCACTTCAGCTTACTAATCCGTTGGGCTATGTCGGTCACTCTGGTTCTACTGCGGATATCCTCATTCCTAAGTTTATCACGCAGAGAAACTCCGAGCATAGCCCTCTCCATAGCTCGCTGAGCGACCTTGAGCTTCCTCATACGGCCAGCAGTGAAGGACCACGTCTCAGTTCCATAAGTCATCACTGGCAACACGCACTGGTTGTACAATTTCGTTTTAAGGTTTTGAGGTATGTCTGACGAGAAGATGTGTCGTAGCTTCCCGAACGCTGCCCAGCCGAGTTGAATCCGTCGATTGACCTCTCGGTCGAAGTTGGACTTACCTAGTCGGACTATTTGTCCCAGGTAAACATACTCGTCAACAACTTCGAGCTTAGTGCTTCCAACAACTACCGGCATAGTTGTGACATGGACATTAAACATGATCTTTGTTTTGTCCATGTTCATCTTAAGACCTATCCGTTGGGAAACACTATTGAGGTCATTGAGCATAGTGCTTAGGTCCTCCAGCGATTCTGCCATAAGGACTATATCGTCGGCAAATCGAAGGTGAGTGATGTACTCGCCATTGATGTTGATACCGTATCCTTTCCAGTCCAGAAGCTTGAAAACGTCTTCCAATGCAGCGGTGAAGAGTTTCGGGGATATGACGTCACCCTGTCTTACACCTCTCTGCAGTTGGATAGGTTTCGTACTCTGGTTCTGTACTCGGATAGCCATCGTAGCCCTACTGTACAAGCACTTCAACACTTCGATATACCGACAGTCAACTTGGCACCGCTGAAGGGACTGCAGCACCGCCCAAATTTCGACGGAATCAAAGGCTTTCTCATAGTCCACATACGCCAGACATAGTGGCAAATTGTACTCTTCGGACTTCTGTACAACTTGCCGAAGGGTATGTATGTGGTCTATGGTGCTAAAGCCCTTTCGGAAACCGGCTTGTTCGGGAGGCTGGAAGTCGTCAAGTCTGCGCGCGAGACGATTCGTAATGACTCTCGAAAACAGCACGTAGACGCGGCTCAGAAGGGAAATCGGTCTGTAGTTCTTCAAGAGAGCGTTGTCACCTTTCTTGAAGAACAAGACCACCGCACTTCTGCTCCACGCCTCCGGTGTAATGCCACCATGGAGGATGGAATTAAAGAGCTTCTGAAGGACTTCAAGTACCGGTCTTCCACCCGCTTTCAGAAGCTCCGCTGTAATTCCATCCTCGCCTGGGGCCTTACTGTTTTTAAGGTGCTGGAGAGCCATCCTAATCTCGCTCAGACTGACATCCGGGATATCTTCGGAATAGTGTCGGATGAGACTCGCTCTTGGATCATTACTCACACTTGCGTGTGGCTCCAACAATGATGTGTACAGCTGCCCATAGAACCTCTCAATCTCACTCAAAATCTCAGGTGTCCCGGAAACGATGCTGCCACATTCTGTCTTCAGCTTTGACAGTTGGCTCTTTCTGGCAGACAGATCTCTGGCAAAGACTTTGGAGCCTTGGTTCCGCTCGATCGCTTCTTCAATACGAGCTGTATTGAAGTTGCGTAAGTCCCGCCGCATGCATTTGGAGATCTGTCTGTTCAGATGCCTGTATGCTGTCAAGTCTGTTGAAGAATGTAGCTTCATCTCCCGTCTAACAGCCATGAGATTAAGAGTGTGATCGGAGAGTTTTTGTGTTCTTCTGCGGCGGGTCTTGCAGAACTTAGCTCCGACCGCATGGACAGTTTCCACGAGCTTGTCATTCATATCGTCCACTTCATTGCAGTCTTCCAGGCACTGAAAACGGTTTTGTAACTCGAGCTGAAAGGTTTCGGGACTATGGAACAGAGCACGAGGGGGACGGAGCGTTGACTTCATTAGACGAGACCTCTCCAACTTAACGTTTAGGTTCAGTGTGCCTCTAACCATTCGGTGATCGCTGCCGGTTTTCACCCTCGCGATCACTGAGACATCACTGAACAGTTGTCGTCTGGTAGTCATAATAAAGTCAATCTCATTTTTTGTCGAACCGTCAGGGCTCGACCAGGTCCACTTCCTGTGGGGCCGCTTCTGGAAGAAAGAGTTCATCATAAAGAGTCCCTCTTTCTCCATGAAGTCGGCCAGCTGCTGGCCCCTTGGGTTCCGTTGCCCTATTCCAAATTTCCCTACTTTCAGCTCACCGTTCTCTCTTGTGCCTAGTTTTGCATTGAAGTCTCCCATTAACACCGTATATTGGGTTTTGGAGGAATGCATGGCTCTAGAGATATCCTCATACATTTCCTCCACCTCCTGATCGGGGTGTGCCGAGGTTGGTGCGTAAACCTGTATGACCTTCAGCGAATACCGTTTGGTGATTCTGAGTATAAGGTACGCAACCCTCGTCGACACACTCTCAATCTTTACAACGTTGTTAACGAGAGACTTGTGGACGATAAATCCGACACCTCCTTGGGACAGATGGTCGCCCTCCCGGTGATAGAGCAAGTTGCCGGATTCGAGGATTACCGTGTCCTCCCCCTCTCTTCGGACTTCGGATAATCCTATAATATGCCAGCGCAACTTGTCTATCTCTTCTTCCAGCTCCACGATTTTCTCGTCAGTCCTCAGGGTGCGTACGTTGTACGTTGCCAGGTCGAGTCGTCTAAGGTGGCAACCGAACCTCCACCGGAGATTCTTAGCACCCCCTGCCCCGCCGTTACCATGGTCGCCACCGTAGCCAGGAATAGCGGGGCCGCCGGGGACTGGGGGCCGTTTCTTTGTTACTGTCATTCATAGGGGGGTATTTTCCATAGTTGTCACGCTTGGCGAGCGGGTTGGCAACCGCAGTTTTTTTTATTGTAATTTATCTATTATCAGGAAGATGCTGCTGCCCATCTCCTGCCTGTTTCCCTTTGTCGCCTTTTACGACACCCACGGGAGGATATGGGGTAGTGGATATTCTTGACCGCCACTACACGGCAATATATGAATAGTTATATATTATTATAGTACTTAGTATTGGATTTATTGATTTATTTATTTATTTTAAAACAGCGTACATGCTGGCTTACAGTATGCCCAAAACGTCATCATGCTAATTTATAAATTACACTTTTAAATAATAAGTAATTGATTAAGATACATGTCCAAATAAAATAAAAAATAAAAAATACACGCCAAATAGATTAAAAAATACATGCCAAATAGATTATATTATGTCAAATAGAGTAAACAAAATATCATTTTCAAATTAACTAACCGAAGATTAAATTAATATATTACAATATGTCAAAATTGGATGTCAAAAATAGAAGGGCTTTATTACATAGTTGCCTACAGCTATCAGCAAATAAGTCAGTCTCGTAATCATGTGCGAGCATATCTCCAATAAGCCGTATAGCGCTAGTAGTGGGCGCGAGCGCGAGTAGATAGCCAGAACCAGAAGAAATAATTGTGGAAACGTCATTTTAAATTTGGAAGAGTTATATTGTTTAACTAGCTGTTCCCCGCGGAATCGCCCGCGTGTTATTTGGGGTTTTAATTTTTTTTCGCGGAACCTTAATTCTTTTTATAAAATAAAAGTAGCCTAAATTACTCCTTGTGACATCAGCTATCTGCCAGTGAAAGTCCCGTCAAAATCGGTCCAGCCGTTTCGGAGATTACCCGGAACAAACAGACAGACAGACAGACAGACAACAATTTTAAAAATTGTATTTTAGTTAAAAGTATCGTATTTACTTTCATATGCATTTAATGAAAAACTTTAATTTTGACATTACAAACACACTTCAATTTTATTTATTTGTATTTATATGTTAGATTAATTATCTGTCTGTATATTATTATGTCAGGTATCAATTAGTAACTTTTAAAAAAAAGAAGTCTCGTTACATATGCTAACTATAATGTAAAGTAGGGATTTTGACAGCAACATTTCAACTTTCGTGTAGACTGTGGCGAGGCGAATTAGAAAGGTGAGCTATCCATCTATCCATTACAGCTTAATGAAACTCCACTGCTGATATGTTCCGTCCTCTCCCACGAATTGCCTTGTAGTAGAGAGCTTTGCCATAGTAGACACGCTTGGCGGGCGGGCTGCCAACCGCAGTTTATTATTGTTTTCAGTTTGTTATCAGGAAAATGCTTCTGTCCATCACCTGTATGGGTTTCCCTCTGCCGTCTCTTACGACACCCACGGGACGATATGCGGTGGTGGATATTATTACACCGCCACTTACTACTTGCTTACTTACCGTCGAAAGTCATTAATTTTTTATAGGATAGGGTGACAAACGATCACACAGTCCACCTGATGGTAAGTGGTTGCTGTGGCCCATAGACATCTACATTTATCCTCAATAAAGAATCAAAATGCAGATGCGTCGTCACCCGTGACGACTAAGATGAAATGCCTCTTTTCCAGTAAAATGGGTTCCCAGTTCTCTATACTTACCATACGAAATACAGCAGTGTTAAGCTGCTAATTTGCGCTAGTATTCTGTGAGAGCGTGGTCCTTCCCCGTCGAGCCGACCCATCCGTGCTACAATTATACTACTAATATAGCTGTAGCATGGCTCTACCAAGTAAAAAAAATTAATTGCGTGCGATGTGTATTTTTTACCTTGAAAAGCAATGTTGTCTGGTGGTGGCGTGAGAGAATACCTTGCCCGCTTCATTCCATTTGTGACGTGAGAGTCGACTATGGAAAACGCCAGAAAGATCTCGACTTCCTATAGATGATGGAATAATCATACGTTACGATAATCAGAACACATAGCTGATGTGAATAATCGGTGCTTCGAGAAGTCTGCAGTATGTGAACACGTACAGGATCGCACCCGTCACTACATTAGATTTGATAGACCACAAATTCTTGCTAAAGTACTCCGATTCCTTCCAAGGATGATTCGCGAGACTATTGAAATTAAAAATACATCCTAATTTCAATAGAGAAGATGGCTGGGTGCTACCATCTGCTTGGGATCCTATAATTAATACAATTAAATCCCAACCCAAGCATACTGCAAGACTTCAAGATACTGTAACTTCATACTGCGTAGATCGGAACAAAAAAATAATAATTTTTAATCTGGAGGTAGCCGTGGTTAACTACTATCAATTTGGGACGTCAAACACCTCAGTCCCCCCTGTGACCATGGGTGCTGTAAAGTACTCGAAACGTCGGGAACATAAAATAAGTTAATATATTATTTAAATAATCATCTGGTTTAGGCGAGACGTTTGTACCAGCGTGAAACGTTCGATTAATGCTGCTGTGTTTCGTATCGTAAGTGTAGAGAAACGGAGACGTATTTTAGTTTGTGTGTGATAACGAATCGGCATTTAGGTTCTTTATTGATGATATATGTAGAAGTCTGCGGATCATAGCATCCACTTGCGTGTACTGTGTGCTCGATTGTCACCGTTATTCTATAAAAAGATGTAACTACCCAGCACGGCGACGGGCAGCAGTGTCAAAGGTATGAGACGTCTGATACTTTGATAGTCAATCCACCAGCCAAGCATGACAAATAATACTTATTATCTCTACAACGGGGAAGGCCATGTCCTTTTGTAAGCTTTTACGGGTATATGAAAATGAAGAAGTACCAAGTATAAGATAAGTGTTTAAGTAGTTACATAATATTTCGCTCTCAAATATTGCGGTCCCCATTAGGGTTCATAATGTCCTCATTAATTTATGTTACCACCTGTACCTAAGTACATTATTATTACATTACAAATGAATAAAATTTAAGTGTCTGTTTGTAATATCAAAACAGCAACTTTTTACTAATTGCATATGAAAGTATATACGGTGCATATAACAAAAAAACAATTTTTAAAATTTTTGTCTGTCTCTCTGTCTGTTTGTTCCAGTCTGTTTGTTGTAATCTCCGAAAGTTTGATGGGACTTTTACTGGCAGATTGCTGATGTTATAAGGAGTAACTTAGGCTACTTTAATTTTAAAATAATAATTAGGGTTCCGCGCAAAAAATTAAAATCCTAAATTACACGCGGACCAAGGCGCGAGGAACAGCTAGTGACAAATAAAATATTAAAAGTTGGTATAGTTTTAATTAGATAATTGCGTAGTTCCAGACGTAAATCTGAATGAAGCTCTAGAGCCTAGCATTAAGCTGGTTCTAAAACCAGCTCGTCCACGATTTACGTGCAAAACTAAATTAGTTTTTTTTTTGGGTTCCGTTCCTCGTAAGGTAAAAAAGCGGAAGAAATATCAAGTTGATATTAATATCAAATACTAAGGCCTATGGTTACTTGGAGCTGTAAACATATCAAGCTTTTAGTCAAAGTAATAACCTAGAGGGTAATTCCCCGTTTAATTAGAATTATAAAATTTGGCAAACCAAAAAGCAAGGTCTCAAGGAACAAGTAAAAGAAAAAATCGGAAAACCGTAAATTTGATGTTATGTCACAAAATAAAAAAAATTATTGCGATAACATACTTACTGTACGATATTGTTCAAGGAAACGATAGATTGAAATATCTCACAAATTAGTTTAAAATAAACTTGTTACGTTTTACGATAATGAATATTATATTTGAGGACGTGCTAACGGTGTGAGGGTCGAAAGGTAAAGGTACTAATTGTATGGCCGTTGGCTGTTCTAAGGCAATAGTTATATAGAAACGTAATGTGGTATGCTATTTGTAGAATTATTAAAGGTTATTATGCATCTAAAGTGATTTTTAGTATGACTTAATGTGTTGAAAGTAGCTTTATTAACATCACTAATACAAATATGCACGTATGACTTAGAATATACTCATAGAGTTCAGATCAGAGACGTGAACACCTACATTTACAGTTGGAGCATAATTTATACATTTTAGTATGTTAATTATTTTGGTGAAATATTACGTGCTGTAAGTACATATTGAATATAGATAAATACATACTATATGTGTTACCTTATGGCATTAGTGTATCAGTATCGAAAACAGAAAGAAAAAAATCCTTGAGAATCGATTCCCAGGATGGATGAAATATCAACATACATATTATTTATGTTTATTCGGAACCGACAGGGCGCGAGTTTTATTCGCTCTTGACCGGTTTTTCTTAATACTAGACTAAGGCTCCATAAAGTTTTTCTTTATTTGTTTTTATTTTTGTGTTTTTTGCTTGGCTATTTGTGTTGCGCAAATAAATATTTTCTTCCTTTCTTTTCTTCGTCCACTGTGTTGTTCAGAACCCAACACGACTCAGTAGTCAGGTACTCTAACCAGGTCGTGCGCTCATTTCAGTTATTCAGACAATAGTAACAGAGGTAACAATTTGTTTGTTAGCTTATAGTTTTGCTTGCGTGACTACGAAACTGCTAAATGGACTTAGTTTGAAATTTCACTGTAGCTCCGAATTGTTAGTCAGATATATATGAACTTTGTAACTGGCTTTATCTAAATATACTGGAGAGAGTTGGCTCCACCGACATAGCACTTTCGACGTGGGTTCGACATTTACTAGTTAAAACCATTATTTCAAACATATTGACTACATAAATACAAAGTTTTACCGTATAGTGGCGGTGTAAGAATATCTACTATTCCATATCGTAGCCAAGCGTAGCAACTGTAGCATATATTCCCGCTCGCCCCATAAGACAATCTATGAGAGAGACATATGTTCATCATTACAGCCCTTCACAAGTCCAATGCTGAACATAGACCTTCCCTAAGGAATGCCACATAGCACGGTCCTGAGCCACCTGCATCCATCGATTTCCTGCATGTCTTACCACGTCGTCACTCCATCTAGTGGGGGGTCGCCCTACACTTCGCCTACCGGTACAAGGCTGTCACTCGAGAACCTTTTTTCCCCATCGGTTGTCGGTTCTTCAAACTATGTGGCCGGCCCGTTGCCACTTCAGCTTACTAATCCGTTGGGCTATGTCGGTTATTCTGGTTCTACTGCGGGCATCCCCATTTCTAAGTTTATTACGCAGATAAACCCCGAGAATAGTTCTCTCCATAGCTCTCTGAGAGACGTTGAGAAATATGTTAAACAGTGTAGTTTTGATGAACTATAACGGTATACAAATTTTGTGCACCACCACGTTAAAAAAGTTAAACAAAACATCAAAAGTATATGAGAAGACAAAATGATTAGACTGGCGGTATTGGCAATGTCTTTGACTTTTATTATGGCATAAAGGTGACAAACGACCTTACAGTCAACGTGATGGTAAATGGATGCTGTCGCCCGTAAACATCTACATTTATCCTCGATTGAGATTCAAAATGCAGATGCGTTGTAACCCCTGAGGACTATAAGATCGAATGCTTCGTTTTCAGTAAAAAACGGTTTTCGGTATTCTGCACTAACTATACGATAAACAGCAGCATTAAATTGCTATTTTACGCTGGTATTATGTGAGCGTGGTCCCGTGGCGCCCGGTTGAGCCAACCCATTCGTGCCATAACCACAATATAGCTGCACCTTGGCTCTACCACGTAAAAACGTCTTCATGCCAATCGTTCAGTAATTTTTTGACCTGAATGAAGCCTAAATTCAGTAGTGGATTGTTTACTAGTACTATGACGCGTCTAATTGATAAAAAGTAACAATAAAACACACACACACACACACACACACACACACGCACGCACGCACGCACGCACGCACGCACGCACGCACGCACGCACGCACGCACGCACGCACGCACGCACGCACTCACGTACGCACGCACGCACGCACGCACGCACGCACGCACGCAAGAACGCACGCACGCACGCACGTACGCACGCACGCACGCATGCACGCACGCACGAACGCACGCACGCACGTACGCACGCACGCTTGCACGCACGCACGCACACGCACACGCACACGCACACGCATACGCACACGCACACGCACACGCACACGCACACGCACACGCACACGCACACGCACACGCACACGCACACGCATACGCACACGCACACGCATACGCACACGGTCACGCACACGCACACGCACACGCACACGCACACGCACACGCACACGCACACGCACACGCACACGCACACGCGCACGCGCAGACTCACACGCACACGCACACGCACACGCACATGCACACGCACACACACACACACACACACACACACACACACACACACACACACACACACACGCGCGGGCAGAAGAATTATATAACATGTAATATACATGCAATATACATGAAAACCCTTCCTCTTTAAGTATTCTATCTATTGATGAAAACCGCATCAAAACTCGTGGCAAAGTTTAAAATATATAAGCGTACAGATGGCGGGAAGCGACTTTTCGCGTGGCAAAGTTTAAAAGATCTAAGTGAACCAGGTATATCGTACTCCGCTTTTAGGAAGTAATTAAAAAATAAGGCCAACAAAGTTAATGTTATGCTGAAATATGGAACTCGCCTGAGGGAGATTTATAAAGGGAGTATTATGTTGTAATTTTTGTTAACAAAACTAAAGTATGTATGTAATTGCTTGAATTTGAATCCAATAACCATAATACGAGTAAGTTGATTTCATCGGGATTAATTGTTTGAATAAGCTTAAAAGAACCTTTAATTATATTCCGACGCTTCGCAATGTTCGTGACTGTACTTGATATTCCGCCATCGTCTTTGTTGCCGCCGTTC
Source organism: Parnassius mnemosyne (assembly GCA_963668995.1). Classification (NCBI taxonomy): domain Eukaryota; kingdom Metazoa; phylum Arthropoda; class Insecta; order Lepidoptera; family Papilionidae; genus Parnassius; species Parnassius mnemosyne. Next base: position 41,801,924 of record CAVLGL010000013.1, on the reverse strand, counting down.
ATTACTATGTATATACATCAATACTGTGTACTTTCACCGGAATGGGAATAATAAATTCATAAGCTTTTTAACAAATAAAATTGGAGTTTAAAATACTAAAGCAGTACTCAGCTGTGATCCTGTGATGATCCCAGGGAGAAAACTAAGTCATAATCACGAATAAATTAAAAATTAATAAATTGTCATCATTTTAACAAACTTACAGAGTGTTCAGACGTCCAATAGTGGGTGAAAACTGCTGAACATAGGCCTCCCCATAGACTTTCCCACAGTATAGTTTTGTATAGTTGTATAGTCTCATTTTGCCATAGTTCCCACACTGGGCAGACGGGTTGGTAACCACTATTTTCTGTTATTGTATGTTGCTTTTTTATTATGTTATTAGGAAGGTGATGTGCTGTCCATCAATTGTTTCACTTTTCTCTGTAGCCTCTTACGACACCCACGGGACGAATTGGGGTAGTGGATATTCTTACACCGCCTCTACATGGTTTTGAATTTAAAAAATACAAAATGGTTGGTAGCGACGGCGTAAGAAAAAGAAAACAAATGTTTAAGCGTACATAATTGTAAATTATAATCATGTCATATCTAAAGTTTCTTTTGCGGTTTTTATTAACTAGATTTTGCTTCGTATGCTTTTACTGTTAAAATCCACAGCTCGACATGAGCCTACTATAAACACGGAAAATTTCAGGAAGGGTGTTGAGAGTAGTAGTGGCCATCATAAGATTTTTTTTAAATCTTACTACTATGTTTTATAAATCTAACTAAGAACATTTTATATATAAATTAGGAGCTATTTTTTATAGGGTAGGGTGACAAATGAGCACACAGTCCACCCGATGGTAAGTGGTTGCTATGACCCATAGACATTTATTCTCAATAAAGAATCAAAATGCAGATGCGTCGTCACCCGTGAGGACTAAAATGGAATGCCGCTTTTCCAGTAAAATGGTTCTCCGGTTCTCTACACTCACCATACGAAACACAGCAGCATTAATCTGCTATTTTACGCTGGTATTCTGTGAAAGCGTGGTCCTTCCCCGGTCGAGCCGACCCATTCGTGCTACAACTATACTACTAATATAGCTGCAGCATGGCTCTACAACTTAGAAAAGCTATTAAAAAAAGAGTCGGACTCGCCCATGAAGGGTTCCGTAGCAGCAAGTAACATAACATAATTTCCCACCGTTTAAGTTCACTCCTTTCACTGACTGTGATGTTAAAAAGAACATATTGTCCATCTCGTCTAAAGCCGTGGGTGATGGTAGTGTTAGTCGTAACATGATCTTACCAATCCTTGAATTTGTTACTCCCATTCTCACCCATATCCTGAATAAATCTATCTCCACGTCTAAATTCCCCGAAGCTTGGAAAAGCGCACAAGTAATTCATCTCCCTAAGAAGGCCCAAGCCTCACATTTTACCGACTTTCGCCCAATTTCCATTCTTCCATTTCTATCTAAAGTCCTAGAGAAACTAGTTTTTCACCAATTATGTCAATATCTAGATAGAAATTCCCTTTTAAATCCTGTTCAATCCGGTTTCCGGTCGGGTCATAGTACGACTACAGCTCTGGTTAAAGTTACTGACGATATTCGACGAGGTATGGATAATAAACAGCTCACTGTGTTGGTATTATTAGATTTTAGCAATGCCTTCAATACCGTTGATTTTGATATCTTGTTTAGCCTGTTACGTTCCATTAACATATCTCCATCAGTGGTTGGATGGTTTCAAAGTTATCTTAAGGGCCGCCGGCAGCGTATTCGCGTTGAAGATAAATTTTCATCTTGGTGTGAACTACCAGCTGGAGTGCCTCAAGGTGGTGTGTTGTCTCCTTTACTCTTTGCTATCTACATTAATTCGATCTGTCACAAAATTTCTTCTCTCTATCACATGTATGCAGACGATCTTCAAGTGTATACGCAGTCAACTCTTGAGAACCTGCCTACCGCTGTTTCTGCCATCAATGCTGACCTGGCGGCTATTAGCGAATGGAGTAAATACTATGGGCTTAAGGTTAATCCTTGTAAGTCGCAGGCCATTATTGTTGGTGGTGCTGGGATGATTTTAAGAGTTGACTGGAATAACTTTCCCTCGGTGGTATTGAATGGTGTTGTAATACCTTACAGTAGCACCGTTAAAAATCTTGGTATCCACTTCGATACTACTTTCTCGTGGTCTCATCAATTGAAAGAAGTTAGCAGAAAGACTTTTGCTGCTATGGGTTTATTGCGGCGTTTGCATTCTTTCCTTCCCATTCCTACTAAAATTATGTTAGCACAATCTTTACTCCTCTCTATTCTCGATTATGCGGGCTCAAGCTATCTTGATGTAACTGAAGATCAACTAAACAAACTTGAGCGTATTCAAAATCTGGCTATTAGGTTCATATTTGGCTTGCGCAAATATGACCATGTCTCCGAATTCCGTTTAAAGCTCAAGTGGTTACCCATTCGCCTTCGCCGGAATCTACAAATTGTTTCTCTTCTGTACTGTGTATTATTCGATCCAATGACTCCTAGCTATCTAAAGGAAAACTTTAAGTTTCTTGGTCATGACAGACCGGACAGAGTTCTACGGTCAGCCGGAGAACTTATACTCGCACCACATTCATATCGAACTAAATACTTTAAAAACTCCTTCACAGTTAAGGCCATCTGCTTATGGAATGATCTTCCTTCGCAAATTCGTCGTGCGAAAACACTAGAAAAGTTTAAGACTGACGTCAAAAATTACTACCTAACAGTGCATTAACTACTGGTCATCATTTGCGACATGTATTTTTTGTATCCTCTCTGTATTTTTTATTTAATTTTTATGTATATTTGCCTACTTAATCTTATGTATGTCTATTATATTTTGAATGTATATATTAGTGTATTTTTTTTTAATTATGTATCAGTTTAGTTTATTTAGGTATTAGTATGTAAGTTTACTATAATATACACCACCTCCCACTGTCCAATAGAACAACTTTCTCCTAATCTTAAGGTTGTCTGGAAGAGATCGCTTATTAGCGATAAGACCGCCTTATTGTACCTACCTCTTAAGTTTTACTCCTTGTAATTTGTTCTTTTTTATCTTTTTTTTTGTGGTGTACAATAAAGTATAAATAATAATAATAATAATAATTTACGATTTATGACGTATTAAAAAAAACTACTTACTAAACCTCGTTCAAACTAATTTTCGGTGGAAATTTACATGGTAATGTATATCATATATTTTTTTAGTTTTATCATTCTCTTATTTTAGAAGTTACATGGGTTACACACATTTTACCTCTTTGGAAGTGTCTCCAGCGCAAACTATTCAGTTTAGAAAAAAATGACATATGAAACTTCAATATTATTTTTAAAGACCTATCCATAGATAACCCACACGTATGGGTTAGATGAAAAAAAAATTTGAGTTGCAGCTCTAAGTATGGAAAACCCCGCACAATTTATTGTTTTTTTTTCTATTTTTGTGTGAATATCTTAATGCGGTTCACAGAATACATCTACTTACCAAATTTCAACAGCATAGTTGTTATAGTTTCGCAAAATAATGGCTGTGCCATACGGACGGACAGACATGACGAATCTATAAGGGTTCCGTTTTTTGCCATTTGGCTACGGAACCCTAAAAAGGGCCATTACTATTACTTTTAATATTTAATTCTATAATACTTCAACACTTATCTTTTTAAACACTAATAATTCTTAAAATATTAGACGATGCTCTTTTTTACAATGGTTCCGAGGACAAACAAGTCAATTTGATGGCTTCGTGGCACAGTGGGTTACGGCGCTGAAGACCACGGGATCGAATCCCACACAGAACAAGTATTTGTATGGCCTACAAAGCACGATTGTTCTTGCGCAATTTATGTATATAAAATGCCTCCACGATACGGGGGAAAATCCTAGCCTCGTAAAGCTTAAGCTGTGTACAACTAGATGATTTAAACGACTAATCTATACAAATAAATAAAATTGAAGTGTCTGTTTGTAATGTCAAAATAACAGCTTTTTACCAATTGCATATAAAAGTATATACAGTACATAAAACAGAAAAACAATTTTTAAAAATTTTGTCTGTCTGTGTATCTGTTTGTTTCGGCTAATCTCCGAAACGGCTGGACCGATTTTGACGGGATTTTCACTGGTAGATAGCTCATGTTATAAGGAGTAATTTAGGCTATTGATATTATTAAATAATCATTAGGGTTCCGCGCAACAAAATTAAAACCCTAAATTACACGCGGGCGAAGTCGCGAGGAACAACAAGTGTGCAATATAATGAACATTAACTTGTTACACCGTTGCGGCCCACGCAAACAAAACCATTTTTTTTTATGAAAACCCTAACCAGTATTTTTTGTATGATTTTTCTGGGTACAATATGGTGGAGAGGAATAGAATAAAACCATTTTTGAGTTCTCAGCTCTTTGTTCATTCAAATGCACATTGGGCGTTTCATCATCATCATCATCATCATCATTATTACAGCCATTCACAAGTCCACTGCTGAACATAGGCCTCCCCCGAGGAATACCAAAAAGCACGGCCCTGTGCCACCTGCATCCATCGACTTCCTGCATGTCTTACCAGGTCGGCACTCCATCTCGTGGGGAGTCGCCCTACACTTAGCCACTTGAGAACCTTTCTTCCCCAACGGTTGTCGGTTCTACGAGCTATATGGCCGGCCCATTGCCACTTCAGCTTACTAATCCGTTGAGCTTTGTCGGTCTCTTTGGTTCTACTGCGGATATCCTCATTTCTAAGTTTATCACACAGCGAAATTCCGAGCATAGCCCTCTCCATAGCTCGCTGAGCGACCTTAAGCATCCTCATACGGCTAGCAGTGAAGGACCACGTCTCAGATCCATAAGTCATCACTGGAAACACGCACTGATTGTACAACCTCGTTTTCAGGTTTCGAGGTATACCTGACGAGAAGATGTGTCGTAGTTTCCCGAACGCTGCCCTGTAGAGTTGAATCTGTAGATTCTTAGATTCTCTGGGTCGAAGTTGGACTTACCTAGTTGGACTATTTGTCCCAAGTAAACATACTCGTCAAAAACTTCGAGCTTAGTGCTCCCAACAACTACCGGCATAGGTGTGACATGGACCTTATAATGATCTTTGTTTTGTCAATGTTCATCTTATGATCTATCCGTTATTGGGCGTTTACGAGAACTTAAATTATAAATAAAATATACTACATAGAATAAATTTAATCGTTTATTATCATAATAATTGTATCGTCCACTTTCTGATCCCAAATATATACGGACACACTGCCAAGACGCAGTCTGCTTAATGACATTTCTCCAATTTTCTGAATGTAATGTCTCATTACTCGTGGTCGCGGGATGATCACGTAAACATTATTTTTTTTTACTTTGTCGACAATGACCAATTTCATCCTTTGTATTTTTGTACAGAAGATAAAAGCAAAACCGGTGTATTATAATACCATTTTGCAAAGGTTAATTTACCATCACTCCGGACTAAAATTTGATTGCTTCCTTGAGAAGGTTGATGGCTTGGTCTGCCTCCATCCCTTACTCGTCCTCCTCCACGCCCTCTTCTACATCCATATTTTGAGTTTTCCTTATCATTTTCACATTCGGCTGAAGAATCTCCCGATTATGATGTTGAAGGTGTAGATGCACCTGCGCGGTGAATTGACTACTCGGTGATCACCAATAACTCCTCGATTTCATTATCGTCGAGATCTAAAATCAAAAAGTTGCTTCGATAACATAAACCCAAAACCATAACCCACCATAACAAATAACAATACAGTAAAACCCAATTTGCAACAGGATGAACATCATCATCATCATAGAAGATCTAATTAGAAAAAAATGTGACACATAGCATCTGGAAAAAATACATAGGCAATCTGTCAAACTCGATATTTTTTGCAACCATGCCGCCGATTCAGCATACACGTGATTAGGAATCTTAATTTTTTTTTTAAAAAAAAACTTTACCCCCACACTAGGATTTTCTTCTGTATCGTGGAGGCAGTTTATAAACACAAATTGCACGAGGACAAACATCCAGACCCGGAATAATTATTAGTAGGCCATACAAATACTTCTTCCGTGCGGGATTCGAACCCGCGCCCCCCAGCTCAACAACTCATTGCTAAGCCACTGTGCCACGGAGCCGTCATGTTTAGGAGAAGATTGCCTTTTAAAGTCTGGGTCGTAATGCTATATGTTATTTTAATAAATTGTACAGTGGGCCTTACGAGGCTAGGGCGACTTTAAAAAGAAAACAATGATTTAAAAAAAAAGAAAAGAAGAATGAAATAATTTGCTATTTTTCTACCGAGTCCAAAAAGGAGGAGGTACTCAATTCGACTGTATGTTCTTATTAGGGTTCCGTACCTCAAAAGAAAAAAACGAAACCCTTATAGGATCACTTTGTTGTCCGTCTGTTTGTCTGTCAATACCCTTTTTCTCAGGAACGCGTGGAGGTATCAAGCTGAAATTTATATCGAATACTCAAGTTTACTGTTTCTTAAAGCTGTGTAAAAATCAAACTTCTAAGCAAACGCAATCAAAAGATACAGCCGTTTATGCCGCAAATTTTCATCATTCGCAAGGGAATCAAAACCTACAGGGTACTTCCCGTGAACTCAGAATCTTAAAATTTGGTACGAAGCAACGTATTATAGCACAGATAAAGGAAAAATTGCGAAAAGCATAAATTTTTAGTTACAATCTAAATATTTTTAATAATTTTAACCTACGATTTTGTTCGGAACCCTCGGTGCACGAGTCCGACTCGCACTTGGCCGGTTTTATTTTTATGTGTTTTACTTCATAACTTTTTTGGGTGGACCGATTTCGATGATTCTTTTATTTGAAAGCTGGTGCTTCTCATGAATTTGAATTTCATCAAGGTCTGACCAATACTTTTTGAGTTATTCTTAATAATTCATATAGAAGTCGGTTGTACAAAATTTTTAATTTTAAATTATTCTTATGTAGATAGAGCTCCTTTTATACAATGCAGTCCATCTGAGTTTACACGTTTGAGTCTTCCTTTTTATAACTATTTCTGTCGCTAAGTTTGCTGTGGGAGTGCACAGTGTGGGTTTGCTTTTGTATTCTGTAGAGGAATAAAAATATAGGAATTGTTTCTTAGTAATTAAAAGAAACAAGTGTCAAGTCAAGTGGATTCTTACTTCATTTGTTACTCCGATTTTTCCGCATCAATTAGAATTACAATGATCCCCTTTCAATAATTACCTAAATGCTTGAAAAAAGGCAGGCATAAAATAATGTATTTCCAATACTTTTCTTTTGTGACATAGAGACATCGAAGTGATCCATAACTATCCGTATTGCTGAATTTGTTTAGAAATATGAAAGAGCTTTTGGACTAAAAGATAGATAGACAAAAAGAGGGACAAAAAGTAATATTTTAAGAAAGCATATTCGAAACTTCTAAATGACAACATGCGTAAAAATATTGTCATTAGAAGCAATGGTATGAAGATAGTAAAATGATAGATGGTGAAATGTACAGCTCTAGCATAACAAAAGCCTTATTTACTCTTACCTCGAAAACGCCCACATTGTAATTGGATGGAAATACAGCCAAACTATCACACATATATCCAATTCTAAGTAGTTTGGGAACAAAAGTTCTATTACTTTCTATTCGGTTACCGCCCATCGAACACCTTTAACGATGATCATGACCTCGTTATTGATCTTTAATAATGGCCCGTTGTTTCATATGAATACTGAATGGCTTTTGTAAATCCTTACGATGTGAAACCTCTATAGAATGGATTAAGACAATATAGCTGATAAACGTGTTTTGAATATAAAAACGTACTTTGATCGATGGTTAACGCACTTGAAGTCAATTTATGCAAAGTATTTTTATGTTGAATAAATTGTCTTATTATCGCACATTATTCCTGATTCTTTAAACGCTTAGCTTCCTATTTTAGAACGAAAGCTGATGTTTGTATGCATTGAAAAGAACTAACTGCTTTTTATTTTTTCACCCCATAGCTTCAATGTAAAATACAGCTAGCGTACCAGGCGCTCATATCGCTAGGAATGGGATTATACGTTAATTATAGTTTTAGATTTTTATAACTGCTTATTAACACCGAAAAGGCGTGCAACACTTTGTTTTCTCCTACTTCTTCTTATTGTAAGCTTGATTTGTTATATTGGATACGCTAAGTAGGCAGCACACGGTGTAATATTTTTTATAGATTTATTATAAATAGTGAAGGTAACAAATATGTGGCAAAATATAGTATGAATGGGTTGGCTCGGCTGGGGAAGGACATGCTCTCATAGCATAACAACGTGCAATAGTAGATTAATGATGAAGTGTTTGGTATGACGAGAGTAGAGAACCAGAGACCCTTTTTATGGAATACGAAGCATTATATCTTAGTTTTCAGGCGTGAGAACGTATCTAAATAGGTCACAATATCGATTTACCATCACGTTGACTGTGTACTCGTTTTCTACCGACTTCAAAAAGGAGACGGTACTCAATTCGGTACTCAGACTGTATGTTTTTTTATGTGTGTTATCTCATAACTTTTTTCTGTGTGAACCGATTTCGATGATTCTTTTTTATTTGAAAGCTGGTGCTTCTTCTGTGGTCCCATATAAATTTGATTAAGGTCTGACTAACAGTTTTTGAGTTATTCTTAATAATTTATATTGAAGTCGGTTGTACAATTTTTTTATTTTAAACTATGTCACGCTTATTTTATAAAAAAAAATATAAAAGTGCTACCCTGGACGGTTGAGTAGATAAGTGAGGGTGGAGCTTTAAGCCCCCACTCGCTCGGGCAGTATGAAGTACGACGCAAACGACCTGATTGTATGACTCATTCTACAAGTTTTCTTGTGATTGCATACTGAATTCGTTTTAGTGTTATCTCGTTACCAATAACATAACAGCTGAATAGTTTCTACAGTTGCCTCGTTGTTGTAGAAGTCGTAAGCGCAACTTCTGATCATGATTGCCCGGGTTCGAATCCCGGGTTGAGCCAATATAGGTCATTAGTTTTTTTTTTGTAAATATATTCTTAGTAACAGCTAGGAGTAAAGAAGTTGGCGGTGTCACATTTATGTATGTGCCTCGGAAAGCTCGTAAAACAGTTGATCACTCTCCGTTACAGTTACTGAAGTCCACTACTGAACATAGGCCTCCCCTGTAGATTTCCTCATATTACTGTTTGCAATAGTTGCCACGCTTGGCAAGTGGGTTGGCAACCGTAGCTTTTCTATGTTATAGTTGTTATTGGGAAGACGCTGCTGCCCATCTACTGGGTTGTTTCCCTCTGTCGCCTCTTACGACACCCACGGATCGATATAGGGTGGTTACCATTACAGTACTCACCGGACTATGAAAGAGTGCAGAGTGCATTTGTGCATTTGTGCACACACTCGTGCACTATACTCTTGTCCTGCACAGATGACTAGTTTTCGTTAAGAATGGCCACCGTAGCAGAAATCGGGTCTGATGGACATAATTTTTGACGGCTTCGTGGCGCAGTGGCTTAGCAAAGAGCTGTAACGGAGGCCGCGGGTTTGAATCCCGCACGGATTAAGTATTTGTATGGCCCTCAAATAATTGTTCCGGGTCTGGATGTTTGTCCTTGTGCAATTTATGTTTGTAAACTGACTGCACGATACAGGAGAAAATCCTAGTGTAGGGGTAACGTTTATAAAAAAGAAAGAAGAAAAAAAATATGCATTACGTATTACGTAATGTATATTATTAGTAAATTCTATCGGTAGAATTTCGTTTCCTTTAAATTTGGGAGTAATTCCCAACAATAGATTAATGTGAAACTAGAATTGAAATGACTGAAATGTGATTATTAAACGTTTGTAGAGACATTATTTAATATGTATGTGAATGGATTTGGAATCCTTAATAGATTTCTAGTAAATTCTTCAGCAACGTCCTTGGGATATTTATTGACAATTATTTACCGAAGCCTGTATTTTGCCAGGAGCGTAGAAAGTGTTGGTACAATGCGTGGTAGATACGTATTGTTGTGTCAGTTATCTTCAGCGTTAACTATTATAAGCGATAAATAATGATTGTTATTATCTGGCTTCTGCTATAACTTAGAGTGGTTAAAGTTAATATAAGTAAATGTTTCCGTTGCGTATTTACTAATAACGACAATAACAAGTTAACCACTCAAGTGTTAGGAGTTATTAACTAAGCAACAGACATCTGATGACGAGCTTACGAAAATTCTCAAGTTTCGTGATCACTTAACCCGCAGTATCTTCTAAGTATATCTGTGGTACCATCAGTATACGTGTTAGGGACATGCCGCAGCTATATAGTTGTAGCACAAATTGGTTGGCTCGATCGGGAAAGGACCACGCTCTCAAGGAAAATCAGTCGGAAATAGCTGCTGAATGCTGCTGTATTTAGTATAGTTAGTGTAGAGAACGGTAGACCCGTTTTACGGTAAACAAGGCATTCCATGATAATCCTCACAGTGTCATCACTTCTGCATTATGATTCTTAATCGAGGATAGAAGTAGACGTCAATGGGCCACAGCATCCACTTACATAAAAGTTTAGTAATGTTAATGTTTATATATCCCTTACTACTGGACACAGGCCTCCTTCCATTTCTGAGCGCTTCTGTGCGTGTTGGCTAACTTTATAAGTTCCTAAAATCAGATATGGCTTCAAATTATCTATATTTTAAATCCAGGCAAAATATCACCAGACCCACGACTGAGAATAGCTTCGAAGGTTCGATTCATTAGGTAATGCAATCGGAGATAATTTAATTTGTTTGTCAGGCGTGACGGTTAAGGCAAACTGGTTCTATAACGTGAGAGGCCCATGTCTAGATAAATATGAAGAATAATATCTTGATATTAAAGAAACCATATCCTGCGTATAATTTCCTCTGTAGTAGAGCCATGCTGCAGCTAAATTATGGTTGTAGCACGAATGAGTTGGTTCAATCGGGAAGGGTCCGCACTCTCACAGAATATCAGCGTAAAATAGTAGATTAATGCTGCCGTTTCTCGTTTAGTAAGTGTAGAATACCGGAGACTGCTTTTACTGGAAACAAGGCATTTCATTTTAGTCTTCAGAGGTGACAACGCATCTGCATTTTGATTCTTAATTGAGGATAAATGTAGACGTCTATGGGCCACAGCATCCACCTACCATCAGGTGGGCTGTGTGCTCGTTTGTCACTATATAAAAAAAAGAATAACTCAGAAACAGTCAGTTTTAATTATACTAGCGCGTTTCATACTGCGGAAAGTTCTCCATTAATCATAAGCTACAACCAAGCGATGAGTTCGCTATATAATAAATTTTGATTTTACTCCGAGAAAACCCACGCTCCGTCGATTTGAACACCGTCGTTATGATTTGGAAGGCCATTAATATGATGAAAGGCGTGTAAAGGTATAATTTGCACCTCAATACGCATATGTTACGTCACAAATATCACACGTGTGAAATGTACGGGCGTGAGGGAAGGCCTTTGTGAGTTTGACATTGTGATCTCTCAGGTATACTTGCTTAAAAGTTCCGCTTTCATTATAAGAGAGATTAAGAAAGCCAGCTTTATTAAATGTAGCGAGATTGGTTACGTGTGTAGAATGTTGTAATCTTAAATATTATTCATAATTAAGAGTATGTGAAGTGTTTTAGAGTAATAAAGAAAATATATACTCGTAGGTTAAGATCCGTGGTAGCTTAGAGATAAGCGCTCGCTTTAAGCATAGTACGTGAGTGAACCGAGTTCGATGCTCGACACAAAAACTGATTTACCTCGTAATCTGTGAAGTACCTAACACATAGTGGCGGTGTAAGAATATCCACTGCCCCTTATTGTCCTGTGGGTGTCGTAAGAGGCGATTGAGGAAAACTGAAACGAGAGAAGGGCAGCATCATCTTCCAAATAACAGCTCAAAAAAACTGCGGCTGCCAATCCACTTTTTTTAATTCTATATAATTTAAGGGACATTTACCGCTTAGCGTATGTCAGTCCCATCATACCCTAACATACATCACTTACTCATATAACGTTAGTTAATACTTATTGTACTACGTGGGCCATGTATTCGAACAGATCTTTCGCATCGTCGCCATCTGGTTGGGATAGAATATTATGGAATGTGCCTAAGTCATTTCTGTTCAAAGACCCTTATGAAATTACTTCGAATAGACTCAAATAGAATGCCAATCCACTTGTCAGGCGCGGTAACTGTGACAATATATAATATGAGGCACTTTATGTGGGAGGCCTATGTTCGGCAGTGAACTTTCATAGGTTGTAATGGATGGATGGACATACACGTATTAGGACACGGTGATGGACTCTTTCTATTCATAAAAAAAACTGTCTTTGTCTTAGTAATGACTTTGCGCTAGCTTTGTGCTAAAGAACTCACGCATCCATGCGCGAGCCTGCACAATGTGGAGGAAGAATGTTCATAATATAAACGAGAATGATGCGGACAGCTACGGATAATTTTACATATTTTCTTAGATAAATAAAATTGTAATATTCGGTATTGTTGATGACTCGTTGAATAAGGATACTAACCTGTGCCCGATTTAGCCGTAAGATGGAGGCTTAAACTATTTGTCACCGAATTTCGTTTCATAGCAGCCGAAAAAGCTGACTATAAAAAAAAACTAGGACGACCACGTCTCTCAGGTAGTCTGTGATAAATGCCATAAATACCATCTCCTATATGAAAATGGAGATTATGAAAAAAAAAATAAAAACAATTATGTAAAAATAATTTTATTGTTTTTAGTTCTTTGAAGTTGGTGGGAAGGGTTTTACTTTTAATGGAAAGTTTAATTCTTTGACCCCTTTGAATAGACTAAGTAATATATTACATATAATCTACTAGGTGATATCCGCTAGCTTCGCTGGGCGCACGACAATATTTTATTGCGGTTCCTAGATATAAAATATCAAGAAAATTTTTTTTGGAGAGGTTATCGTAAAATCCGTTTTTAGTGAGCGTCTACATTGCGAGATGAGTAACTATACTCAATTTCAAGTCAATCGGGTGTATAGTTTTAGAGATATCGTGATGAGTAGAGGGGAAAAGGTTCCTCGTATTTTATATATATTTTATATACAAATTTAAAACATTTTTTTTTCTAATTTTAATTACATTGAATTGTAATATTTATGTGCCATTTTGTTCGATAACTTGTTGCCATCTTGTACGTAGTGACATAGTCCCGTTGCTGTAGAAAACTTGGGATTTTTGATCAAAAAAATGTGACAAGTAGTTTTAATAGTCCTTTATTGATGTTAACCTAACAGTGCCCAAAGAATTCTGAAGAGACCGAAACAAGTGAAAATCTGAGGGTACAAGGTCAGGACTATATAGTGGATGGATTAACACTTCCCAACCACGCTCTCTCCATTTTTGCTGAGTGGTCAAATCTGTGTGTGGTCTGGTGTTATCACGATGAAAGACCACTCCCTTTCTGTTGATCAATTCTGGCCGGTTTTTCTCAATTTCTCGCTTGAGTCTCATTAGTTATTGGCAGTAAAGATCCGAATATTTTGCCTGGCGATAAAGCTCATAATAAACGATGCCCTTCTAATCCCACCATACACACAATATCACCTTATTGCGCGTTAATCCGGGTTTCAATACAGTCTGTGGAGCTAGACTACCCTTTGACCTTGATCTTTTTCGCGAGTTTTTGCCGTAGGTGATCCAATTTTCATCACCAGTGATCAATCTTTTCAAAAATGGTTCGATTTCATTACGTTTCAATAGATAATCGCAAATGAGTACACGATTCATTAGGTATCTTTCAGTGAGCTCGTGTGGTACCCAAATATCGAGCTTTTTAGTGTAGCCAGTCTTTTTCAAATGGGTCAAAACTATTTTTTGGTCAACCGAATTAAAAAAACGAGCAAAAAAATCCTCGGATATGTCGTAACTATTAATATGTCAATCTTGCTCTACTTTTTCAAAAATGGTATCGTCTTTATCTGTATTAGGGCGACCAGAGTGAGCTGCATATTTGGCATGAAACTTCCCGGACTGAAAACGCTTGAACCAACTTTGTGCTACTCTTACTGACACTGCATTAGGTACATAAACGTCAAAACCATTTTTCGCGGCTTTAGTCGCATTTTTCCCCTTTTTGTAATAAAACTTCAGTATGTATCAAATTTCTTCGTTTAATTCACTCATTTTGGCGGACAGAAAAACACTTGAAAAATGGCGGGAAAGTGTTTTTATTTTTATTTTTCTTAATGTCTTATATGTTTTGATATTTAAAGCAGCCAGATACAAACAGTACAACCAAAGAGATTTTTCTTCAATTTTATGCAGACAAAATACGAATAAACTTTTTCCTCGACCTATTATATATATGTATATAGATTACAAGCTCAAAGTAACAACTTGAGTGACGTCTTAATGGTTACATTGAAAACTTCTACCCCTATATTTCCCCTAAAACATGCACAATTCTCTAGATTTATATTGGAACTCCGCTAAAGTTTTAATATGAAAGAATGATCAAATCGGTTTACAATTGACGAGGATATAAAAAGAAAAAAGGACATTGTCGAATCGAGAACCTTTTTCTGTTTTGAACTCGGCCAGCAATTGTGCTGTTTGAAGATAGAGTAGCCTTAAAGAAGGAGGCGGACCGCAAACTCGAAAAGTCGAGGGACTCCTATCGTGAACCACTTCTAAAGCAAGCTATAAATTTAAGCTTGTCTGCAGTGGTTAACGGGAATATCAGTTATATTAATAACATTTTTTTATATAATAAGGGTGACAAACGAGCACACAGTCCACCTGATAGTAAGTGATTGCTGTGGCCCATAGACATCTACATCTATCATCGTTTGCGAATTAAAATGCAGATGCGTTGTCAGCCGCGAGGACTAAGATGGAATGTCTCTTTTCCAGTAAAATGGATCTCCGGTTCTCTACACTCACCATATGAAACAGAGCAGCGTTACGCTGCTATTTAATACCGGTATTCTGTGAGAGCGTGGTCCTTCCCCGGTCGAGCCGACCCATTCGTGTTACAACTATACTATTAATATAACTGCAGCATAGCTGTACTACGTAAAAATTGCTAGTAATTTAAAAAAATAGCAAGACCGGTAATGGGATGCAGCGTCAAGATGTGCGAGCATCTGCTACTCCTATTGCTAATCCATATATGGCGTATATAGCGTGGCGTTTATATCTCACTTGACGCTGCTCGTCATCTGAAAAACAAAAAATAACTAGCAATAGTTTTTGTTCACTTCATATAAAAACGCTAGCACATTTCCGATTTTTTTAACTCAACATCCAGCGTATGCTTTATGAGGCTTCAACACCATATGTTATTTGCCCGAGCCAAGGGTATTCGCGAAAAAAGCGGTAAGGCAAGTTGTGGAAATAATGATTGCATTCGGTAGTTTTTAATTTTAATTATAGAGAATAACATCCTGTCTACATTTAAAAGTAAACCTATTTTTTAAACAAAAGCACTTTGGGACATACATAAAATAATATTATCGATACACTAGATACAATTAACGCGTATATTCAATGATCAATGAAATAAAAATGAATTTGATTCACAAGTACAATTTTTTTTAAAGTATTTTCAATTCCGCGAAAATAGCTTTATTCAATGTACATACTATTTCACTAGTTTTGTTTAATTTAAATAGAACTCGATTTTTTTTACGTTTAAGGATAACCCTTTTTGTTATATTAAATATCGTTATGTATTGTATCTGAATTAAGGTTATGTATTATTAACGTTTATAACACTTTAATATAAAAAAAGTTGTGCTATAAGTTCGCAAGCTAGAAGTATTTACTCTTTCATTGAATGTAAAATAAACAAAAAAAAAAATCAAAGCAAATATCGTCTGTAGAATAAGTTCATAGCAGTCAATATAAATAACTAACAAAGAAATAACTTACATATTACATAACATCTCATTCACCTATTTTATTAAATTTAAGCAATTTATCAATATCAGTGTTGAATGTATCGCCAGATTTTTTTTTTCACTTTTTTTTTATAGGATAAGGGTGACAAACGAGCACACAGTCCACCTGATGGTAAGTGGTTGCTGCGGCCCATAGACATCTACATCTATCTTCTATTACAAATCAAAATGTAGATGCGTTGTCACCCGTGAGGACTAAGATGGAATGCCTCATTTCCAGTAAAAAGGGCCTCCGGCCACATGCACTCACCAAGCGAAACGCAGAGGTAAACCTCTACTTCACGCTGGTTTTCTGTGAGGTCGTGGTACCACCCCGGTTCGAGTCGGCCCATCCGTGCGATAGCAAAAGCTGCAGCGTGGCTCTACCACTGCTAAAAAACAAAAACCACTGCTAAAACTTTTAGAAACATTTAATCTCTCCCGCTAGATTCATAACAGCCATGCTTGGTAATAGTGGACACCGCTGTAGACTATGTTCTTCTCCTTTTATAAATAACAGAATTTTTCTCAGATTTATACGTAACCGTAAAAAGAGCCGTGGTAGCTCAGATGATTAACGCTCGCTGTTTATATTCACATTCACCCGGGTTGGGTTCGATCCTCGCCGGCACTAATAAAATCATTAATGACAATTTTACGAGTGAATGCTGATTTACCGCGTGCTCGGCGGTGGGAAATAAGAAAAACAATATTTCGAAGACATGTGAAATTCGCGAATACGCTCTGTGGCAACGCGGCGGACACTTCCTTGCCCTAAAACCCTCTCAGAAATTAGAGGAGGCCTGTGTTCAGTAGTGGGACGTATATAGGCTGTAACTTTAATTTTTAACTTTTACGAGTATACGTAATCGTTATAGGCAGCCAGTGTTCATGACAATATACCTCGAGGTGTTGGATTGTATGATAAATTAATTTTTTGGGTTTTATTTTTTTATTATGGTAATGAATAATGCATATTTTAAAGTAATGTAAATAAATCATTATTATATAATCGTTATTGTGCCTAATAATATCAGAGAACAGATCCACAATAGAACCAGTGTAACCGACATGGCCTAACGGATTAGTAAGCGTAAGTGGCAATGGGCCGGCCATATAGCTCGAAGAATCGACAAATCGAGAAGAAAGGTTCTCGAGTGGCATCCTCGTGCTAGTAAGCGACGCTCCCTCGAACTATATGGAGTGACGACCTGGTAATAGATGCAGGAATTCAGTGGATTTAGGTGACTTAGGACCATTTTTGTGGCATTCATTATGGCATCGTCTCGTCGTATCGTCTATGTTCAGCAGTGGACTTGTGAATGTAATAATAATAATTATAAAAATTTCAGAGATAGGTGTTTTGCTTAATCAACTTTTGTGACACCAACTTGTGACACGAAATGGGGTTAGGAATTTTCTTACGGCCACAACACACGACCGTAAATTATAAACACGCAAAGGAAATATGAATAAATTAAATGTTCGCTTTCATCGAAGAAACGCTTTATTATACTTTATGATAGACCTAAAATAAAATGTAGTTTCAAAAGCAATTCAAACTTTGAAATAATTTTTTTAAATGTTCGTTGTTATTAACAATCTGTAGGCCTAAACTTCATTTACATGACCCCAAGCTTAGTTTCTTATTTTTTCAAATTTACATAAGCGATTACGGATCAGTAAGTTGATGTGGCAATGACCCGGCCATATGGCTCGAAGAAGCGACAACCGATAGGAAAAAAAGGTTATTGAGTGTCAGCCTCGTACCAATAAGCGAAGTTTAGCGTGGTCTTTCACTAGATGGACTAGCGACCTGCTTAGAAATGCAGTAAGACTGGGTAAGACGATGGATGAAGGTGACTAAGGGCCATGCTTTGTGGCATTCTTTGAAGAAGGTCTATTTTCAGCAGTTGATTTGAGATGGACTGTTATGATGATGATGATATGATGACATGGTCTATTGAGTTTATTGAACGTATTTCTCTGTAGAAAATATCTTTCTATTCTTTTAAATACTTTTAAAAGTTCGGACGCGCTGTTTGTTTTTTTACGATGGATATAAATTATAGTTAGATGCAACAAAGGCCTTCGTTGATGGGAATTTGGTCTCGCCGAATTGCTTTCGAAAAAAATTCAATAACAAAATAGTCAACGTGGTATAAAAAAACTTTACCAACACAAAGTTTTGTGAATTTTCATCCTTGATCATTTAACGCCTTTAATATGAGATTTTTCATATACATAGCTGCAGATATAAAGAATTTACAGTTCACCTGAAGGTAAGTGCAACCCGTGAACACTTGCATCAAACTTCAAACAAAGAAGGGTACAGGTGTGTTGTCACCTCTGAGGATCAAGTTTCGCTTTTTATATGGTAGAGCCATGCTACAGCTATCAACACGAATGAGTCACCTTCACTGGGGGAAGATCACGCTTTCACAGAATACGAGTTTGAAATAGCAAAATAATGCAGTGTTTCGTATGGCGAGGGTAGACAACCGGTGGCCCTAACAGAGTATTCTATATTAGTCCTGAAAATGACAATATATCTGCATTTTGAATGTTAATCGAGAAAGGATGTAGATAACTATAGGTCCCATTCACCCATTCACTTTCCATCAAGAGTATAGGTGTTCGGTTGTCACCTATGTTCTGAAAAAACCAAGATGAAATGCTTCCTAGCCTGCAATCATACTGCTCTCTTTACCCTTTACTGAAACACAGCAGTGTAGGCGCTGCTATTTGGTGGCAGAACAAGGTAAGAAGGTGTACGTCTGGATACTCGCCCAGACGAACTCCTAGGCAGAATGGGAGATCTACCACCTAGTATAATATGCGATAGTAGATAGATCTACCACCTAGTATAATACAGATATCAGGTGGGATCGTAGATAAATGCTGGCTTAGTAGAATATATAAAAAAAAATTGTATCGTTAAAACTATACTAATATCCTCCATACCTTCTACACCTGGAAAGGCACATTTCCAGCAATGAACTTTTACGGGCTGATGAGGATGAAGATTACCGCGTAGTGGCGATATAAGAATATCCACTGCCTCGTTTTATCCCGTGGGTGTCGTAAGAGGCGACAGAGGGAAACAAATCAGGAGATGGGCAGTATCGTCTTCCTAATAGCGACTAAAAAAAACTGCGGTTGCCAACCCGCTTGCCAAGCGTGGCAACTATGGCAAATATCCCCCTATGAGGCAATCTATGGGGGAGGGCTATGTTCAGTAGTGGAGTTTAATAGGCTGTAACGGTAACGGTAACGAAAATTGAGGAAAATGAAATCATTAATAAAAAGTGCCAAACAATTGTTTAGAAAGAAAGTTTTTCCAATGACAGGCTCATAATTGATGTTGACGTGATATCTTGCTCTAAAATGTTATTCCTGCGCACACTTTCCTGAATTAATCTTATTGAATATTCAGAGGCTGGCCTCTTATACGCTAAAAGTCTAACGCTACTAGATAACATTTTGGAGCACCAGGTGGAGATAATAAAATAAAGCAGTTTTTACTCTAATTGTTAAAACCACAAGAGTTATATACAAATTTGAAGAAATAATCCCATCCCTAAGGGTCGCGAAATAAGGGATGCAATTTTTAGTGTAAAGTATTACAGGAGTATGAATGAGGAAAGAGTGACAAAGCAAATTTATGTTGCAGAGGTGAACGGCATAGTCGGGAAGGGTCGCCCTAGGCGAAAGTTTATCGACCAAATTGGCGATATATTAAAAATGGGCCAAATCAAGAGTACCTTTAACCGACGAGCGTGTATGCGTAGGTATATGGATGTGGAGGAAGCGAGAGAGGTGTGTCAGGATCTTGCCAAATGGAAGTCCATAATCTCTGCCTACCCCACTGGGTGACAGGCGTGAGTGTTTATGTTTTTTTATTACAGGAGTCGCAGAAAGGAATAATAATACGCCTGACTGTTAGTTGTTTCCTTTACTACTTTTACAGCACGAAAAGCCTCTCAATCATTATTGCAATCGTTTAAATAATATCACACAATGGTGGTAGCTATCCCTAATACCTATCCAAACTGAACCTAGCAACAGTTGGAATGTGTAAGAATTATACAATCCAAACAATTTTATAATATGAAAATAAGTAAACCACTGTTATAAATATTACTGATAAGTCAATTAATTACAATTGTTTAGATAATGAAAATACTTATATAATATTCTTTACAAATCTCTCAAATTCTAAATTAAAATAAACTGAGAAAATTATCTATGATAATACAATAACTTATAATCTATTTTATATAATTAAAAAAAAATAAAACAAAACGATAATTACACAATTATTATTTTAATGATTCATAATAGGAACTATTTAACAATAACTGATAACAAAAGTTAATATTAGCTCTTTAGACGACATTGTGATTTTTACTAAAAGTTATGTTTTATCATTCGTCTTTACTTAATTACTTTATTTCCTTCCAAGTCTTTCTTATACATACATCCATCTTGCACTCATTTTACCATCTTATGTCTTCCTTTGTCTTAACCGAATACCAGCGTAATGCTGCTGTGTTTCGAATGGTGAGTATAGAAAACCGGAGACCCTTTTTTACTGGAAACGAGGTATTCCATCTTAGTCCTCACGGCTGAAAACGCAAACGTGTGCTCGTTTGTCACCCTTTATTATTAAAAAAAGGAAACTAGTGTTAGGTCATTTACCTGCCTCTGATTTATTATGGTTTACCATAGTATTGTTCCTACACGTATTTAAACAGTAGCGGTGGGTAATGAGTAATCAACAAAACACGTGGGCGACAGAGGCAAACCAACCAGGAGATGGGCAGTAGCGTCTTCCAAATAGAAGATAAAAAACTGCGTTTTTTTTATAGAATACAATAATGACAAATGAGCACACAATCCACCTGATGGTAAGTAGTTACTGTGACCCATAGACATCTACATCTATCCTCAATAAAGACTCAAAATACAGATGCGTTGTCACCCGTGAGGACTAAAATGGAATACCTCTTTTCCAGTAAAAAGGGTCTCCGGTTCTCTACACTCACCATACGAAACACAGCAGTGTTAAGCTGATATTTAACGCTGGTATTCTGTGAGAGCGTGGTTCTTTCCCGGTCAAGCCGACCCATTCGTGCTACAACTATACTACTTATATAGCTGCAGCATGGCTCTATCACGTATAAAAGCGGTTGCCAACCTGCCCGTAAAGTAGACTTCGTGTCAGTGTCAGGCGACTATGGTAAATATCCCCCTTATGAGGTGACGTATGGAAAGGCCTACGTTCAGCAATGGACTTTGAGAATGAAAAAAAAACTAAGCAAAGAACTTACTATAAACTGAATTTCTTTTAATACAAGTGGTTTTAAACAGCAGTAATTTTGTATGCAGATTGGATTGCTCGTGCATGTTACGAATAATCTACACATTAATACATGAAGGAAAATATTTGTACCCCTTCTGAAGATATGGTGCATAGTGAAGAGTGTGAGATTGGGCGTAGTAAAATTTATATGGAAAAGGAGTGCAGAAAGCTAAAATTATGGGAGTATGTGTTACAAATGAAATAACATTAAATTAAATGAGACGATGGCAAGCGACCCGACGGTATGACTTTGCTAAACCTCTCTCCCAAGGGACCTACTGCTACTTACATAGGTACTTTGGCGGCTTCTCATCTCAGGGCTACCTCGTTTACGGCTGAGCTCGGTTACAGCTGAATTAAGTAAGTGGTGCAAATATGAGTCTCTGAGAGATGACTACATATTTTTACCATTTGTTGTAGAGACTATCGGTCCATGGGGTCTACGTGCGGTGAAGTTCCTAAAGAAACTGTATCCACGACTAATTAGATGGCTGGTTCTTTTCTTGCTTAAAGGTTAAGTATAGCCATTCGGCGAGGAAACGCAGCCAGCGTTCTTGTCACTATACCACTGGTATTTTCAACGTGGTAGAGCCATGCTGCAGCTATATTAATAGTATAGTTGTAGCACGAATGGGTCGGCTCAACCGGGGAAACATCACGCTCACACAGAATACCAGCGTAAAATAGTAGCTTAACACTGCTGTTTTTCGTATGGTGCGTGTAGAGAACCGGAAAAAAAACCGTTTTTTTTTACTGGAAAAGAGGCATTCCATTTTAGTCCTCACGGGTGACAACGCATCTGCATTTTGATTCTTTATTGAGGATAAATGTAGATGTCTATGGGTCACAGCAACCACTTACCATCAGGTAAGTGTGCTCGTTTGTTACCCTTATTCTATAAAAAATATATTAGGTATATGTGTTTAAGGCTCGTCCCCGCGCCAACGGTATTGGGTTTGTGGGCAGAACTCTTTACTGCTCTCCAGATCACCCGCACTAAAATATCGCGCGCACTTTCTCGCTACAAGATTAGAGTTTCCTGCTACAAAAGTACGGTATACGTATGCCATATAGTGACACGCTGGTGTCATAGAGCAGAAAACTTACAGAGAGGCTACCAATGCTTTAGTACCTTTATTTTAGTAAAACTTACAATCCGACGCTGTGTCCATAGACGTCGTACATCTATCATCAGTTGAAAAATAAAATACGTATACCTTGTTAACCCGTACTAAGTCCGAACATGTTTTATGTGCTGATATATTAGCTGAACCTTAAGAATATATTTTTGCAGCCAGTTGGCATCTACCGTGGCAAGTATGAGTGGGCCAATGAGCACAATACAATGAGTGGTGACTGCTCATTGTGGGTGCGCGCAGCCTCGCTGCAACTCGACGACGGACAGTGGCAGTGCCAGGTCACCGCTAGCAACTATAATGTTCAGGTAAATAATATATAAAATATATTTCATCGTTTCATTGTATATTATTTATAGCCTGCACTTGTTTTTGATTTAGTGAATATACTTTTTAAATTATTTTTGACCCTACTGCAGTGTCACTTCAAAAGGTAGGTTATATTTTTGACCTGGTAATAATTTCCCCCAGACCCAATTCGCTTACGGCAACCAGACTCATTAGAGACTAACTATCTGCACAGGATAGGATAATATTGCACGCGTGTATGCGCAAGCACATGTACATATATTGTACACTCTCTATTCCCTCACTCTAATAGTTCGATGGGACGGCAATCCAACACAAACGGAGAAAAATTAGATTCAGGACCAACGGTTTGTTGTACTTTCTGTGGTGCGGGGGTAAAACATAGCGAATTCGGGCTGCTACCGATAATTTCTTGAAAGAACAACCCAATAACTGATTTTGGTTCGCCCCAGGATTCGAACCTGGGACCACATAATCAGTGGTTGCGCATACAACCACTAAACCAACGACGCAGTCACGTTTTTCCCTCCTGGTTTTTTTTTATAGGAGAAGTGGCAAACGAGCATGCGGCTCACCTGATGGTAAGTGACTACCGCCGCCTATTAACAACCGAAACACCAGGGGAATTTTAGGTGCGTTGCCGGCGTTTTATACGTGGTAGAGCCATGCTGCAGCTATATTACTGGTATAGTTGTAGCACGAATGGGTCGGCTCCACAGGGGAAGGACCACGCTGTCACAGAATACCAGCGTAAAATAGCAGCTAAACACTGCTGTATTTCGTATGGTGAGTGTATAGAACCGGAGACCCCTTTTACTGGAAAAGAGGCATCCCATCTTAGTCCTCACGGGTGATAACGCATCTACATTTTGATTCTTTATTGAAGATATATGTAGATGTCTATGAGTCACAGCAACCATTTACCATCAGGTGAACTGTGTGCTCGTTTATCATCCTAATTCTATAAAAAAAAGGAGTAAGCTCTTTTCTTGAAGGTCGCTAAGTTTTATCGGTCCGGAAAAATCTCCGGTGGTAAATAATTCCACAGAGAAGTTATACGAGGAAGAAAATTCCTAGTAAAACGCCAAGCATCGAGATGATGAGGATGGTATCGTGAATTTAGACGCGATGTGCGTTCGTGAAATTTGGCGGCTGGAATTAATCCGAACAATTCCTCAGAGCACTCCCCGTGGTAAATTCGATAGAAAATGCAAAGGGATGCAACATCCCTACGCAACGCCTGGGGAATCGAGCCGATTAGAATGAACTCGGTCGTCAACGATTCGAACCGCTATGCGCTGGATGCGGTCAAATGGAAGGAGCTGGCACTGGAGTGGCCCGGCCCAGATATGAGAACAGTATTCCATGTGAGGCCGAATTTGCGCCTTGTAAAGTTCCAAGCGATATTTCACCATGAAATACTGTCTCACTCTGCTGAGCACGCCAAGCTTTTTAGAGGCCAATTTAGCCTTCACTTTCAAGTGACCAAGAAACTGCACGCTAGTCGATATGTCGACGCCGAGGATTCCGATGCTAGCTGGGGCAGCAATGGCAGTGCCTTGAAATTGAGGAGATACGACAAAGGGGTTCTTTCTAGCAGTAAACGCGCAAACTTGTGTCTTCTGGGGATTGAACTGGACTAGATTTAGTCGGCCCCAATCCGAATCTTTGATCAGCAAAGACTAGACTTCAGACACAAGTTTATCCCGGTACTCGGTGACGTTTTCCCGAGAAATATTGGCACGACCGGTATATAAGGCATTACCAGTGCTGTCGTCTGCATAGCAATGTATGTTACCAGTTTGCAACATATCATTGATGTGCAGGAGAACCAGCGTTGGTGGTTGCAAGCAGCCTTGTGGAACACCAGCGTTGATAGGCTTGTAATCAGAGCATGAACTGTCTACTACGACTTTGATGCTCCGATCAGCAAGGAAACTGATGATCCATTTGCACAATTTCTTGGGAAGACCTTAGGAAGGGAGCTTCGAAAGAAGCGCTTTGTGCCAGACCCGATTGAAGTCCTTCGCTATGTCGAAACTAATGGCCAATGCTTCCCGCTTGGACTCTACTATCTCCACCCATCTATGAGTCAGGTAGACCAGAAGATCACCAGCTGATCGAACCCGACGGAAACCGTACTGGCGGTCACTAATCAGCTGGTGGTCCTCAAGGTGCCTTATGAATTATCAGTTTGTAACGAATTCCATTATTTTGAACAACAAGGAGGTGATGGCGATAGGCCTGTATTTAGACGGGTCTTAGTTGTTACCTGTTTGAGGGATCGGGTGGACCAAAGCTGCCTTCCATTAATTCGGGACTACGCCTTGGGAGTAAGACTACCGGAAAAGATGGTGCTCCGGAGCACAGGTCTTCAGCACAATGGGAGGGACTCCGTCAGGCCCACTCGACTTGCTGACGTCCAGGGTGAGGAGTGCTTTGCGAACCGAGCGTTGTGTAAACCCCACATCTGGCATGGAGCACTCACACCGCGGGATGGTCGGCGTTGTGGTCCCCCAGTCATCAAGAGTCGAGTTAGACGCAAAGAGAGAGCCTAACAGCTCGGCTTTCTCCTTTGCGGCATGGGCCGGTGAGTCGTCCTCTCTGTACAGAGATGGAAGAGATGGCTGACAGAAATTCTTGAATGCATGGGTTCCTGAAGGAATCCGAACTAGCTTCTCGCCAATTCTGCCGACGTGCTCAGACCTTGCCTTAGCATTGACTCTTTTGAAAAAAAAAAGAAGTATAATTCCGCCTCCAGGTCCTGGAGGCGGAATTATACTTCTTTTTAAGAGCGCTGGTGTTTACATCCCGAGACGTTGATGCGTCAGCCCAGGCCTGGTAGCGCTCCTGCTTATTGCGTGATGCTATTTTACAAAAGTGGCCAAACCATGGCTGGGATCTGCATCCGATGGGCACGACAGGGGATGGAATAAAAAGTTCCATACTCTGAAGTACCACATCAGTAACAGAAACAGCAACAACGCTGGGATCGTCCGGCGAGAAGCAAATCAAGGGTAGGATGAAAAAAAAACCGCATCCTATCCCAATCGGCCGACCTATAATCCCAAACACGGCGGCTGCCTGCATAATGCAACCGCGACGTTAGTGTGAGTGGCACCACACTCCGGACAAGACAATGGTCCGACGAGCCTGGAGGGGCGTTGACGGAAACCTGATATCAGTCCGGATGAGAAGTTAGCAGAAGGTCTACCGGGGAAGGTGCATGATCCTCCACATTTTGAATCCGCGTAGGTAAAGTAACCAGCCGTATAAGACCATATGCTAAGGCAAAGTCATAAACAGATCTCCCCGCAAGATCGATTAAACGTGAACAGAGCCATTCGGCGTGGTAGGCGTTAAAATCGCCAAGGATCACGATCTCTGCGGATGGGATCTGCTGTAGAAAGGAATCTGGAGACATTTGGACGTGGTCGATGAGTCGGTCTGTTTTCGAAATAGAAAATCAAAAGATATACACTGTTCTCTGACTCTTTTTCACTGCTGCAATGAAATGAAATGAAATGAAAACTCTTCATTTTTCAACGAAAGAAATGAAAATTTCTCAATTCAGAAATCACCATAATTTTTATTTTTATTACCGTTTCAAAATGTGGTTCCTCTATCAGAAAAAAAAAGGCGAAGAAAGTAATGCATAATTTTCTTAATCAAAATTGAAAAGTTGCACACAAGTGTGTTAAAAAAACACATACAAAAAGATTTTATAAATTAAAGAGAGTATTATTATCAAAGAGAGGTATTGCATCAGCATTTTGATTCTTAATCGAGGATAGATTGATGTCCATGGATAACAGCATCTACTTAATATCTGGTGAACTGTGTGGTAATTTGCTACTTTTTGTAAAATAAAGTTATCTTTCAGATGACAACTTCAGTTTAAAGCAAGACTTAATATTTAAGTCCCTTACATTAGTAAATTAATTGACAAATATCCCCAGAAATAAAAACGTGAAATCACTTTGTTTTAGGATGCCCTTTCCAGTGCTCCTGCGGCACTCGCTGTAAGAGTTCCACCACAAACGCCTAGAATACTCTTCAACGGTTCTCATGTACTGCCAGGTCAGAACATCACAGTGGCGGCTGGATCCAGGGCGACCGTCGTATGTGAAGCTAGATATGGCAACCCGCCCGCTTACATCGAATGGTACTTAGGTAAGCTAGAAATAATGAGTATGTTTTTAATTCTATTAACCTGTTAATCAAATAAATAATTCTATTAATATACGGTGTACTCTTTAATTGCGGTCATAAAATATTGTAATATTTTGCCAATATTCAAACATAGAAGATTATGTTCATGTCTGAAAGATATAAACACAATATTATACGAGTTAGTCTAGTCAGACAATTAAGTAAATTTCGGTATGTTTAATCCTACTAATCCTACTGTAATATTATAAACGTGAAAGTTTGTGGGGATGTATGGATATTTGTTACTCTTTCACGCAAAAACTATTGAATGGATTTTAATGTAAATAATATAGCTTATACATTCGCCAAAATATAACCATAAATGTTATGTAAGTCTGAAAAAAATATGTCATCTGCGAGCTATTTTGGCGTGAACACGCATCACGCAAAAACCTGTGAACCGATTTGGATTGGAATTTAACTGGCAGATAGCTGATGTTATAAGGAGTAATTTAGAATACTTTTATTTTAGGGTTCCGCGCAAAAAAATTCCATGCGGGCGTAGTCGCGGGGAACAGCTAGTTATTAATATTTTAGATTATAATATTTTTTTTAAAGGAATAAGGTGACTTCGATGGCAGAAAAGAATGTGTAGCAAGAAAATGGCAGAACCTTAGGGATGGAATGGTAAGTGCAGCGGAAGAAGTGTGTGGAACAATAAAAAGAGGCAGTAGTGAAAGAAGAGATGCATGGTGGAATGATGAAGTGAAAGAAGCTGTAAAGAAGAAGAAGATAGCATGGTTAGACTACTTGGCCTCTAGTAATGATAAGGATATGAGAGAGAAGATGAAAGAAAGATATAGGCTGCAGAAAGTTCACACGAAAGCACTGATTGAGGAAGTGAGTGAAAGGTGTAGAATGGAAGCGGACGAAAGGTTGTCGCATAACTTTAAGGAGAACTCCAAACTCTTCTGCAAAGAGGTTGGAAGGACCCGAAGTGGTGCGACGGCCTTAAGAATGAACAAAGTGCTTTCGAGAACTAATGACGTCCTCTCAGAAAAATCGGACGTCATGCAGCGATGGAGCGAATTTTATAGAGAAATGTATGCGTGTGATGATCTTAGTGAGAGATCCGGGGATGACGCCGTGACTGGTACGCCAGACCCGGACCTTGATGACACTGAGGTCATCAGTATGAAAGAGATTGAACGTGCGATTCGAAGTTTGAAATGTGGTAAGGCTGCGGGACTAGACAGAGTTACTGCTGAAATGGTCAAGTATGGTGGGCCTCGAGTCTGGGACAGCTTCCATCTGCTGTGCAATTTGTGCTGGCGGTCGGGGGATGTCCCGGATGATTGGCGATCCGCAGTCATTGTGCCTTTATATAAAGGTAAAGGTTCACATTTTTAATTGCGGGTGCTATCGGGCGATCAGCTTGACCAGTTTAGCAAGTAAAGTTTACTCGATGGTTTTGACACGTAGGATGCAAGAGAAATCGGAAAGATTTCTATAGGAGGCACAATGCGGATTTAGACCTGGAAGAGGATACACGGATCAAATGTTTTCTCTCCGCATGATCACGAAAAAGGTTCTGGCTGCTAACCAGAAGATTTTCTGTGCTTTTGTGGATCTTTAGAAAGCATTTGATAAGGTTGTAAGGAAGAAAATGTGGGAACTGTTGCCGGGGTATGGTGTGGATGGTCGATTGCTAAGGGCTGTGCAGTCTCTTTACTGTGACTGTAAAGCCTGTGTGCGGGTCGGGCATGACCTGTCACCCATGTTTAACGTCCAAACGGGCGTAAAACAGGGTTGTGTCATGTCTTCTTGGCTGTTCATACTGTATCTCGACAGCTGTTTACAGAAGCTGAAAGATAGCTGTTTGGGTGTGAAATTGGGTGACATAAAAGTAAATTGTCTGCTGTATGCTGATGATGCAGTGCTTATTGCACCATCAGAGGCAGAACTGCAGGCATTAGTCACGTGTATGAAAGAAATGTGAAATTAAAGGTCTCCGTTTGAATGCTAATAAAACTAAGGTTCTGGTATTTGAAAGGGACGAAGAGAGAACGAAGTGTGAAATATGGGTAAATCAGGAATGTCTAGAACAGGTAAATGAAATTGTATACTTGGGGAGTGCTTTTAGCCGGGATGGAAGATATGATTTAGATGTGGACAGGCGTGTCGCTGCCGGGAACAAAGTCAATGGTGCCCTGACTGCGTTAGTCGAAAGGCAAGGCGTAGCGAAGAGTGCACGCCTTGCAATACATAACGCAGTGTTGGTACCGACTTTGTTATATGGCAGCGAAACTTGGGTATGCCAGAAGAAGCATAAAAGTAAGTTGAATGCAGTGGAGATGCGATCTCTTCGTAAAATGTGCGGCGTTACTATGGCCGACCGAAAGCGAAACGAAGAGATTCGCAATATGGCAGGTTTGAAAGATGACCTTATCACAAAAATTGATAAGGGCGTGCTTCGGTGGTTTGGGCACGTTGAGCGAATGAGTGAAGACCGAATGGTGAAGAAAATATATAACACGAAAGTTAATATTAAAAGGTGTCGAGGTAGACCGAGACTAACTTTCGAAGACCATGTGAGCAAATTGCTCGAAGAGGGTAGGGTCAAGAGTACTCGGATACCTAGACATGCATGCATGAAGAAGATAATGAATCTGAAAGAAGCGAAAGAGGTTTGTAAGGATCGTGACACTTGGCGATCTGTTCTCTCTGGCTACCCCGTCAAGGATTGTGCGTGAAGATAAGTAAGTAATAAGGTGACAAACGAGCACACAGTCCACCTGCTGGACCCATAGACATCTACATTTATTCTCGTTTGCGAATCAAAATGCAGATGCGTTGTCACCCGTGAGAACTAAGTTGGAATGCCTCTTTTCCAGTAAAAAGGGTCTCCGGTTCTCTACATTCACCATACGAAACACAGCAGGCTGGTATTCTGTGAGAGCGTGTTCCTTCCCTGGTCGAGTCGACCCATTTGTACTACAACTTTACTACTATTATATCTGCAGCATGGCTCTACCACGTATTTTCGGAAATGTAGAGAATATATTTGGTAGAATATGTTATTCTCTTCATTTCCTTTTTAGGTTGTCTGGAAGAAATTGCTGTATAGCAATAACACCGCCTTTTGTTTTTCTCTCTGTTTGTTTCTTGTTATGTTATTTGTTTTTTTTTTAGTGAACAATAAAGGATATTGTATTGTTTGTATTGTACGAGATCTTGGATGCAGAGTGTCTCTATCTGTGTATAGCATATGTATAATCATGATCGGATCGGATATAATGGGATCGATCCGGTAGATAAACCACGCTATTACGGATTACCAGCTGAAAATAGAACCTGCTAGAACCAGAATCCTTTTTGCTCTTAGTGCTTAATCAACGATAAATGGTATCTGTGGGTCACATAATTCACTTACCATCAGATGTGTTCTCGATTTTACAATTAGTTTTATAAATAACTATATTTTTAGTATAATTATTTTTAATTAAAATAATAAAAGGCCTCATTGATGCAAAAGCAATTCCTAGTGTTAGGTTTCTTTTAAAAATATGACTGCTTTTCATTATACCTACAAGATGAAATTGAAGTCTTTAGCATACATTGAACATATTTTTACTCATATTGAGGAATATTTTAAAGTAATTTAAATAAGTAACGGCGCGGAAGAAAGTTAAAACAAACAAATAAAAAGCAAAGTCCCAAGACGTCGCAATCTCTGATGAATGTTGTTTTTGAGAGTTCATGATTTAATGTTGTTTATTGTTTATTTTGGCGTTTGTATGAATTGAAGAGCCATTTTTTGTATTTAAACACGGGCACTACCACTATTTAGAAGTAAATTAGCCGATTTTGTAGAAGTTGTGTATTGAATTTATCAGTGGCGGATTTACCAGCAGGCTGAGTAGTCTGGAGCATAGGGCGGCAGATTTTAGGGGCGGGGATTTCGTGGCAAATTTTTTTTCATTTTTCTCTTACATAAATTTTCCTACAATTTGCGTAGTCGCGTTTGGTTGTGGCGCGGAAACGAGTGACATGACCATTCGCTAAGTGTGTTTTGTCGAAATGCCTGCCCTATGTAGTATATTATCTATGGAAATGCTGATTTTTTGATCGAACAAGAGAGGCGCGGCCGCCACGGGAGCCGCAGCAGGATCGTGCTGTTGAAGGCGTACGCTGCGTGTTGGCATTGAGTTCAAAACAGATATCTGTATTTACTTCAATGCCAAAAGAAATGCCGCCTCGGTTGAATCCTAGTGCGATTTCTAATACGTAGTAATATTTCTCTGGCACAATTTTTTCTTTACAATTGGTTCTTGCCGTAGTATGATAATTCCGCAAACATGTCTGGTGTGTGTATAATGGCTAAAATTCAAAGCCAACCACCTTTTGCTTTTTTCGTTCCTTGTTCTGTGCTCTCTTAAAATTTAGTGGCAACTGCGGCTGATGAATGTTACACAAAAGCTTGTCGCTTCTTCAGTTCTTCGTAGCTGAACGAGAAATTTTTAAGTATTTCCAAGAAAAGTGATCGAATTAAGCGTGTCGAAGCAGTATACAAAAGAAGTGGAGAAAATACAACCGGAAAGGAAAAAAAATATGATGGGACACCTGATAAAGAAATGAGAATGACTTAGAGTGATACCTTCAGGGCTAATACATTTCTCGTCATCATTGTTTAGACTCGTATCTGAATTAGAAATACGATAGGACGCCTACTGTTGTAGTTCTTATAACCTGTTGGTTCAAAAAAACTTTTTCCTTTGGCCCGAAATCCAAAATCAACAACATCATCAAGATTAACCCTTACAGAAAAATACTTTTTCTTGGAAAAAATGTATCCTAATGATTAAGAGACTGACTTAGTTCAAGAATTCATACATTTTCAATGCCACCTTTCATTGAAAATTTTATCTTCATTCCTGCAAAACCAGAATTTTCAAAATGTTTATCAAAACTTGGATATGGCAGTTCACGAGTGTTTTTTTCACTGTTTAAAGTAAGAAAAGCTTCTCGCATTTCTTCCTAACAATTGGTGAAAAATTATCTGAGATTTTTCTTTTTTTTTTATAGGAGAGGGGGCAAACGAGCATGCGGCTCACCTGATGCTAAGTGACTACCGCCGCCCATGAACAACCGCAACACCAGGGAGGGAATTGCAGATGCGTTGCCGGCCTTTTAAAAAGGAGTACGCTCTTTTCTTGAAGGTCCCTAAGTCGTATCGGCCCGGAAAAATCGCTGATGGTAATCGATTCCACAAGGAAGTCGTGCGAGGAAGAAAACATCTTTTAAATCGCATAGTGGTGGACCGCCAATCATCTAGATGGTGTGGATGGTATCGGGAGTTCTGCCGCGATGTGCGTTTGTGAAATTTGGCGGCTGGGATTAATCCGAACAATTCCTCAGAGCATTACCCATGGTAGATGCGAAAGAAAATGTAAAGGGATGCAACATCTCTTCGCAGTGCCAATGAATCGAGCCGATCGGAAGGGATCGGTCGTCGACGATTCGAGACGCTCTGCGCTGGATGCGGTCAAGTGGAAGGAGCTGGCACTGGGGAGCCCCTGCCCAGAGATGGGAACAGTATTCCATGTGAGGCCGAACCTGCGCCTTGTAAAGTTGCAGGCGGTGTGCCGGCATGAAATACTGTCCCGCTCTGCTGAGCACGCCAAGCTTTTTAGAGGCCAATTTGGCCTTCTCTTCCAAGTGACCACGAAACTGCACGTCACTCGATATGGCGACTCCGAGGATACCGATACTGGCTGAGGCAAAAAGAGGAGTGCCTTGAAACGGAGGAGATACGACAAAGGGGTTCTTTTTAGCGGTAAACGCGCAAACTTGTGTCTTCTGAGGATTGAACTGGACTAGATTTAGTCGCCCCCAATCCGAGACTTTGTTCAGTAAAGACTCGACTTCAGACACAAGTTTGTTCCGGTACTCGGCGACGTTTTGAATATTGGCACGGCCGGTGTATAGCGCATCACCAGTGCTGTCATCCGCATAGCAATGAATGTTACCAGTTAGCAACATATCATTGATATGGAGAAGAAACAGCGTTGGTGATAGCACACAGCCTTGTGGAACACCAGCGTTAATAAGCTTGTAGTCAGAACATGCACCGTCTACAACGATCTTGATGCTCCGATCTGCAAGGAAGCTGGTGATCCAATTGCACAATTTCTCGGGAAGCCCATAGGAAGGGAGCTTCGAAAGAAGCGCTTTGTGCCAAACCCGATCGAAGGCCTTCGCAATGTCCAGACTAACGGCCAACGCCTCCCCCTTGGACTCTACTGCCTTCGCCCATCTATGGGTCAGGTAGACTAGAAGTTCCCCATCAGACAAGCAGATCGACCCCGACGAAAACCGTATTGGCGGTCACTAATCAGCTGGTGATCCTCAAGGTACCGGATGAGCTGGCAGTTAATAATGGATTCCATTATTTTGGAGAACAAGGAGGTGATCGCGATAGGCCTATAGTTGGACGGGTCTGTTTTTTAGGGATCGGGTGGACAAAAGCTGTCTTCCATGAATTCGTGACTACGCCTTGGGAGTAGGAGTACCGGAAAAGACGCGTTAGGATCGGTGCCAACTCCGGAGCACACGTCCTCAGCACAATTGGGGGGATTCCGTCAGGCCCACTCGACTTCTGGATGTCCAGGGAGAGAAGTACTTTGCGAACCGAGCGCTGTGAAAACAGCACATCCGGCATGGAGCACTCACACCGCGGGATGGTCGGCGGTGTTTTCCCCCCGTCATCAACAGTCGAGTTGGACGCAAAAAGGGAGCCTAAAAGGTCAGCTTTGTCTTTTGCGTCTTGGGCCAGCGAGTCGTCCTCCCTGTGCAGAGATGGTAGTGATGGCTTACAGAAATTCCCTTGGACAGCCTTAGCGAGAGACCAGAATGCACGGGTTCCCGAAGGAAAGCGAACTAGTCTCTCGCCAATTCTGCTCATGTGCTCTGACTTTGCCTTGGCAATAACTCTTTTGAAGGATCTGGAGGCGAAGTTATACTTCTTTTTAAGTGTGCTGGTGTTTACATCCCGAGTCGCCGAAGCCGCAGCCCAGGCTTGATAACACTCCTGCTTACTGCGTAATGCAGTCTTACAGGAGCGACCAAGCCAAGGCTGAGATCTGCCTCCGATGGGTACCACAGATGATGGAATAAATAGTTCCATTCCCTGTAGAACCATATCAGTGACAGAGTCAGCAACAGCGCTAGGATCATCCGGCGAGAAGCAAACCCGCCCCCATGGGTAGGATGCAAAGAAAGACCGCATTCCGTCCCAATCCGCCGACCTGTAATGCCAAACACGGCGGCAACCTGCAGAACGCAACCGCGAAGGGGGCGTGAGTGGCACCACACTCCGGATCAGACAATGGTCCGAAGAGCCGAGAGGGGCATCGACGGAAACCGGATATCCGTCTGGATGAGAGGTCAGCAGAAGGTCCAACAGGGAAGGTGTATGATCCTCCACATCTGGAATCCGCGTAGGCGAAGTAACCAGTTGTGTCAGACCATATGCCAAGGCAAAGTCATAAACAGATCTCCCCGCATGATCGGTTAAACGTGAACCGAGCCATTCGGCATGGTGGGCGTTAAAATCGCCAAGGATCACGATCTCTGCGGATGGGACCTGTTGTAGCAAGGAATCTGTAGCCATTTGGACGTGGTCGATGAGTCGGTCTGTTTCGGCATTACCGCTATGGGACCTATAGAGGCACCCGTAGACGCGCGGATGGTCGTCGCTGTCTACGCGTAGCCAAAGGATGGACAGGTCCGAACCTTCAAGACTGCCGAGGCGTCGAGAACAGATGTCCTCTCTGACATACACGCAAACTCCAGCCCGAGGCACAAAGGAGTGCTCCAATTTGTACCCCGGGTAGGAGAAATACGAAATATCAGCCGGAGAGGAAACCTGCGTCTCTGTCAGAAAGAGCAAGGCTGGCTTCGTCGTCTCAAGATGGTAGTGAACGGCGTTTAGGTTAGAGTGAAGTCCCCTGATGTTGCAGAAATTCACGGATAGCGTGGCAGGGGTCGCCTTGGTATTGTTGCTCAGTTTGCCCCGAGCAGTTTTGTTTTTGAGCGGAATTTTGCCCCCCCCCCCCCCCAGAATACGCGGGGCAGTCTGAGCACCCACGCTCAGGATCTACCTAAAGTCAACATCTCGGCATGCCAGGATCACTCCCCGAAGTTGCTTGCAACATCATAGGACTGTTGAATTTCTTCGGGGAGATCTCATGGCTCGAATAATTTCATTATTCCTACCCACACGCTAAATACGCACTTATACGTGGAGTTGCGAAAAACAGTCCGTCGTAAACTAAACTACCTAAAGTCAAGAAAAGCTAAACGCCTTAGCTATTTTATGAATAGAGTCTGAACTCAAAATTAATGAACAAGATCTCATCCGACAATTGATGATTAGAACAATAGAAAATTACGCAAATAGGTGTTGTAAAACTTTCATAACTTAATTAATTGAATTTCATCGTCATTATCAGTCGGATTGTTTCTAGGTAACTGAATATATTATTTTTAAGCTGTAAGTAAGCTCACTAAAAATTATTTAATAACGTTTGCCGTTGCAGAAGTAACTATGTCAATATACCTGTGACGCAAATTTCAACAGTTCGTTGCAGTGAAAATTTTAGAGCAACTATTTTTTAGATTTGGTACCTAATTAACACCTAAAAAGTTAATTTGGGCTTTTTCAAAAAGTAATTTTGATTCTATTCTGATTTTCAGAAAACCTGAATTTTGCATCTGCTTTGTTCTGAATTAAGACTTTATTTTTATAAGGGGTGCCTTGTCATTGCCTATACTTGCAGCACCTCCTTGCTATTAATATTTATCGTATATCTATTATCGTCACTGCGTTACTAGCGATACGTTTAGCCAGCAACGCAAATTTCAACAGTTCGTTGCGGTGAAAATGTTAGAGCAACAAATTTTTAAACTTGGTACCTAATTACCACCTAAAAAGCTCCTAATTTTGGGTTTTTCTAAACGCGAATCCCTGACTTTGCGTTGCTGGCGAGACACAGCTACAATAATTGTATTAATTACGAGAAAAGGGTGGCGTATTTAGAAAGATAATGCACAAATCATCAAGTTATAATTTCATTGACAAAAAATTGTAATATTATTTTGAACTAGGGCATCGAGTTGTAGAAGATCGGTAGGGGCGGCAAAATTAGAATAGCCTACTGGCAGCAAATGTGTAAATCCGCCACTGGAATTTATTGATATTTATTGTTCTACTTATTAAGTACAATGAAATCTGTTACTGCAAAGAAAATTCCGTTTATTATCATAGTGTTAGGTCATTCTTTATACAAAATTTTAAAGAACTTTTAAATACTTACCTACATACTGAAACGTCTTTAGAAATACTGATTATTTACAATGTGGTATTACGTACATATTTATATTAATTATTATATCTAATTAGTATATTTAATAGTACTTTCCAATAAACGCCTGTGTTATTGTTCTTTGAAACGATTAAAATCTTTAACAGATACATATATTTCTTAAAAACAAAACGTCAGGATTGAGGGGCCAGATAGAATTTGTTTCATCAACAAATTAATATATTTATACGTTTTGTATTGTTTTATATTTATACTAAAATAAGGAATTATGTGCATACTACTAAGTAAACACACTTAATTGTCAAAAATATTTATCGACATGTATTCCAGTTGTGAGGTGGTTGTAAGTGACTCCTCTATTCAAACGTTTGAATTGAGGAGTCACCTTTAACCTCGACAAAATCGGACAATTTACTTTTAAGTACAGAATATTTAAATATAAAAATGGCTCCTCAATTCATGCGGACGCTTTACGTTGTTATAGTTATTTTTTTGTGTTTATTTGTAATAATGGTTATTTGAAAAATGACGAATACACGTACGCGATAGATTTACGTTAATTTAGTTCCAACATAGTTTGAGTCATTCTTAGTTTCAAAGGATGCCAATGATTTCCATTTCATCCTGTATAATCTATTAACATAAATTATTTCACGAAATATTTATTTTTTTCTAGACAAAGAAAGTTTAACAGCATGGAGCCACACAAATACATCGGAAGCAGAACGTCCGCGAATGTGGGCAGCGCGCTCTGTGCTGGAAATGAATGTACCCAGATCCGCGCATGGCAAGCACTTAACGTGTCGGGCGCACCATCCTTCCTTTCCGCCACCTTACTATCGAGATTCCTTTACTAAATTAGATGTTACCTGTAAGTAAAAAAAAATATCTATACGCGTAAATAAAACTGCAGTGTTTGGTAATTTTCTAATTATCAACTTCGAAATTGTTTTCTGATAATATATTAGATATTTAACATAAAATAATAATAATAATTTATTGGCACAAAGTAAGGTTTACATTATTTATCGTTAAGACATTTGAACATATGATATGAGTTATAACTTATCTATACAACTTTATGCACTAGCGTATAAACTAGGCCGAGCCTGTATCTTAGACACTAGTCTCTTTCAATGACACCATTATTTGCAGTTATAAAAGTATACGGCGTATTATGATTTACTTAATCTATTACGTTACAAATTCGCAAATACATTAGGCACCACTTTTTTGCGTTTACCATCACACTAACTTATTATGATATAGATATACATTCTGTAAACACTAGGAACAAACACAAGCTAGTGATGCTAGTTTCTCGACTTCACAGAGTCAGTAATTCATTCTTGGGGCAATGTATACACTATTACAACAAGGTCCCGGAAAGTGTACAGGTTCTCTCTATTACCAAGTTTAAATGTTTTATTAAGCTGAAACTGTATAAGAAGGGTTATTATAGTATAAATGAATACATGGCTGATAATAACCCCTGGGAATGAGGTGATCGCTTCCAAGCAGTTTCTAAAATAAATTTTGTAAATAGTTCGTAATCATTTATATTGTAAAATTTATTAAAAAAAAGTCCCGCTGGGTTTCTTGCTGGTTCTTCCCAGGACAGAGGGTTTTTTTCGAACCAGTGGTAATGTAAAAATGACTTTAAATAATAATTACACATGTAATGTATATTGAATAAAAAGTATTCTATTCTATTCTATTCTATGCGTATGAAAGGTTAGACTACTATTTATAGGAACTTTATTAATTTTTTAATTCTAAATGAAAAAAATCTTACTTAAAAAAATGTCTGTCCATTTGAATCCATATGGGTTGTATATGTATACAACATGTAACAAAATCCCTGTGATTCCCGTTAAGTGCGTTATCAGAATCAGTATTCAAACGTATAGAATATACTCCTCGGCAGGATTTTGCCACGCTCACGCTTGGCAGGCGGGTTGGGATCCGCACCTTTTTAATATTTTGGGTTGTTATCATCATAAAGATACTGATGCCCATCTTCCGTATCAGTTTTCCTCTGTCGTCTCTTACTCCACTGGACGATATGGAGTAGTGAATATTTAATGATTTCTTATATTTACGCGAACACTACACATTTAAATAAAACTAATTTTACGGATTTTATCGCGTGTATTTAACTTATTTTATATTCCCGACGTTTCGAGCACTTTACAGCACCCATGGTACGGGGGGACTGAGGTGTATGACGTCCCAATGTCATAGTTAACCACGGCTACCTACAGATTAAATTTTTAAATATAATATAATTTTAATGCTTGTTAAATATAATATAATTTTAATTAAAACTTGAATCTGGAGGTAGCCGTGGTTAACTATGACATTGGGACGTCATACACCTCAGTCCCCCGTGACTATTTAAAAATTTAATCTGGAGGTAGCCGTGGTTAACTATGACATTGGGACGTCATACACCTCAGTCGCCCCCCCTCCCCGTGACCATGGGTGCTGGAAAGTGCTCGAAACGTCGGGAATATAAAATAAGTTAATATACGCGACTAATCCGTAAAATTAGTTTTATTTAAATGAGTAGTGGATATTCTTACACCGCCAGTACAGACCAACAACGCAACACAGACCTGTGTTGCGTTCATGCCCGCGGAAATGCTTTAAATTCTCTCTGTCTCTTGCTCCATTCCCCTTCCCCCTATCTATATATATTATATTTCCCCTAATGATATATTCTATCGAATATATTATTTTGTATTTTGTACATTAGACAAGTACTAATTTTGGAAAAAAAATGCTCTATTATATTTATATATCATTTTGTATTTTGTGCATTAGACAAGTACGAATTTCGGAAAAAAATGTGCTCTATGATATTTATATCTTATTCTTTATAATGTGATAAAATGTAAAAAGAAAAGTCTCATAAACTTACCACTGCTAGGCACATGTCTTTTCTCATTATTGAAAGGGAATAGGGGCGTGAAGAGCTCGCTTGACATATTCTTTTTAATTTTTCGAGCATGCACAGACGCTTGTCACTATTTTTCTACATCAAATGTGTAGAATTTTCCTTTAACGTTACAGGTGTAATCACTATACTTTACTCCATTTCGTTTGTAATTTAAATTATGTAGCAGTGTAACGGATTCTGTTTTTCTATTTCATAGGCCTTAGAAAATCTGTTACAGACCTCTCGAGTTGTAGAGAGGCTTTACCTTAATCGCTTAGCGCTTCAAAAGGATGTTATACTATGTCAGCAGCAATACAACTCGCACGAACTTTGACACTGTTCTCCATCGTCGGCTGAATATTTTACGTCTAGCAAAAACGAGATAGTTAAACATCCATCTATTGAAAGCCATGATCTGGCATTCCTTGAATTAGCGACTC
Organism: Parnassius mnemosyne; assembly: GCA_963668995.1. Lineage (NCBI taxonomy): Eukaryota > Metazoa > Arthropoda > Insecta > Lepidoptera > Papilionidae > Parnassius > Parnassius mnemosyne. The sequence goes on along the minus strand of CAVLGL010000013.1, from coordinate 41,762,205 downwards.
ATTTATAAAACAATGTTTACACTTTTACCATAAAATTCAACAAAAAAATATTCAAAGTTTATCAATCAACAAGTTTAAAAATTGTATTAAGGAAAAGCTGCATAAAAAGGGTTATTATAATATTAAAGAATATGTAATCGCTATCATGCTGGTTATTTTATAATTCATATAAATCATTGTACGAAATTATTGTAAAATTATTTTTAACGTGATAGAACCATGCTACAGATATATTGTGGTTGTAGCACAAATGGTTCAGCTCAACCGAGGTAGGTAGTGAGAGCGTGCTCACAGAATAACACCGTAAAATAGAAGCGTAAGGATGTATTTCATATGGTGAGTGTACAGAACCGGAGAATATTTACTGGAAACGAGGCATTCCATCTTAGTCCTCAGGGGTAACAACGCATCTGCATATTTTTTTTTATAAAATAAGGGTGACAAATGAGCACACAGTCCACCTCTGCGAATTAAAATGCAGATGCGTTGTCAGCCATGAGGACTAAGATAGAATGCTAATGTTCCAGTAAAAAGGGTATCCGGTTCTCTACACTCACCATACGAAACACAGCAGCATTAAGCTGCTATTTTACGCTGGTATTCTGTGAGGGCGTGGTCCTTCCCCGGTCGAGCCGACCCATTCGTGTTACAACTATACTATTAATATAACTGCAGCAGGGCTCTACCACGTAAAAGCATCATCATAATCTTAATTGAGAATAAATGTTGATGTCTGGGCATTAGCATCCACTTACCATCAGGTAAACTGTGTGATAGTTTGTTATCCTTATTCTATAACTAGCTGTGCCCGCGGCGTAGCTCGCGAATATAGGTTTTACTTAAAACAATTTGACGTTTAGGGTAAGAGAATATTAAACGATTTATATCATTACTGTATGAATAAGTGGTAACAAAATAAATCGATATGCTCAAAGTTCTAAGTCGTTTATGATAGTGCTTCTGTGTAAACGACGATAGAAGTAGACAGCCGGGGCGTACAGAAAAAGCTTACGGGGACTACTAACGCGGGAAAAAGCAACATAGAGTTGGCCATGTGCAAAACAATCAGTACTGAGATCCACTCCTGCAACGCGTAAAGTTTGACCTTGCGCTTTATTTACGATCGTCGCATAACACACGCTGAGTGGGAAACACACTTAAAATAGGGATGTTAGATGATCATCGATGTTAAAAATTAAAACTTCGATGTTTTAACATCGATGTTGACATATGTCAAACATCGAAACATCGACGTCAATGAACCCATAATCGATAATTGGGAACTTGCAAACAATGCGAACTCGCGAAATCAATATCAACTAAATCTTGCATCTGCTCTGAAGATTAAAAATTTTGAATAATTCAGAATTTCTGAACGCATCGTTAACCTAAAAAAATGTAAGTATGGTGAGTCAAACTTAATTGTCAAGTGTCTCCTGTAATGTCACAATGGTCACTGCTTTCGCTTTATTTTGTAGTGTCGTTATCGGTTGTCGCATAATAACTATTCTACGTAAATTGATATTCAAGTTAATTGTTACTTTTCCCTTGCTGTGTATACCCACATAATTTTGAAACAATGTGTAAGCATCTACACATATACAAAAACCATCGATAATGGTCAACATCGATGTTTTGAGTAGCCTAAACATCGAACATCGATGTTGAGCTGTCGATGCCAACATCGATGTCATCATCGATGTTATTATCCCTATCTTAAAACTGAAGCCTGAGCCGTGGTAGCTCAGATGGTTAGCGCTCGCTGTAAGCTTCACAGTACTCGAGCAACCCGGGTTCGATCCCCGCCGGCACCAATGAAATTGTTAATTGCAATTTTAAGTGCTGATTTACCACGTGCTCGGCGGTGAAGGAAAACATCGTGAGGAAACCTGCATGTTCGCCAACACGTATTGGGGCAGCGCGGTGGACATTTCCTTGCCCTAAAACCCTCTCAGAAATGAGAGGAGGACTGTGCCCAGCAGTGGGCCGTAAATAGGCTGCAACTTTACTTTACTTAAAACTGAAAGGAAAGTTATTTGGTATTAGAGGGATTCTGGGTATAAAACAATATCACTATCACGACATTTATTGCAATTTTGCTACTTTTAGTGTTTAGTCGAGTTTTGTAATTTTGTTGAATAATTGAATATTTCCATATCTCTTTTTTCTGGTTTTTGTTTCTGGAGTTTTTTGTTATGAGTTGTTAGTCTACAAGACTTACAGGCAGGCATAGATAACTGTATATATACCTTACAGGCTTGCAACTTCGTCAGACTCATGGAAATAAATTATTTCAGTGAGTCTCAATACGATTCACCTGCGAAAAATCTTAACACCGCAATTCAGAAAAGGTTGTAATTTGTACAACGCCATCTATTACGTTCTTTGTGAGAAAACATCCTTTTTTAATTTAAGGAAAACATGTTTTTTACTGTGTTTTAAGTACTATAATAGAACGATACATTAAAGTCAAGTACATTTCAAAATAATAATCATAACTTTCGATAGAATTAACCAATTTCAATAAAACAAAGATTAAATGAACTTGATATCACATTTGTGCCACACCACCATCTATCGATGAAATTGGTTAACTATTGTACTTTAATTTAGTTTAGATAATAAGGTTAATATATTTTGTATATATTTATTACGTTCTTTATGTAATACTTTTGTTTACTGCCTTTTAGATATAATTATATCATTATAGAACATTATTTTACATCATTTAATTATGATTTATAATATGATATTAATTTTAAAATGTACTTGATGACTCATCCAACACCACTATTGAACAAATTCGTACCTATACTTAGTACCCATACTTCAGAATATTTGTCATAACTTTTGATGGAATTAACCAATTTTAATGAAATAAAGACTAAATGTAACCTGAATATACACTTAATAATTTCCTTAACTATTCTTATGATATAAATTAGTACTTTATACGTGATACGTTAACAAACAAACAGACAGACAGACAGACAGACAGACAGACAGAAAAATCTAAAATGGTAGAAATGTATTTGATTATTTATTTTTAGTACCTCTCAATCAATTTTATTACAAAAATATAAAATGTACAGACATCTACTATTTACATTTTTATTATATGTATAGAAGATAAAAAAATATCTGTCTAAAAATATTTCTCATGGGTTTCTTGCTAGTACTTCCTAGGATAAAGATCATTTCAGAAGCAGTGGTAAATTGAAAAATTGTATTTTAATAAGTATAATCTAATATCTCTCTAATATATGTAACGAATAAAAATATTCTATTATATTCTTTTCTAACTTCGCCACCACAGGCAATCTTACACATTTACTGAATCATTACAGTCGTACCGGTAGTCTCCATAATCGGAGCGGATGCAACCGAGCTCTCTAGTCTAGAGGAGAATACAAGTCTATTGTCCTTAGATTGCCAAGCAGATGGTAACCCTAAACCTTATGTATGGTGGACGAGGAATGGTCAAGTATTTGCTACTGGTCCCAAGCTTAAACTTACCCCTGTTATGAGGAATCATTCTGGTGAGTAAACACTGCTTCGCTAAGGAAATAAAAAAAAATTATGATATTAGTTTCTTACAGACTTGTCAGACTAGGCTTCACCAAATTAAAAGTTTAAGAAAGAAAAGTTTAAATTAAAGTTTAAGAAAGAAAATATTTTAAAACTTAATATATAATTGGTAGTATCACTTTAAGTTGTATATATAATATTAGTTTTAACTGCTTAGTACTTAATGTTTCATTTATGAATACCATTTAGTTAGTTTTATTCTTTTATATTTTTTTAATTTTTATACAACATAATATTGTGGTAGCAAGCTTTTATTACGGATAGATATAGATATCTTTTATATGTTTTATTATGTAATGTATTATTGTACTGTTTGTTTCTCTTAAAAAGTAATAAAATAAATAAATAAAAAGTTAAAGGTAAATCTACACTTAAAAGTGCAATAACCAATTTAATTGGTACCGGCAGGGATCGACCCTGGTTTATCGGGTACTGTGAAATTTACATCGAACTACCATAGCTATAACCTAAAATACGATAAATAAATAAGCTCATTATCGATACTGGTACATTTTATACAAAACAACGACATCGAAATGTCTAACGTCGACCAGGAAAAAAAGTCATCCAGGATTCCTACTAGAGTAACACAATCGCACAGCAGAATATGTCGTGGTAGTGAAAAAAATAAACGGAAAGACATCAGCAAAAATTATTTTAAATGGTTTTTATAGCATTTTGACCAGCCACTAAATAAAGTATATAACATTACGAATAAAATCAATATCCATCATCATCATCATCCATTACAGCCTATAAAAGTCCACTGCTGAACATAGGCCTCTTCCATAGATTGCCTAAAGGATAATTTTGCTATAGTTGCCACGCTTGGTAGTTGGAATGTCATAATTCTGAGTTGTAATCAGGATGATGCTGCTGTCCATCTTTCTTTCTCTCTGTCGCCTCTTACGACACCCACAGAAGGATGGCGTAGTGGGTATTACACCGCCATTACACGGTCAAATATCATCGGTCGGTAATTCGGGGTCGAAATAATATCGCCAAATATTTAAACGCTATTCAATTTTAAGATGTCGTTAGTTCTCGTGGTGTCACAGTCACTTTGATTTAAAATGATAGAGACAGCACGTTACTTAAAGGCGTGTTAAAATTGAGAAGCATTTGAGTATTTGGGCATTATAAATACTCTTAATGAAAAGTTAAGGCGACTTCTGAAAGCTTTTAAAGTCGGTCCTTTAATACTTCTATACACTGTAATTTAGCACCGAATTGTGAAGATATTATGTGGAAATATTTTATTCATTTTAGTTCTTTGAAAACGGTTTTTACTTTTTATGAAAAGTCTTAATATAGATTTGATATTTCCAAGACAGGCTTTAAGTAAGTCTGTTTAACTTTTTGAAATTAAGAAATAAAGTTATGAATAAGTTTTTTTTAGGTACTTATGGATGTCAAGCGAGAAATTCATTGGGGACATCCGATTCAGTCAAAATTGATATTGACGTTAAATGTAAGTATTTTCGGATGATATATATATTTTATATTTACTTTATTTAGTTCTAAAATAAATTTTATTTACTGATTCAGTTCCACCTCGCGTTAAATGGGTGGGTCCTGACATAGTTGTGGATACAAATCTCTTCTCAGAAGTAACTCTAGAGTGCAATGCTGAAGCAAATCCGTCTCCAGTTTATCAGTGGTATCACAGGTAAGTATTTAAATAAAAAGTTAACGTAATTGACAACTATTTAATCTAATTTTATCTAACCGTAACCTGATTTTCTTAACAAAAGGAAATGTGACAAATGAGTAAACAGTTTAACTAATGGTTAATGGTTACTGTGGACCCTAAATATCCATGCATATTTATCCTAGATTAAGAGTCAAAATGCAGATGTGCTGATATTTTCGAGTTGTTTTACCCTCACCATACGAATGCAGCAATATTACGCTACTATTTCTGGTATTCTATGCCATACAGCCCATCGAATCAGTAAGCTGAAGTGGCTATGGGCCGGCCATATACTTCCAAGAACCGATAACTAATTTTCTCAAGAAAGTTTCTCAAGTGGCAGCATCGTACAGGTAAGTGAAATATATGGTGGGTCGGAACAAGCTGGAGAGACGACCGGGATGCTGTACCTTGGATAAAGCTTGTGGTCAGCTGTGGACTTGTAATGATGACGATAATGATAAATCTGTGCGGGTGTGATCCTTATATACAGCCATAACAGCCTCAGCATGGTTTTATCATTTAACTTCTGTTGACCCTATATCGTCGCTGGAAGTACAGACATTGGTAAAAATTCGAATTATTCATCCCAACATAATCCAAAATATTAACAATAAGCTTAAATTAAATTTTTTGATTATCTCCTATCCGTTCTTTTAAACCACTGATTAATGTGATTACGATGGTCCTGATAGTTAGCTTATGCACTAAACGTATCTTTGAACAAGGTATGAAGCCTGCTGCTAAAGCCACTGATCTGCCTACGTCATTTTAAAGTCATAACTTCAGATAGTGGCCACATATTATTTAAATTCACATATTAGACATTGTGAGTCCTTCACAAGGTGAGGCCAGACAAATTAGGGCACCGAATACACCACTTACAAAGTAAGTCATCTACCGATCACAGTATAGGTATGTGTGGTAGACAAAACCACCACAGTTTTTAAGGGATTAGTTTTACTTACATGCACAAATTAGTAGACCCGAATTGATAATTGCATTTTGAATAAACTGTTGTCTCCAGCTGTATTAGGGCCCGGGTATTATTTGAAATTTCCTTTATCCGTCTTGTTTCCAGGATGAGTTCACTAACAGAGATCACAGTACGAGCATGGTAACAGTGAACAGGGTAATAGTAGCGTTTGTTTTAATAAAGCCTATTGTAAGTTTTAATATCTTATTACTTGTTTATTACATCTATTGTTTTCAAAGTGAAATGACTGTAATTGTATTAAATGATTGTAATGGGTATGAATTCAAATCTTTGTTTAATATACTTACCTATTAAGATAAACGTTAACAAATACTAATAGTATTTTTGCAATTGCTTCTGATATTACAGTTTTTACATGTAATGCAATAAGTCACACTTAGTTTTCTGAAAGCAATACATTGTGTTTATTCAAAAATGTACACCATTGTATTTTATAAACGGCACGGCATTGAATTCAATTATACACTGTGCCTAAACCACAGTTTGTAATATCTTTATTATATAAAATTCTCGTATCGCGGTGTTTGTTATCAAACTCCTCCGAAACGGCTGAACCGATTTGTATGAAATTTTGTGTGCATATCGGGTAGGTCTGAGAATCGGCCAACGACTATTTTTCAAACCCCTAAATGATAAGGGTGACCCACCCCTAAATATTATTTTATTTTTTTCACCAAAATTTTAATTTTATTGTGATTTAGCATTGACAAATACATAAAACTTAAAATTTTCACCCTTCTACGATCAACCCCTGTTTTTTAATAGGTTTGTCGGGTCAGCTAGTAGTTTATATATCACAACATATTAAGAAAGTTCGAACATTTATAAAAGGAAATCATCAACAATTTTGCTTATCTTTTTATACATTAAGGAATTTCCACCACCAAATTGATATGGCAAATGGTAGGATATATTTCTTTTATGGCTGGAAGTCCGTTTGGCTTGTGACCACACACTTACCTATTTCCTGCCATCAAATCCATTTTAAGGGTACAAGAGCCGAGTATAAGCTGTGTAGTAGTAGTAGTAGTAAGAGTATATAAAAGTACACTCACAAGTGTAATAATAATCCTATATAATCAAATTTATTAATACAATAAAGAGAGTCTTATATCATCATTCGTTTGTTTAACTCCTCTCCTAACATTCGCCCTTCAGCTGTATGAAATTTCATCTTAGTCCTAATTCATTGGTGACAACGCATTTGGGACTCTTTTTGTGAGGAATTGGATTATAATGACCATGGGATGTTACGTGGTAAGCAAGTGAGCGTGATAGATCCATGCTGCAGCATATTTCTTCACGAATGAGTAACGACTCCAAGAGGGCAGAACCACGCTTTCACAGAGTACCAGCGTAAAATAGCAGCATAGTGCTGCTGTGTTTTTGTGTAAGTGTGTGTTGGTACAAAGAACCGGCGACTGTTTTACTTATTACGGGGTATTTTATTTTAGTCCTCAGGGGTGACAATGCATTTGCATTGTGATTCTTAATCAATAATAGGTGTTTTTTGACTTCGGCATTCTCTTACCATTAGGTGAACTGTGTGCTCGTTTGGTCATTCTTAGTCCTATAAAAAGCAAAATTTGTTTCATAATAGGTACTTTTTTTATAAAACGTTATTTGTCTTTCGTTTCTTACAGCCCAGGAACAAGAACTATTCATAATTTATTCGAAGACGCGTACTTAATATCATCCACCGCTCAGTTACAATTGCATAATGTGTCGTACCATCAGAATGGACAGTATATTTGTATCGCTAAAAACCTTATTGGACATAAAGAAAGGTTAGTATTCATCCTTATTTCCTCGTTGATTGAACAATGTTCTAATATATATAAATCTCTATACACACACACACACACACACACACACACACGCACGCACCCACGCACGCACCCACGCACGGACGCACGCACGCACGCACGCACAAACGCATGCACGCACGCAAGCACGCACGCACGCACGTATATATATATTTACATATCATTGGCTGCCATACCATTCATCCGATTACGACAAAACTTTGGTAAGTTGTTGTGTGCACGCCCGCAAAGGCTATGACTATTTGTTTGTTTGTTCGTGTTAATACCATTCATCCGATTACGATACAACTTTTGTGAGTTATTGTGCGCGGCCGCGAAGGGTTCGGCCTATAAAAAAGAGGCTTAGCAATTTATTTATTTATTTGTACACTTTATTGTACTAAAGGTACAAACGCGGACTTAATGCTATATGGCATTTTCAACCAGCCAATCGTAATGTTTGTGGGCTAGGGTGAAAAACCTAAAATTTATAAATTCAATGTAGGTAATTTGCAGAACTGGAAAGGATACGGTATCAACATCAATGGCGAGTACATCACTCACCTTCGATTTGCCGACGATATAGTCCTTATGGCAGAATCGCTGGAGGACCTAAGCACTATGCTCAATGACCTCAATAGTGTTTCCCAACGGATAGGTCTTAAGATGAACATGGACAAAACTAAGATCATGTTTAATGTCCATGTCACACCTTTGCCGGTAGTTGTTGGGAACACTAAGCTCGAAGTTGTTGACGAGTATGTTTACCTGGGACAAATAGTCCGACTAGGTAAGTCCAACTTCGACCAAGAGGTCAATCGACGGATTCAACTCGGTTGGGCAGCGTTCGGGAAATTACGGCGCATCTTCTCCTCAGGTATACCTCAAACCTTGAAAACGAGACTGTACACCCAGTGCGTGTTGCCAGTGATGACATACGGAACTGAGACGTGGTCCTTCACTGCTGGCCGGATGAGGAAGCTCAAGGTCGCTCAGCGAGCCATGGAGAGGGCTATGCTCGAAGTTTTTCTGCGTGATAAACTTAGGAATGAGGATATCCGCAGTAGAACCAGAGTAACCGACATAGCCCAACGGATTAGTAAGCTGAAGTGGCAATGGGCCGGCCATATAGCTCGAAGAACCGACAACCGATGGGGAAGAAAGGTTCTCGAGTGGCAGCCTCGTACCGGTAGGCGAAGTGTTGGGCGTCCCCCCACGAGATGGAGTGACGACCTGGTAAGACATGCAGGAAGTCGATGGATGCAGGTGGCTCAGGACCGTGCTTTGTGGCATTCTTTGGGGGAGGCCTGTGTTCAGCAGTGGACTTGTGAAGGGCTGTAATGATGATGATGATGATGATGAATTTGCAGAAAATGTATATATGATATCATCTTTTGGATTCCATGAATAAAACTCGTATACTATGTATTTGAAATACTTGTATCTATAATATAAAAAATAAATCGCTGAATGTGTTGCTAAACGAGAGCAGCAGAGAGAGCAGCTGAACTGATTTCGCTAATTCTTTTTTTATAATATACCTTGATATACGAAGATGGTTCTTACGGAAAGGAAAATTTAAAAAATTGCCTGAAAAAGTCTAAAAACAACACTTTTATACATATATTCCCTTACAAAAGATTCGTATTATTACGAATCTTTTGTATGGGAATATAGACTTAAAAGTCAATTTGAACTTTAATACCATACCATAAAGTTTAAGTGTTAGTGGGGGGGGGGGGGTTCCGGGAAGGCAAAACAATTGAGTGACGTTAGTATCGTATAAATATTAATGTTAATATTTGTCAATATTTATACACACTGGTAGATAGCTGATTTTATAAGGAGTAACTTGGGCTGCTTTTATTTTAGGGTTCCGCTAAAATTAATTCCACGCGGGCGAAGTCGCGGGGAACAGCTATTTATATAATATAATTGTATGTGAAATAAAATTTATTTAAACATGTATTGAAAATTTTAATTAAATTTTTCAGAAATTGTTTAGCTCATGCTGGATAAAACATAAAAATAAAATTAAAAGATGTAAATTAAAATGTTTCGTATTACTTAAAAAATGTAAAAGGGTGATCTGATATCTATAAGTTAAAAACAATGAAGTCTTTTTATGAACTTCACCTACAGATCACATCGATCAGAAGCCGTCACTCTCAACGTGTTGGGTCCACCAGTCGGTATCGACACGGGAGTTGTCCATGCTTGGAGTGGTGGTGAAGCCAAGGTTCAGGCAACGGTGTGCGCTGACCCTCCGCCCGATGAAGCTGTATGGCTCTGGAGTCATTTCAGATTGGAAGTGCCTTCTCAGATTGGTAAGATATTTTAATAGAAGCCACTAAATTTATTTGCGACGGTTCTTGTTGGTTACCTCTTTAGACACCTCTATACTCACTAGAGTGTGACTAGTGGTATCTTTAATGCAAAAACAATACCGTTTTTGATATTTTATATAATAAATATGATAAATATGCCATGTGGTAATGACGTAAGAGAAACCACAAATATTTTTTGTCCGTGTCGAAAAAATCTTACGGTTTCCGACAGATGGCGGTATTTCAACCAACTTGTTAACGTCAGACGTAAAATACACAACTTGGTGACAGTCTTGGTATCTAAAACACGGTCGCGGAGCAGGAATTTTTTTTTGCTTTTCATTTTTAAACTTAATTTCCATTATAAAGAGTTTAATTTCTATTGCAACTAAGATACTTTTACGACCTTTTGTACAGTATTTGTGATTCCAAAACCGAGTTTATTCACAAGTTATTAAAGTTGACATTTGTATGAATTGCAATAACTTGTAATTCTTCCTGCTTCGCGATTATGCCATAGCACTGCGATTACAAGCGTGACTGTTAAGGCAAATCCTTCCTGCAATGATAGGCCCCATCCAGCGGTGGGCTTTTACGGATCGATAAAAAGAAAAGAGATATAAATGATAAATTAGAACGTTTACAGAAAGTACTAGTTTACTATTTGGTGGGACTCTTTTTCTGCCTAGAAGTTGGACAGCTGTTTGCAGTCAGCGTTGTCAAAAATCTAGAAAGAGTTTCTACTGGCGGCAGGAAGAAGTGCGTATTTTTAAATTAAAATCACAAAAGCCTAATTTTAACTTGAACTTCTGAAAGAAAATTCTCTAATTTTCATACGAAATAAAGAGAAATGATAGTGACGGCATGGATAAAGGCATGGATCACGACGTGGGCGGGAAAAGGCAACCGCCAATGGGAAACGTCTAGACCTGCAGCAGGAAAATGATGATATTTATGAGCCATACTACAAATTAAATTACAAAAGTGTTTTCTCTGAGTCAATGGGAATGGCTGAATACACGGTTTTATTGATATTCGTAAAGAAGGAGTTAAACTAGGCAATATGAATCCTTTAATGTTGGCGGGAATTTTCAAAAACGAAATCAAAGGTAGTCACTAATATAGGAAGAATAAATGCTTCTAAAGTAGGGGAGGTATTTGCGCGGGCGATTAACAACAACGACTTTATGAAAAATGAAAGCTTCTTAGAGAAGTATGGAAACAGTCGGGGTACTCAGGCATATTCCCAACAGCATAAGTAATGAAGAGCTGTTTAAAAAACTATCGTCGAAATATGAGGTCGTCGCAGTACGTCGTTTCAAGAAAAAAATTAATGAACAGATCAAACCGTTCAGTTCTGTAAGTGTAACATTTTTGTCAACCGACTTACTTGACTTTGTACATCTGGATTTATTCCAATATAGGGTGCATCAATATATTGCTCCGCTTTTACAATGTTTTAAATGCTTTAAAGTTAATCACGGAGTGAAAATTTGTAAATCAGTGCAACGTTGTTTAATTTGTGCAGATGAACATCTGTATACGGAATGTAAGGAAAATGTGTTAAATAAATGCATAAATTGTAGTGGCCCTCATGTCGCAATTTCTAGAGATTGTCCAGTAAAAACCAAAAAATTGATGAAAAATATAATAGGTCTACTTATGTTAAACCTAATAAAAATATGTCTTACAAACAAAATAAACTCAAAATTTATTACGAGTTATTTATTATTACTATTTACAATTATAACGAAAATTTCTCTTCAATGCCTACAAAAAAAAAAAAACAATAGATTCAAAAACAGATAGATAAATCACAAGTTTAATCTAATGACACTCCTAAAGTACACAGATCAAAGACTGAAACTACCCAAACTAATTCCACAACTAATAATGACACTCTTATAGAAAAAATATAACAAATGACAATATTTTGAAAGCAATTATTGGAGCATTGGCGGCCATGGGTAACTCAGGCCGTAAACTGACTACATCAAGTATAAAATAATGGCTTATTACTAATCTTAGAAACAATGAATAAACAATTTAATCGAATTTCACAATTTAGTAGTGGAGCTCTCATTTTCTCCAAAATAAATTATTCATGCGATATTTTTGTAACATAATATCATACCATTGCCTTGGCTACGGAAAAAAATTTTTTTAGGAATATTGTTTGATCAGTATCTAACTTTCCAAGAATATGTAAATAATCTATGTAAAATGCCTATAGGGGTCTCAATGTCTTAAAATCATTAGCAGGTGTGCATTAGGGAGCTGACTCAAAGTTGTTATCAATGCTTTATGAAAGTATAGTTCGAAGTCATTTTGATTACAGCACATTAGCATACTTAAGTGCAAACAAGTTGATTTTCAAAGAGATTAGATATAATCCAGAATAAACCATTGCGTATAATAACTGGGGCTATGTGCTCTACACCAATCCATGTAATGGAAGTAGTAAGTTATATTCCTCCACTTTTACTAAGAAGGCTACAAATTGCTGAACGGTTTTGTGTTAAATGAATCAGTTCAAACAATAATTTAGTTTTAAAAAAATACTTCCTTATGAAGTTCCTGAGTTTGATGATAGATCATACATTGATGTAAATATGCTTTCATCTGGTCGATTACCAAACATCCTAAGGATTATTTTATACTCATAGACCCAAACCAAAAATGTGTATCAAAGTAAACCATGACTTTTATATAAAACAGAATATGATGCTTTAGTGAATATTAATGTTTCTGTATTTCAAGAAAAAGTGAATTCTCAAATGTAAATGTTAAGATATCTAGCTGATAATGATTTTTATACAATTTATACAGATTTATCAAAGTCTGAAGAGTACAAAACTTCAACATTTTATGATTCGCAAAAGAAAATATCTAAAACTTTTAAAATGCACAACTTATGCTCTATTTTTACAGCTGAATGCTATGCAATCTACTTATCTATATTGTACATAAAAACATTGCGAATCCACAGTTTTTAATTGTTACTGATTCAAAAAGTGTTATATTAGGTATTGAATCTAACAAAATGGATTACAAGAAAAATTACATTATATATAATATAAGATACTTACTAGACAATCTTAATAAAATAAAGAAGACTGTTACCTTTATGTGGGTCCCTTCACACTCCGGGATAACCGGGAATGAGGAAGCATACATTGCTACTAGAGACTTATCCTTATTAACATGTTCAGATCACTCCTAAATGCTGGAAATACCATTTTCAGACATATATGCCTTGTTAAAAAAGAAGTTGACATCCTTATGGAAGTCATACTGCGAAGAAATAAGCAAGTCCAAAGGAATTTGAAATTATGAAATACAAAAAAGACCGTCAGCCACTCCTTGGTACAACAAAAAAGGTTTAATAATAGAAAATTTATTACGGCTGTAAACCGAATGAGATTTGGGTATAGCAGAATAGCCGCTCTCCTTGAATGAAAGAAAATGCAATTTGTGAATATTATGGTGTGGCACGAAAGGAGACCTAAACATCTGGTTTTTCAATTTTGTCAATTTGATTTGAATAGATTACTCCTCATTAATTCCATTCAAGATATTAACAATGATAAAGTTCCTGATACTCTTTAAAGTCTATTAGCTGATGAAAAATTCTTCCAACCATTATATTCCTTTATTTCTGGTAATAAAGATATATAAAATTGAAAACAACGTGATATTAATCAATAGTGAAAACGTGAAAAAAACAAACTCTATGTGAATCAGTGTGAAAGTGAATTTTTGATGAAGGTATCGTTCGTGTCATTTCTAATTTTTAAAGATAATTATACATTGTAACTTCATGCTCAAAAGGGCTAGAACCCAGAGCCGTAAAGCCAGTTATTAAAAAAAATCAGTGTTGTCAGGTGTTTTCCAGCCTAAATGGTAAGGAAAGCTAGTATAATTACAGACTGTTGGCATTCCATCTTGGTCCTTAGATGTGACAACGCAACTGTAGCCTTCTTTGTTTGAAGCTGGATCCAGGTGTCCATGGAATGCGGTAGCCACTTACCATCAGGTGGACTGTAAGTTCATTTGTCACTTGTTTTATAAATAAAGGCTTATTATTTCGCAGGAAAGTACGGAGCATTAGATATGGAGAAAATTGACGGCTGCTATCGCTATATTTTGTCTATAAGCTACGTTGAAGCTGCCGACGCGAGAGACTATGTGTTACATGTGGAGAACGAGAGGGGTTTTTCTTCCCTTACAGTCTCACTTATTGTGCATGGTACGACGGTTTGTATATAAATTTTTGCGTATGATAATTTTTATCGAGTTCAAAAAATAAGGAGCTTCTATATTCGACGTGTAATTTTTTAATCTTTGTTCATCGATTTCTCTGAACTAGCTGAACCGATTAAAATTATAATACAATACCCTTATTGTACATTAAAAAAACAAATAATATAACAAGAAACAAACAGAGAGAAAAACAAAAGGCGGTGTTATTGCTATACAGCTATTTCTTCCAGACAACCTAAAAAGGAAGTAAGAAGAGAAAACTTTTTTTAATGGGTAGAGTGCGCTATAAATAATTTTATTATCTAAAATCTATAATACAAATAATTAAACATACCGAAATTTCCTTAAAATTATTCGTATTTTTATTAAATAAGATATATGTACTTCAAAGGTTGTCTCTCTTAAATTTGAAGAAGTAATTTCACGCCTAAGGGTAGTAAAATAAGAAAAGAAATTTTTATTGCAACCATAAAGGTGACATTTTACTTACTCATCACTTTAAGCTGAGATATTGCTTTTGTATGTAATTAGGTACTCTGTCTAAGGCTTAGTTACTTAAAAGGGTAAAAATTAAAACTTTAACGAAAAAGTAGAAACATTTACAAGAATTTGTCTATGTCTTACATTTCACTATGGCCAGCTTCAGAAACTGTGATATATTATGTTTTTGTTTTTATTGGAAGTAAAGACTAGAAATGAGTTGGGGGTGACTGGAACTTTAGGCCTACTCAGTTTGAATAGCCTATCATGTAGAGAAGAGGTGTCATGGTTGAATAGGGGCAAAAAGTTCTCATTACATTCCTATAGGGCCAAAATGACCAAAACTAAAAAATTCAAAATTCTTATTTCGACTATAACTCTGTCTCCTTCGGAGGTTCTTACACAATCTTTACTTCCCGCATCTCACTAGTTAGAATTTAATATTTAAGTAAACTATACGATACTGACGTTTGTCGCTTGCGAATATTTAAATAACATTGTAGTTACATAACTAAAATTTGTTTTATTAATTCAATTTTAATTT
The DNA here is from genome assembly GCA_963668995.1 of Parnassius mnemosyne. NCBI lineage: Eukaryota > Metazoa > Arthropoda > Insecta > Lepidoptera > Papilionidae > Parnassius > Parnassius mnemosyne. The sequence goes on along the minus strand of CAVLGL010000013.1, from coordinate 41,746,508 downwards.
TAAATCGCCATTATTTATTTTTCCATTTAAAATAACCCGCTTACGTAATAAAACTTACAAGTTTTTTAGAATACTGGGGCTACAAACGAACTACCAGCCCAGCTGATGGTAAGTGATTATTGCAGCCCATGGAAACGTGCAACCAAACTTCACACAAATTAATACATAGATGTATGGTAGCTCCTGGATTACTAAAATGAAAAGCTTTACAGCTTGTAATTACAGCACAACACAAAACACAGCATTATTATGCAGTAGAAAAAAGGAGGACCAAGAACCATCAGCAAATATTTGGTTGCTGATAACAGTAGTTTCAACGGTTTGATAGCGCAGTGGCTTATCATTTGTCTGCCACGATGCGGGCTGCTGGTTCGATTCCCTCACAAATAATTGTTCCGGGTCGGTCTGTTAAATGAGAAAAAGGAATAAAAAAGTATTTGGTTAATGCAACCTAACCTATTTTTAACGCTTCCGTGACGTAGTGACTTAGCATTGAGTTGCGGCGTCTAGGCCCGCGCGTTCGAATCCCGCACGGAACGAGTATTTGTATCGCCTACAAATATTTGTAGTACACATATTTAACAAATATATAAACAATAATTGTAGTATAATATATATATATATATATATATATATATATATATATATATATATATATATATATATAATATATAATATAAATATTTAAACAATAATTGTAGTACAATACAGAATAATACCCTAGTATGGTATCGTTTTTTTCTATAATATAATAATAAAAGAAAAAATATATATAATTAATAAAAAGTTATATATAATTTTGTTACGTTTGTTTTTTTTATTTTCAAATATAATTAAACGCCGTGAAATCTCTTCACGCAGAAAATTTTTCGGTAACAGAGACCATGCGCGTGGCTCCAATGATCGCTGCTGCATTGGTCATCTCAGCGCTGCTCGTTCTGGTGTTATGTTTTCTAGTGCGCTGTCGACGAAAAAGAGGTAAGTTATTAAATAATAGAAAAAAAGATTGATATTTTTTTTAATTTATTGTAGCATTGGCTACAATGCCTTTAGCCATAATGAATACTTCAAACGCTGTAATACAACACAATTTGTAATGTATTACAGCGTTTCTAGACCACAACTACAAAAGAAACTGTTAACGATGTGAATACCAACGCACAGTAGCAGCTTAACGCTGCTCTGTTTCGTATGGTGAGTGTAGAGAACCCAAGACCCTTTTTACTGGAAACGAGGCAACCACTTATCATCAGGTGGACTGTGTGCTCGTTTGTCACCCTTATCCTATAAAAAAAACTGTTTGAATAATAATCTAGTTGTTACGACGAAGAATTGAACTTCAAGAGTAAAAAAAACTAAAACAATTTCCTAGTAATACAATTTATAGTGGGGTTGTAATTATGTGTGTTAACATTTTAGTTAAACTACTTATCTAGAATTAACATATCTATCAGCACCTTGAGTTTTCGAAACGACAAGGAAGTAAATTACAAACATGTGATTAATTTCTTTACAGCAACTTTTTTAATTAGTACATTTAAATTTTGTTGTGTATTAAACACAGGGTTGATTTACTCCCTGTTTTTTGAAATACATACATACAATATAATATGCATAATTGATTTAATAACGAATATAATATTTCGATACTTGATTTAATGTAAAGCGAAGATATAGGAGTAGTTATATCGATTTTATATTTAATTTAAAAGTAATTTACTCACAAATATACCGAGGATGCCGATTGCCAACCGCCTGTCAAGCGTGGTAATTTAGTCACATAACCCCCCCCCCCCTCCCCTCCCCCTCCCCCCAATAATACAGTCTATGGGGAAGGCCTACTCGTATGTTCATCAGTGGACTTTATTAGGCTGTAATGATGAATGGTGCATCACAAATTTTTACTTTATAGTTATATTTATAGATCAGGTCAGCGAATAAAGAAAATAAACTTGTAGTATTCTTCTTCTCCCTTCTTTAACATCCAGTCACAGTCCACTGAAAATGTTGTGTATCTTTGTTCTGTATGGTATGCCAGACATTTGATACATCGATTACCAATCATTCAGCGTATCGTGGCGATTATGGCAAATCAGTGGCGATTGCAGTTATTTAGACAAAAATATAATTTACTAGCGATCATCCCCGGCTTTGGTGATTTCTGGATCTCCACAACAAAGCTCCAATTGTAAATTTAAATTATCCAGGGACCCACTGAAATACATTCAAAAATTTTATCAAAATTGGTCCAGTCGTTGAGAAGGAGTTCAGTAACAAATGAACGTACAGAACAATTATACTTAAGGAAATTTTTCATTAACGTAAGACTTTCTTTTCAGATAGCGTCGAATACAAGACTGATGAATTAGACAGGTAATAATAATATTAAGATTAGTTGACTAATTCTGAATTGAATAGATATCGTCCTATTGATAAACACGGCTACCTACTGCTATAACTTAGACAACTACATCTAATTGATAATATTGTGGAGTCAAGATCTCACTACTGAGCTTCTTTCTAAGGTCCTTTTTGAGTGCATCATAGAACATGCTTCAATTTCCGATGGGCTTATTATTATTTTCCATTCTGTATATAAAATTTAAAGTTACAGCCTATATGCGTTCCACTGCTAGTCACAGGCCTCCCCTCATATCTGAGACAGGTTTAGGGCAAGCAAGTGTTGAAAGAGAGGAAGTGCAGGTTCAGCATCTGCCACCTTCCACGGAAACTAATATAAATGTTGATGAAAATGAGATAAGCATGGATGAAATAGTGAAAGCGTTGAAAAGTATGAGATTAGGTAAGGCTGCAGGGTATGACAGGATTACCGTCGAGATGCTGAGGGCTGGACAGGGCCTGGTGGCTAGTCAGCTGTACCGCCTTTTCAATCTGTGCTGGCGAAATGGGCAAGTACCGGGAGACCGGTGCAAAGCCGTAATCGTGCCATTGTATAAGGGGAATAGGGTCACGGCAGGACTGCATAAATTACCGCGGTATAAGCCTTCTCAGCGTCGTCGGTAAATTGTATGCGAAAGTGTTGATTGAAAGGGTTGTGAATGAAACAGACGAGAAAGTATGGGATGCACAAGCGGGATTTAGAAAGGGAATGGGATGTACGGATCAGGTCTTTTCCTTGCGGTGCATAGCCGAAAAGTATTTGGCTAAAAACAAGAAAGTCTACTGCGCGTTCGTAGATCTAGAAAAGGCCTATGATAGAGTGGTGAGGAATGAATTGTGGTCAGCACTGTCCGTGAACGGTGTGAGCAGTATCCTCATACGAGCAATGCAATCTCTTTATAGGGATTCTAGTGCTTGTGTAAGGATAAACGGGGCATACACTGAATGGTTTAATATCGAAAAAGGTGTTAGACGGGGATGTGTAGCGTCACCGTGGCTCTTTAATCTGTTCATGGACAATTGTTTGACAGATTTAAAAGAGAATGAAAGTGGGTTGAGAATGAATGAGTTACTCGTCAAATGTTTTCTCTATGCTGATGACCAAGTATTACTTGCGTCTTCGGCCGAGGAGTTGCAGAAGATGGTAACTGCTATGAGTGGAGCTTTTGTTAGAAAAGGAATGAAGATGAATGTAAGGAAGACGAAAGTGATGGTGTTTGAAAAAGATGAGGCAGTGACAGACTGCAATATTGTGATTGAAGATGAACAAATTGAACAGGTGAAAGAGTTTGTGTATCTGGGTTCAAAGTTTACAAGAGATGGAAAGTGTGAGAGTGATATCGAAAGAAGAGTGAATGCAGGAAACATGGTGAATGGAGCTTTGCACTCCTTTATGAGCAGTCGGAAGGTGTCTAACAAGGCTCGTTTGGCTGTGCATGAGGGGGTGTTGGTTCCGACACTCATGTACGGAAGTGAAACTTGGGTATGGCAGAAGAAACATGAAAGCAGAATAAATGCAGTTGAGATGAGAGCATTAAGAAGTATGATAGGAGTTAAACTGAGTGACAGGATAAAAAATAGTGAGATAAGGAAACGTTGTGGTCTGAAAGAAGATGTAGTGACAAAAATTGAGAAAGGTAAGCTGAGATGGTTTGGCCATGTCGAGAGAATGAATGAAGAACGATTGACGAAAAAAGTATATAAGGCGAGTGTGAATGAAAGTGTTGGAAGGGGTAGACCTAGGCGGACATTTCTAGACCAAATCAGGGACGTCTTGAAAAAAGGCCAGGTTTTGACCTGGCCTTTTTTCACCCTAAACCGTAGAGCATGTATGAAGGGAATAATGAAAGTGGACGAAGCAAAACAAGTATGTAAGGATCGTAGCAAGTGGAAAGAACTGGTCTCTGCCTACCCCTACGGGAGACCTTCGTCTTCGAAATATATTTTTTCTTATTTATCAGACATGCAGGTTTTTCCTCACGATGTTTTCATTCTCCGCCAAGCACGTGGTAAATCAGTAATTAAAATTGCAATTAACAATTTCATTGGTGCCGGCGGGGATCGAACCCGGTTTGCTCGCGAACTGTGAAATTTACAGCGAGTGCTAACCGTCTGAGCTACCACGGCTCTATGGTGCTATGTTTTTGTAATTTTAAACTTTAAATAAACGATAAAAAGAGGATTTTTTAAAAAAAAAAGAAAGGGAAGTCAGAAGAACCTCATTTAAACTTTGTTTTTTACGACGACGATATAATTTTATTTAATTTCTTGGGTGGGGAGTGAGCACACAGTTGAATTATATATCTATCCCCGATTAAGAATAAAAATAAATGCAAAGATGATTTCTTAATTAACACGAATACTTGAGACGTTGAATCAAAAATAAGTTAAATTAAACGCTATACAATTCGTAAAATAGATTTTATTCAAAATCAAAATGTAAATTTGTTGTCACTCTTAAAGACCAAGAATGGTTCGATGCCAGTAGGGTTTCTAGTTCATGTTACTCACCTGACGAAACCCACAGCAATACTGTCTTACGCTGGTATTTTGCTTGAGATTTTTGGGTGACAAACGAGCACACAATCCATCTGAAGGTAAGTGGATGGTGTGGCCCATATACATCTACATCTGTCTTCGATTAATAATCAAAATGCAATGCTTCCTCACCCTTGAGAACAAAGATGGAATGCCTCGTTTCGAAGTAAATAGGGTCTCCAGTTCTCTCACCTCACTGTCACGATAGGTAACACAGAAGCATTAGGCTGCTATTATATGCCGGTATTCTATGAGAGCATGGTTCTTGCTCGATCCAGTCGCACTTTAATGCTACTTATATAATATAGCTAGGTGGCTCTACCACGTATAAACGTAGCTTCTGTTTTCTGTTGATTCTTTATCAGTCGATCTTACTCCTTCGTACTTCGTACTTAGTACAGTCGCGGGATGCTGCAGCGTGTATCTACCTAAAGGACATATTCCAATATTTTCCCCAACTGTAATCATTAATTTTGGATGGAGTTTAGAAATAAAAACCAAATAATGTTGCCAACAGTGATATCAAAGTCCTCCCAGCGGACGCCTTGTACGGATCACAGGCGACCTGCCCCATGAGTGAAGGCAACAGGCAAACTGCGGCTGGGACTGTATCCGTTACAAGTGTAGACATTACTTGCTCGCGCTACTCTCCCGCAGCGCTGGAAGTTCGCCGTGCAGCTGTTGTACTGCAGCCGCCCACCACCGTTTGATGCACGCGAAGGTGGGATCCACACTCTATACGTTTTCTGATAACATGTTGTTGTATCTTCTCATTCGATATTATTTATTTTATTTAAAAAAGTGACAAATGAACATATAGTTCACCTGATGTTAAACGAATGCTGTGGCGTACAGACAATGCAAATGTGTTATTATCCTTAAGGACTGCAATGGATTGTTCTATTTACCGTAAAAAGTGCCCTTGTTCTCGTCATTAACCAATTGAGACACAGTAAATTTATGCTGCTATTTCACTCTAGTACTTGTGAGAGCGTAGTTCCACAGTCGAGTTGACCCATTTACGCAAAAAAAATACAATAGTTTTTATATAATTTTGTATGTTCATTATCTTAAATTGATGGAATTTAACGATTCTGTGATTTTTAAATTAAAATTGAACATATATGTTAAATAAATAAACATAAGTTTACGTATTATTTACATTTAATAAAAAAGTTAAAAAATATCTTATAGTCCATATGATGGTAAGTGACTGTAGTCCATGGACATCTACAGCCAAGTTCAAACAGAGAAGGCTACAGATGTTTTCTCACCTCTGAGGACTAAGATGGAATACTTTGCAGCCTGTAGGATCTAAGATAGGGCCTATATGACTAAGATGGAATACCCGTCCGCCTGACAAGCGTATTGATTGCAGCAAATCCTTTCCGGGTCATCTTAAGTATTGATCAAAAAACATTAAGAAAAGGGAAATCATAAAGCAAACGTATTAATTTCATGATTAGCCATTAGGATATATTAATTTATGACGGACAAATTTAATAGCAGTGAAAGAGAAAAAAAGTATTGGAAATTCAAAAGAAAAAGACAAAATAATCTAAAAAGAAAAGGCAGAAGAAGAGTGAGGAAGTAAGAGGTTATGAGCTTGAAAAAAATTATATTTCTACCGTCAAATAGCACAGCTGCCTAAATTATGACGCTAAACTAAGATAAGCTAGTTACAGGCTGTGAAGCATTCCATGTCAGTCTTTAGAGGTGACAACGCAGGTATAGCTTTCTTTGTTTGAAGTTGGACAGCAGTATCCACTTACCGTCAAGTGGAATGTAAGTTCGTTTATCACTTCAGTTTTATAAAAAAAGTATTAAAAAAGCTTTTTGAAAAATTTACTTCGCAAATATCCGCGTTATAAAATAAAATGATGTGTCTTACCTAGTATGAAGGGCACCTCCCGCCCTCCCTTAATTGCGTGCACTATCCCCGTCACCACTAATTCCAGCACCGCTACTCCCAACACCACTACACTAGGCAAGACACACCACTGACGATAATACGACACGTGTTTCGCCTCTACACGAGGCATCCTCAGGTGATATAGACTCTACGGTAGCTAATCGCTAAGTGAGGGGCGAGCCAAAACAAGAGCCTTTTATACAGACCGATGATGCAACCGCTCTCTACCTAAGGAGCGAGCGACTGCATCATGCGATAAAACATCGTATTATTGTCAGTGGTGTGTCTTGCCTAGTGTAGTTGTGTTGGGAGTAGCGGTGCTGGGATTAGTGGTGACGGGGATAGTGCACGCAATTGAGGGAGGGCGGGAGGTACTCTTCATACTAGGTAAGACACATCATTTTATTTTATAACGCGGATATTTGCGAAGTAAATTTTTCTAAAAGCTTTTATATAATGGATTTCCGCAAAGTAACGCCTGATTCTATTAATTATAAAAAAAGTATTATTCATATTTTATTATAGTTTTCATTACTGTTATAAAGGGTAATTAATAAGTCATCTTGATTTCAGCCGCACATTTCTGACCTAAGTATTCTGGACTTTCCGTAGCAAGAATGGAATAAGCTAAAAGGAAATAAATCTCCAGTAAAACAGATCGCATGAGATAAACGTTACGTACTTAGTTCTCGTAGCATTTAGTGCGTTTTAAAATTTTGCTCAGTTTATTAACTTGCACGAATACTATCTATATGTTTTCAGTTTGCAAATATATATTGTTAACTATTGTACATAAATATATATATTATTTTTAATTATAAATTTTATAAATTAGTGCTTTACATATCATAAAATTAATTTGTATTTTTTAATAATAATACAGACAACATGATAAGAATAAACATTGTAAGTATCTGTGAATAGGCAAAGACAAATTTATATAAGGATTTGATTAAGAGTTATGGTGGTAAACTAAACAATATTATACAAAATAAATATATTATTTACAGATATACTATTTGTTCTGCCAAACATTAATTCTGGCACCGCTTTGTTCTGGACTGTATGGGTGTAGAGAGCCAGAAAAATTATAGGCACAGCCTTCCGTTTTGGTACTCAGAGGTGACAACACATGTATAGCCTCCTTCATTTGAAGTTGGCTGCAGATGTCAATGGAATGCAGTAGTCACTTACCATCAGATGGATAGCTGCATTCATAGACATCCGGAATGTCTTACTAGGTCAACACTACAACTGGGGGCGGGGGGGGGGGCTGACCTGTAATGCGCCTACCGGTACAAGGCTTCGAAAAACCTTTCTTATGACTTATGCACGTATTTATAGGAAGCTTAAGGTCACTTAGCGACCTATGGGAAGAGCTGTGTTCGGAGTTTCTCTTCGTGACAGATCTCGAAACGAAGATATCCGCAGTAGAACGAAAATATCCGACATAGCCTAACGGCCATTTTTTTAAAGAGAAACGGTACCTACTGGGATTTTCTCCTGTATCGTGGAGGCAGTTTACGTACATAAATGAGGGCATCCACGACTTTTTCTGCCACCAGGGCGGCGCCACTTAAAAGTGAGTTATAATATTTAACAGTTTTCATAGCGGGGAAATTAATTAGTTCGGAAAATGTAAAGGTTAATGATGCTTTCTGTACTATTACCTATATTTTATATTAATAAGAATAAAAATAAATAAACCAAACCACAGATGTTTATAAAAGTAGAAAAATATAAAAAGTTAAGAATGTGCAAAAAAAGTAAAGGGCAAGCCACAGACTCATTGTTTTGTGTATTAATATAATACTCGAGAAACTAATAAAGTTTTATTAAAAACTAACTTATCAATTAAATGGCATTGTGTAATAAAAAACTTAACCTCAGTGTCTACTAGCGATATTTAATTAGCCCTCACTGTATTAGGACAAACATATACTTGTTCGTGTCTGTTCATCTTCAACTGCAGCTGGTCTGTTTCACTATAGCGACGATTTGGCATTATCGCCATGGTCGACAGACTTGATTTTGGATTGGCGATCACAATAGCAAACAATTAGATTAATCAAAAAATAAAAATAAATAAAGAGAATTTAATGTACGTATATTAGGACAATTGTGATTTTATAACTAGTAAATTTAGATATATATATATAGCACCAAAGATTAGATCTTATAGATAAACGTGTACGATAGTTAAGGAAAATGTAAATGTATATTATTTTACAATTTTGACAGTGATAGTTTAAAAGAAGGATGCTAGTCGTCTGCCAATCGAACGACTAAATTATTTTATTCGCCCACTTACGGACAACATAGTTCGTAGTGGGGGTCATAATTGATGAGTAGCCGGTACTTATCGAACTATGTAGTTTTCATTATGTTCAAAAAACAAAGAACAACTCACTGTTGTTAATCATACGATAATCGTATAAATAAAAAATACTTATTCGTCCGACAATTTTTAAAATTAAAAAGTTTACATAATTCTTTCATTAGTATATTGTAACTTATTTATGGTTAACGTTTATATCACTATAATGTACGCACCTCAACCTACTGTTTCTGATATTGCAATATTGGTGTAATGTTTTATTAAACGCAAATAGCCTAATTATAGGATAAGTAAGTATCATAGGTTAGTATCAGAGTATATTTATTCAAATATCTTATTATCTTAATTATTTTTAAATAAAAAAAATGTTGTTCGATTAATCGTATGAATAGACACATCCGATTAGTGGACGAATAAAATAAAATAGTCGTCCGATTAGCGTACGACTTCGATTTCGAAAACTGATGTTATAATATATGCACAAAAGTTAACATAATTATTGTAGTTAATTAAATTAAAACTAAACAAATATTTGTAGTACCAATTCACTGTTTGCAGAGTACGTGTTAAAATTTTAATATTAAGGTTAGTGTTAAACAAAATGTATGAATTCAATGTTAATTTACGGTATGATTTTATTTATTCATATCTATAAAAGGAGAAAATCGAATATAGCTATTAATGTTTATTTTAAAGTTAGGTAAATAATTCTTAATAGGTACTGTACTATACTATACTATAGTATAAAATAGGTATAACACATTTTAAACTTTTGACTGTCTACACTAGAAATAAATTTTAAATAAGTACATACAATGTTTCTCAAGATTTGTAATAAATAAACGTATGAAATGTTTGAAGGACTTATTATTCAATATCCTGAATCCCAGTCCCAACTTTAAAATATACTTAATAAGTTTATACGTACCTCGAAGTTTTAGGTTAGATTAATTGATTTAGTTTATTCAAATACTAAGATAAAACAATAGAAAAAGAAATCAATATAGAATTTTGTTATTCAATACAGATTGTACATATGTACAATCTGTATTGAATAACTATATATTTATTTAAGGTTATTTATAAATTTATAAATTTATTATTTATAAATATATATTTATTTAAGGTTATTTTAATTTTTTATGCGTGGTAGAGGCATGCTACAGCTATATTATAGTTGTAGCACGAATGGGCCGGCTCGACTGCGTAAAGTAACCACGCTCTCACAGAACAACAGCATAAAATACGAGTAGCAATTTAATGCTGCTATGTTTCGTATGGTGAGTGTCGAAAACCGGAGACCTTTTTACTGGAAATGAGCCTTCTATCTTAGTCGTCAGGGGTAACAACGCATCTGCATTTTGATTCTTAATCGAGCAAAGGTGTAGATGCCAATGGGCTACAGCAACCACTTAGCATCAGGTGGGCTGTGTGCTCGTGCATTGATGACGTGCTCGTGCATACGAGCACATTATCAATACGCTTGTCAAGTGTCTATTATTCTCTCAACTACGGAATAGCCTCGTACCCAGCAGTGAGCTATAAGGGCCTGATAAAGATGAAGAAGAAGACTTCGTTATTATCTATGTTACTTAAGAAATTATTTTATGACAAATCGAAGTTTAGGGCGTCCCCCACTAGATGTGACGACCAGGTATGACATGCAGAAAGTCAATGGATGCAGATGGCTCGGGACCGTGCTTTGTGGCATTCCTTGGGGGAGGCCTACGTTTAGCAGTGGACTTGTGATGGGCTGTAATGATGATAATGATGATCAAATTGAAAGAGATGTCCTTTGTCAAAAATTATCTCTAGTTTAAAAGTTAACACTCTCTGTCGGCTAAAATCTTGTAGTCACACTTTGATGATGGGATAGAACATAATATAGTTTGGAATAAAGCTAATTTTACGGACACTAATTTTACGGATACTAATTTTAGCGTATACCCAAACACCTCAGTCACCTTGCCCAGAACAAGCGAAATTACTCACAGCTAAGCCACTTATTCTATTCATTGAGGACGTAGGGCTTAGCAGTGTACTGTAGACATACTCGTAGCAGCGATCACAATTGATCTTTTAGGTCGCAGTGATACGGGTTTCTCTAGACCTGCATACATAGCTGCTTGTACATGTGTGGTATTCGCATAAAGTCCTTACATATGAAATTAGCGTTTCGTCGTACTGACCACTTTGATCTGAAATATCTCCTCTTTGGTTAAGAATTCCAAATTCAAATTTATAAATTCATTTATGAAGTCGCTTGGTACCGCACAATGGATAACATGAAATATCGGTATATTTACGAGTACGAGTTCTATCGTGGCACCAGTGCTGCAGAAACCGCTCGAAGGATTAACTTTGCTCAACCGACACAATAATGAAGGGATTTTAAATCTTATCATTAATTGTGATGAAAAGTGGATACTGTACAATAATTGGAAGCACTCGTTGCAATGGCTGAACACTGGAGACCCAGCCAAATCCTGCCCTAAACGAAAATTGACTCAGAAAAAGTTACTTGTGAGTGTTTGGTGGATTAGCGTCGGTGTCGTTCACTACAGCTTTATAAAATATACCTAAAAATTAGCTTTCTAAAAATGGCGTTTACAGCAGATACGTCAGCAACTGCAAACCATGAAGAAAACACTAGCTGCTAAACAACCGAGATTGGTCAATCGTTTTAGGCCACTGCTGCTTCACGACAACGCAAGACCACACACTGCACAACAAACAACCACTAAGTTAGATGAGCTACAATTGGAATGTCTGCGACATCCACCGTACTCCCCGGACCTTGCTCCAACAGATTACCATTTTTTCCGGAATTTGGACAACTTCTTAAAAAGGAAAAAATTCAACTCCGATGCGGCAGTCCAAAACGCCTTCAAAGAGTTTATTGATTTTCGCCCCCATGGTTTTTTTAGTAAAGGGACAATGAACTACCTATGAGATGGCAAAATTGCATAGATAACAACGGTGCATACTTTGATTAATTAAATATATTTTACAAAAAAAAATTACTTTATATTCTATAATATAAGAAATCATTAAAACATCATTTCTTTTATTAGCAGATTTCGTATAAAGGAGGTGCTCAATTAGACTGTGTTTTTGTATGTAAGTTACACGATATTTTTCAATTTGGAAGTGATTTCATGCTTCTTTTTATTAAATAGGCATACTTACTACACTTCTGCATACTTTAGGTTCCATATAAATTTGAAGAAAAAGAATTTATCCTCAAGGGAGGCAAAGTAGGGAATAAATTTTCAATGTAATTATTTAGACGACATTGAAACTGTAATATTCCTTAGTCCACTCAAAAGGGTAAAAAAATTAACTTTAAATAAATAGCAAAAATCTCATTCAAATAACTAAAAAGAATAATTTATTTTGATATTCTGAAGTAGGGGCTTTAGTTCGTTTATACACTATGCATTAACGCCGACTTGAAATTGTGATTTTTTTATTAATTTTAATCTATTAAACTTGACTTTTATTTATTAAATATAAATTTTTCACAGAAGTACTAGGACCAAAGTAACCGACATAGCCCAACGGATTAGCCATGTGCTCCCGAGTATCTGAAATCCAAATTTCAATACCAGGGAGATTCTTATAATCGTTCTCGCCGTTCTTCGGCTAGTCTCAAGTTGCTCACTCCATTACACCGTACTGGTTATTTATCGCACTCTTTCGCCCTCAAGGCCATGAGACTCTGAAACAACATTCCTCTTGACATTAAAAAAGCTTCCAACAAGTTTTTTTTTTAAAAATCAAGTCCGTAAGCATGTGAAAAAATCGTTGCAAGTTTGAACTAACACAGCTCTTATTTTCATACACAAAATATGTATACTTCATATTTGTTTTGACATAGATAATATTTATATGTATTATGTATATATCTAGTGTATGCATGTATATGTGTATGTATGTATGTGTGTGTATATGTATATTTATATGTATATATGTATATACAATATTTTTTAGCCCTTTCTATTTTGATTACTGCTGCACCACCTCTTGTTTGTCTATCTCTGTTTAGCCTAATGGTTGACTGGGAGAGAAAGCCCTATGGCATTAAGTCCGCCATATGTACAACTTTGTGCATGAAAGATTAAATAAATAAAATAAATTAAAAAATTGTTAGCTGAAGGGGGCAATGGGCTGGTCATTTAGTTCGAAGAATCGACAAAGGATGGGGAAGAAAGGTACTCGAGAGGCAACCTCGTACCGGTAAGCGAAGTGTAAGGCACCCCCTACTGGATGAAGTGACGACCTGGTAAGATACGACTGTGCAGAATGTCGACAGATGCAGGTGGCTCAGGACCGTGCTTTGTGGTATTCCTTGGGGGAGACCTATGTTCAGTAGTGGACTTGTGAAGGGCTGTAATGATGATGACGAAAAGTTAATTTTTCACACATTCCTTCATAGGGATCTGGATCATATTCTGGTGATATTTGTAGATATATAACAAATGAGCATGTATTTATATTTACAAATTCAATTAGGTACGCTACAACGAAGACGCCATTATTACGATAGATTGTTTTGTGAGCAGCGTCCTATGATAATGTTAATGTGCTGTTTGACGTTTAAATGTTAACATTGTTTTTTTCTTTGTTATGTTCTCTTTGTTCAGAAATGAAATTGATATTGTCGTAGATGTTTCGTATTATTTAAATTACAAAACGTTACATTTTATCGTGATCATTAAACCGAAACAGAATAAAATTCTTGACGTTTAATTTAAATTTATAAAATAAAATTCTTTAAATGATTACTAGCCAGTCTCAGCGAGAGTAAATAAAAATCGAACTTTGTAATTTGTTCATTCATGACCTGGAATTCTTAACTAGTATAAAAAAAAAGTTACATTAATATACCGACCGTGCAGTGGTGATATAAAATATTACCTACCAAAAATCGTTACGTGGGTGTTGTAAGAGGCGACAAAGGGAAACAAACCAGGTGATGGGCAGCAGCGTCTTCCTAATAACCTCTAAAATGTAAAAAACTACGGGTAACATCCTCCCTGCCAAGTGTAGCAACTATATGGCACTAATTGTGTGAGGCCTGTGTTCAACAGTGGCATTTCTATGGGACGTAACGGTACATTAATATAGGACGTCATAAATTAAGGGTGGCTTACATTTTTTCGAAAATTTCTTTTACTTTATTTAGGACAACAAACAGTTACACTGAAAGCTTACTTTATAAATAAAATTTAATTAAATTTCCCAGCTCCGTTATCCACAAATCGTTTAGAGTTTTTACGTTCCTAAATATTATTTAAGAATACCCAAAGTAAGAACCTCCATTAGACCTTTGCTAAAAATAAACCACTCTTTCCTTATCTTTACAAAAGCGCATCATTAGTAAAAAAAATTGAAGAAACGAATTATCTCATCAATTAGTTTAGGATTCAGAGGCTTCATAACCTCATATTATCTCCATACAGATTATTTCAAAATAAATAATGTTTATGTGTATTCAATTGGACGAAAGTTTGAATTAGCCTACTTTCTCTCCTCAAATATTCACCTCTGCTTCTTTTTCTTCATCAGACCTCCGCTTGCCCCGTTCAAAAGCCCACTGCTGGACATGGCCCTCTCCCTTTGAGGATAGGATACCTCATGCCTCACCTCATCTGAATTTAACAAAGGAAAGTCACAGCCTATATAATATGTCGCACTGCAAAGTGCAGACCGCTTCTTATTTTCTAAAAGGGGTAAAATACCTAATAATATAGGGATCAATTAGTCTAGGGCTCCAGTGCGCGTTGTCGGACTTCTCATGAAATGTTCGTTATGTGCCGGCAGGGATCGAACTCGGGTCACTCGTGTATTATGAAATCTATGGCGAGCGGCTGCTCCTATAATTAGTATAAGGTACCTATAATTAGTATAAGGCACCTATTAGTAGAGCATCCTGATTGTTAGAAGAGGCTCTGTCAATTGAATAGGCAGTTGGCAGAAATAAGTTGAGGATATTTGCTTTGTAATCACAAATCCAAACACAATTCTTTAGAGTTCATTTTGAAAAGCATAAGCAGAAGTGGTCTCAAAATAATGCCGATTAGATGATGTTTCAACATAAACTACATAAACACCAGAAGGGTAGGTAACGACGACGGAATACATTTTGGAACGGGCCTGCCACACCTCTCCTGCCTCCTTTACATCCATCCATCCTACGCATACATGCTCGTCGGGTAAGTTAAATTGATGTTTCTTAATGTGAATAAGCTAACTGCGTTACTATAATACATTACAAGTCGACTGCAGAACATAGGCCTTCCCCGAAGAATTCCAGAAAACACCATTGTGAGTCGACTTTCTGCATGTTCTCCCAACGTCCAGCTAGTGGGGGCTGCACTGCACTTCACTTGTCGTTACAAGGTGGCCACGAAAACACGTTTCTTCCAATACAAATTTTAGTTAATCTGTGACAAATGTTAATATTTATAGTTAAAAATATAAAGAAAGTCAATCTCTTGTGCAAGCCTAATTTTTAAATTTTTTACATTTTAAGATCTAACTATAGTTATAAACCACAGACTATTGTGGCAATACCCTTTAGTTCCCACCGTACTTAAGTTTAACATATACTCTTGACTCTAGAATAAAGGTGACAAAAGAGCACAGAGTCCACCTGATAGTAAGTGGAGTAAGTGGGCCTTAAGTAGAGACATCTACATTTATACTCGATTAAGAATTAAAATGCAGATACGTTGTCATTACGCGGATTGAGATGGAATGCTTTGTTTCCAGTAAAAAGGGTCTCGGGTTCTCTACACTCAGCATACGAAACACAGCAACAGATTACGTCGGTATTCTGTTAGAACGTGGTCCTACACCAGTCGATCTGACCCGTTCGTGTTAAAACCAAAATATAGCTGCAACGTAGCTCTGCTCTACCACCTACAAAACTGGTGGTTTAGACAAGATGTTATCGATGACCATCTACTAGAATAAGCTTTAATATTACTTAGAGTATATTATAGAGTATTATATTAGTATTATTTTTTTACGTGGTAGAGCCATGCTCCAGCTATATTAACAATATAGTTGTAGCACGAATGGGTCGGCGCGAACGGGGAAAGACCACGCTCTCACAGAACAACAGCGTAAAATAGCAGCTTAATGCTGCTGTGTTCCGTATGGTGAGTGTAGAGAACCGGAGACCCGTTTTAGTGGAAAAGAGGCATTCTATCTTAGTCCTCACGGCTGACAACACATCTGCATTTTAATTCGCAAACGGAGATAGATGTAGATGTCTATGGGCCACAGCAACCACTTACCATCAGGTGGACTGTGTGCTCCTTTGTCACCCTTACTCTATAAAAAAAAATTATGTAACGGGAATGCTAGTCATCTACACAGATTAAACAGCATTTTAATACTAATAATAATATAAAAGAGTTTTTAACGGACTCCACCAACCTAGATCATTACTTTTACTTTTTATTTGAAAACATTTTTATTTGTAAGCATTTAATGTAGGTATGCACGAAAATTATACCCAGAAAATATTTACCGCAATACAAAGGATACGTTGCGGATTATTTTACATAAAGCGCTTCCGATATCGTCGGAAGTACTTTCGGTCTACCGCCGACTAGGTCGTTAACCTTAATCTTATAAATATAGAAAACAAAAATCAGACTGTCCGTATAGAACAAGAGCTTAAATTAAAAATTATCATTGTCAAAATAATGAACGTTACTGTGTCCAAAGTTTGTGCCAACGAAATTTGGCGCTGTACTATCACAGCACAAGCTACAGTGAAGCGAACCTAAAGTTTAGAATATATGTCATCCCGTCACCGTTTACTATTAAATCCGTGCGGATGAAGTTCTAAAGATAACAAAATATACGTTCATTCGTTTTATTTCTGTTATTCCATCAACAAAATATTCTGTAACATTGGAAAACAAAACCATCATGAAATAGATGTTTGAATTATAAGTAAAATTACAGCCTATGGACGGTATACTGCTAGGCACAAGCTTGGTATCATTTCTGAAAGAGTTTTAGGGCAGCGCAATGAAACGACTTCACATGGGTTCGAAATATTTTGTATATCTTATAGTACACTATTAACTACAAGATACACTAGATAGATAGATAACTCTTTATTGGATTTAAACAAAGTGGTTACAATAACGGAAATATTATGATCTACAAACGGTGGGCATATCACGGTATTAAATCACCATCATAAAACAATTATACATATAAACAATTATAATCACAATAATAATCATATTAGTATTTAAGTAGTATTTAAGTAAGTATTATAAGTGTATTAAAGTATATCCGATACTTATAACAAAACACAATTTTAAAAAATTTTGTCTGTCTGTCGGTCTGTCTGTCTGTCGGTCTGTCTGTCTGTCTGTTTGTTCCGGCTAATCTCTGAAACGGCTGGACCGATTTTGACGGGAGGAGGATTTAGCCTAAGTTACTCCTTACCACATCAACTAGCTGCCAGTGAAAGTCCCGTCAAAATTGGTTCAGCCGTTTCGGAGATTAGCCGGAACAAACAGGCAGACAGACAGAGAGACTAAAATTTTAATAATTGTGTTATTGTTATAAGTACCGTATATACTTTCATATGCATTTAGTAAAAAGCTGTAATTTAGACATTACAAACAGACACTGCAATTTTATGAATTTGTATAGATAAAGGAGGCAAATGAAACAGGAGATGGGTAACCTGCAACTTCTTAATAACTACTTGAAATTATAAAAAACCTTGATTGTCAACTTGCCTGCCAAGCGTCGCAACTACGGAAAACTTTCCCACTAAAAGGACATCTAAAGGACGGCCTATGTTCAGCAGCGGACCTGTGATAAGCTGTGAAACGCACAAGTGCATATAATCTTGAAAACACTTTAGAATAAAAGGAAACACCGCGCAAAAATATTTACGTCTCTAAGCCGCTTTCAACACCCTCCTGAGAATAAAAGCTTGAAAATTATAAAACTACGGCGGATGAAACCGTGGAAGCGTATTAGTTTTCTTTCAAAAGCTTTTCAGTACTAGTTTAAACTGAAAAGAAATGCGGCAAATTCGTTAAAACGTAGGATACTAAATGAGTAACATAGTTTTAATGTCTTCCTTCTTTTCACTATTTCCTAAAAGAACATTTAGGACATTTTTATTTCATGAGCAAGCTAAAAATTTGGTAGCTCTTATTGCTTATTCCGGGAACCATAGCTCCGTAAAAGGGAACATTTGAAGAAATAATATAAAACGATTAATGAAATACGTTAATTACGTTGCGGTTATTAGAAGCAACTAGAGCTTAATTAAATTTGGTGAAATAATTTAAAAATAATTAAGGCATAAGTATTTAAAACATTCATCCTTAAATTAAAAAGCTATAGGCTACATGATCAGTGGTACTGATGGATAAGTCGCGGGTTTTGGGTTTGAATTCTAACCAAAGACACTTCTGTGTTTTGTTGTATTTATTCTTCTTCCGTTACATCTACCCTTACAGCCGATTAAAGGCCACTGCTGAACATAGGCCTCCCCGAATGATTGCGTCTATAAAGGAAAATATTTTCCATTGTCGTCACGCTTGGCAAGCGGGTTGGCAACCATAGTTTTTATTTTTAGTCGTTAATAGGAGGACGCTGCTGCCCATCTCCTGATTAGTCTCTCTCTGTTTATTAAAACAATAAAACAAAACATAATGTAGATATGCCATGTCGTGAGATGATGGATTCGTCTTCATCGGGTCATTACTATCCACTGCTGAAGATGGAGGTCTACCATTACAGGTGGAATTTTTTCTTTCTTTTTTCTTTTTTTAAATAAAAACTTTACCTCCACACTAGGATTTTCTCCTGTATCGTGGGGGCAGTTTACATACATAAATTGCACAAGGACAAACATCCAGATCCGGAACAATTATTTGTAGGCCATACAAATACTTGTTCCGTGCGGGATTCGAACCCGCTGCCCTTGGTGCTGCAACTTATTGCTAAGCCAATGCACGACGGAGCCGTCAAATTTGATAACGCTTGACAAGTGGATTGACGAACGCAGTAGCAAACGTCTCTCAACCCTGACGCTGCCTCTTGATACCGGTACGTATATACCCAAACCAAAACCGGGAGGTCTTAAAGTTGTACCACATATTTTTTATACTGGAGTTGAAATACCGCCCACTGCCTGACTCCAGGCTGCTACTTGGCCCCAAGTCTTGCCACTGCGCATAAAACTACAGTTAACTACAGACGGCTCCATAGCGCAATGGCTTAACAATGAGTTGTTGCGCTGGCGGTCGCGGGCTGGAATCCCGCACGGAACAAATATTTGTATGGCCTACAGATAATTGTTCCGGGTCTGGATGTTTGTCCTCGTGCAATTTATGTTTGTAAACTGCCTCCACGATACAGGAAAAAATCCTAGTGTGGGGGTAACGTTTTTAAAACAAATGAAACTATCAGATCTGCGAGAAAATTTCATATAACATTTTATGCATTTTGCGTACTTGGGGCCCTATTTATGTTCGTATGTTATATGTATATATTCTATAAAATTTATATTTAAAAAAAAATTGCCTAGGTAGATACTAGATCGACGAGGTAGAGACCAAGTCTAGCGCTCATTAACAATATTTTATTATAATGTTTTTTTTTGTTATGAAATAAGAATGCCAAAAGAGAGCTGTGGGTAATGGACATCTACATCGGTCCTCGATTAAGAATCAAAATGCATATGCGTTGTCACCCCAGAAGAATAAGATGAAATGCCTCGTTTCCAGTAAAAAGGGTCTCTATAGATCCCAAAAAAAAAATAGCCAATAGGAGATAGAGTTCATGAACGCGATAAATAACACAAGCTATGGACAAAACGACATCTAGTAAAATAAAAATAAAATAAATATTGTAAACAAAGTAAGTGACTGATTTCATACAGGGTCTCCGGTTCTTTACACTCACCATACGAAACACAGCAATATAGATCTGCTATATATGATCTGATTTTACGCTGGTATTCTGTAAGAGTGACCAATTTGTGTTACAGCTATAATGTAGCACCAGCGTGGTATGTATGAGTATATAATATTTCCACTGTTAACCAGTAATGACAGATATAGACATTATCGATTTTCAGCTGTAAATAAAGAGATATTTTTATGTTTACCATTACAACGTATTTATGTTTAATAAAATAAAATTTCCTTAATTATTTTTTTACGTGGTAGAGCCATGTTGTAGCTATATTAATAGTATAGTTGTAGCACGAATGGGTCGGCTGTCGGCTCGACCGGGGAAGGACCACGCTCTCACAGAATACCAGTGTAAAATAGCAGCTTAATGCTTCTGTGTTTCGTATGGTTAGTGTAGAGAATTGGAGACACATTTTACTGGAAAAGAGGCATTCTATCTTAGTCCTCGCGGCTGTCAACGCATTTGCATTTTAATTCGTAAATGAAGATAGTTGTAGATGTCTATGGCTCACAGCAACCGCTTACCATCAGGTTATTCTATAAAAAAAAAACATATTCAATAAATGGACTTTGTTCACATTTTTTATCTAATTCAGCGAAAAGCTTTAGATCTTGTAATTTATAGTGATACCTTTATTATTTATAATTCTTTTTTATATTTTTTTTATTTATTTTTATAAAAATTATTTTTTTATTTATTATAATATAAAACATATATTCGTATATAGCACACAAAACGAAAATGTCCTCACATTCCTTGTGAGGACATTTTCGTTTCGTCGTAAAGAGATAACAAAGTACTATTAACCAAATGTTTATTTTACTCTTTTTATTCTAAATTAACTTTATACTTCAAAATACATGACAAAGATAACACTACGCTGAATACTATCTAAAGTCCTAGAACGTGTATGTGAAAACTTAAAACATTAGTTTTGGAACTATTATACAGCTTGTACGCTATCTCACATAATGAAAAGTGAAATCTCTTCCATTCGTTTAATGGTTGCAACTGTAATAATTTATCATTAAAGCGTACATCACGTACACATTTTATGAGGATAATGATTACAGTAAATGTTGTAATTATTAAATGCATATATACCATAATGCGTTCTGAGTTTCACATGTCTCATAATACGTGAAAACTTACTACTCATTTTTAAACATATTGCTCGCACTTTGGAGTGTGAGATTTGGCGAAGGTAGTTACACGCGTCAAAGTTGTAAAGTCCAGAATCATCATCATCATCATTACAGCCCTTCACAAGTCCACTGCTGAACATAGGCCTCCCCCAAAGAATGCCACAAAGCACGGTCCTGAGCCACCTGCATCCATCGACTTCCTGCAAATCTTACCAGGTCGTCACTCCATCAAGTGGGGGGACGCCCTACACTTCGCCTGCCGGTACGAGGCTGCCACTCGAGAACCTTTCTTCCCCATCGGTTGTCGGTTCTTCGAGCTATATGGCCGGCCCATTGCCACTTCAGCTTACTAATCCGTTGGGCTATGTCGGTCACTCTGGTTCTACTGCGGATATCCTCATTTCTGAGTTTATCACGCAGAGAAACTCCAAGCATAGCCCTCTCCATAGCTCGCTGAGCGACCTTGAGCTTCCTCATCCGGCCAGCAGTGAAGGACCACGTCTCAGTTCCGTATGTCATCACTGGCAACACGCACTGGGTGTACAGTCTCGTTTTCAAGTTTTGAGGTATACCTGACGAGAAGATGTGCCGTAATTTCCCGAACGCTGCCCAACCGAGTTGAATCCGTCGATTGACCTCTCGGTCGAAGTTGGACTTACCTAGTCGGACTATTTGTCCCAGGTAAACATACTCGTCAACAACTTCGAGCTTAGTGTTCCCAACAACTACCGGCATAGGTGTGACATGGACATTAAACATGATCTTTGTTTTGTCCATGTTCATCTTAAGACCTATCCGTTGGGAAACACTATTGAGGTCATTGAGCATAGTGCTTAGGTCCTCCAGCGATTCTGCCATAAGGACTATATCGTCGGCAAATCGAAGGTGAGTGATGTACTCGCCATTGATGTTGATACCGTATCCTTTCCAGTCCAGAAGCTTGAAAACATCTTCCAATGCAGCGGTGAAGAGTTTCGGGGATATGACGTCACCCTGTCTTACACCTCTCTGCAATTGGATAGGTTTCGTACTCTGGTTCTGTACTCGGATAGCCATCGTAGCCCTACTGTACAAGCACTTCAACACTTCGATATACCGACAGTCAACTTGGCATCGCTGAAGGGACTGCAGCACCGCCCAAATTTCGACGGAATCAAAGGCTTTCTCATAGTCCACATACGCCAGACATAGTGGCAAATTGTACTCCTCGGACTTCTGTACAATTTGCCGAAGGGTATGTATGTGGTCTATGGTGCTAAAGCCTTTTCGGAAACCGGCTTGTTCGGGAGGCTGGAAGTCGTCAAGTCTGCGCGCGAGACGATTCGTAATGACTCTCGAAAACAGCACGTAGACGCGGCTCAGAAGGGAAATCGGTCTGTAGTTCTTCAAGAGAGCGTTGTCGCCTTTCTTGAAGAACAAGACCACCGCACTTCTGCTCCACGCCTCCGGTGTAATGCCACCATGGAGGACGGAATTAAAGAGCTTCTGAAGGACTTCAAGTACCGGTTTTCCACCCGCTTTCAGAAGCTCCGCTGTAATTCCATCCTGGCCTGGGGCCTTGCCGTTTTTAAGGTGCTGGAGAGCCATTCTAATCTCGCTCAGACTGACGTCCGGGATATCATCGGAATAATGCCGGATAAGACTCGCTCTTGGATCGTTACTCACACTTGCGTGTGGCTCCAACGATGACGTGTACAGCTGCCCATAGAACCTCTCAATCTCACTCAAAATCTCAGGTGCCCCGGAAACGATGCTGCCACATTCGGTCTTCAGCTTTGACAGTTGGCTCTTTCTGGCAGACAGATCTCTGGCAAAG
This sequence comes from Parnassius mnemosyne, assembly GCA_963668995.1. Classification (NCBI taxonomy): domain Eukaryota; kingdom Metazoa; phylum Arthropoda; class Insecta; order Lepidoptera; family Papilionidae; genus Parnassius; species Parnassius mnemosyne. The sequence continues at coordinate 41,723,382 of CAVLGL010000013.1, read as the reverse complement.
ACTTTGGAGCCTTGGTTCCGCTCGATCGCTTCTTCAATACGAGCTGTATTGTAGTTGCGTAAATCCCGCCGCATGCATTTGGAGATCTGTCTGTTCAGTTGCCTGTATGCTGTCAAATCTGTTGAAGAATGTAGCTTCATCTCCCGTCTAACAGCCATGAGATTAAGAGTGTGATCGGAGAGTTTTTGTGTTCTTCTGCGGCGGGTCTTGCAGAACTTAGCTCCGACCGCATGGACAGTTTCCACGAGCTTGTCATTCAAATCGTCCACTTCATTGCAGTCTTCTAGGCACTGAAAACGGTTTTGCAACTCGAGCTGAAAGGTTTCGGGACTTTGGATTAGAGCACGAGGGGGACGGAGCGTTGACTTCATTAGACGAGACCTCTCCAACTTAACGTTTAGGTTCAGTGTGCCTCTAACCATTCGGTGATCGCTGCCGGTTTTCACCCTCGCGATCACTGAGACATCACTGAACAGTTGTCGTCTGGTCGTCATAATGAAGTCAATCTCATTTTTTGTCGAACCGTCGGGGCTCGACCAGGTCCACATCCTGTGGGGCCGCTTCTGGAAGAAAGAGTTCATCATAAAGAGTCCCTCTTTCTCCATGAAGTCGGCCAACTGCTGGCCCCTTGGGTTCCGTTGCCCTATTCCAAATTTCCCCACTTTCAGCTCACCGTTCTCTCTTGTGCCTAGTTTTGCATTGAAGTCTCCCATTAACACCGTATAAGTCCAGAATGTCATACATGAACTACGCTTATTATGAGATCGCAAGACAAGGAGAGCTAAACGTATTACATGTTTACTTGACTCCTAGAACCAGAGTTTCATCAAATCTCAATTCTTAGGCCGATATTCAGAGATAGTCTCGAACTCAAACTCAAATTCCATAATGTTAAAATTTAAGCCCAGACCATACTGCTTAAACATAGCTGCATAATAATCCCCATCAAAAGCCTACATTTAACTACTGGGCACAGGCCGCAGAGGCTTTTGAGGAAAAAGTTAGCTTTGCTAACTCTCACTCGGGATAACCGACTTCATATATTACATTATTCTCCGAAGTATTTTTCAACTTCTCAGTGCAGAAATTTAAGCAGAATTTCGCGACAGTACTTAAGAATAAGAAACTTTCTCATATTTCAGAGTGATAATGTTCTCTGAATATATAGGTAAGTTCGACTACCATTACCGTTACATCCTGTTAAAGTCCACTATTAAACATAGGCGTCCCCAATAGATTACCTCATACGTATTTGCCATAATTGCGAGCCTTAGCATGCGGGTTGGCAACCGCAGTTTTTTTTTATTTTTAGTCATTATTAATTAGACGCTGCTCCCCATCTCTTGATTTGTTTCCCTCTGTCGCCTCTAACAACACACACGAGATGAAATAATGTAGTAGATATTCTTACACCGTCACCACATGGTAAACTAAGACTAAGGCCTGTGGAATGGTAAAAATCGCTCTAACAATATTTCCCTTTGTACTCCAATACATTCGTCCTTTTTCAACAAATCATTTTCTCATAATGATTTCTTATGTTTTCACGAAGACTACACGTTAAATGAATGTGACCAAAGGTGCTGTAATGCACCTGAAACATCGGGAATTAAAAAGTTAAATTAAACGCGAAAAATCCGTAAAAATTAGTTTCAGTTAAATCATTTCCCTTTTGTTACAGCTGTACGCTTGTGGAACTCCTTGCCTTTACATTATCACCGTGCTCAATCCCTTTTTCCTTAAAAAATCTTCTCAAAGCTTACAGGGAACTCTAATATATTCAACATACTTCCTGTCCTTTGTTGAATCTATCCGAATTTCCTCAACTGTCATCATCTTGTGTTTTTTATTTATATTTTTTAAAATTTAATTATACATTATATGTGTACATCTCTGTCCCAGGCATTCGTTGTAAGCAATTCTTTGCGTAAAAAGCTGCCTGAAAAAAAATCTCTTCCAGAGCGATAAGATCGTTATGTTATACCTACCTTCTTTATTTATTTAATTAAATTTTTGTTTCAATGTGTGACAATAATATTGTTTAATTGACTGTTTGATTGAAAACCACATCAAAGAAGTTTGCACTTTTATAATAGCTTTCATCCCCACTTTTCCCCTTAGGGGTGGAGTATCCAAAAATCATTAAGCACGAGTATTTCCAATCGAAAATTCATAAGAATATTATCAAACATTTCATTAAAACTACACTAAATTTAATTAAAAGATGGCTGAATTTCAAACAGTCTTTCATTCTTAAATTCTTTCTCAGTGGATGCCTGCGCCCTAAAAGGCAACATGTCTAGTAGTTTGGACCATGCGTTGATATATGAGTCAGCCACTCAGGACATCCTCTTATATATAAAGAAGAACAATATCTGTGTTTTATATATTAATATGTAGACGTAAATAAAATACAACTTGTTTGATATACAAACCTAAAAATATAATAAATTACGATCGAATTCCGACTACTAGATTTTACTAATAAGCCTTACGTTATCGGCCTGCAAGTCCAAAGCTAAACATGAGTATCTCCAATTGTAGGAAGGATTTGACGGGAACATCATGCCAGAATTTACTTGAAATTGACAATCACAATGACAGACGTCTCGCACCTTTAACACTGCTGCCCGGTCTGGGTAATTTTCGTGTTATGTAAACGAGAAGCCATCAATCAAAACCCATAAGATTTTTCTGGCATTTCCCACCGTCACCTTTCACGGCACCCACGGTATGAATTGGAGTAAAGGTCTCTAACCGTGTAGATGTGGTGTAAGAATATCTACTACCCCATTGTAAGATGTAATAAAAACAAGTCTTAGTTTTAATAATATGTTGCATTTAGTTTTAAGGTTATTAGTAAAATATTACAAAAGTTATAAGTAGATACTCAAAGGATTATTATTTGTTTTGGTTTTGTATGCGCGTATTAGTTATAATTTTTCATCATCATCATCATCATTACAGCTATTGCCACCTGCATCCATCAATTTCCTGCATGTCTTATCAGGTCGTCACTCTATCTAGTGGGGGGACGCCCTACACTTCACCTACCGGTACGAGGCTGCCACTCGAGAACCTAACCTTTCTTTAATCTATGTTAACTATAAATTAAGAGGTGCACTTCACTCTGTATCAATTCGCAACAGTATAATACGTCCTCTTACAACAGGTACTTAATAAAAAAAATATTGTGTACAAAAAAACAATTGTGTTAAAATTGAATTGAGAATATACTCCCGTCAATGCTTCGCCATAATATGCATAACCATCGCCGAAAAAAAAAAACTACCCCTGTTGCCCGTGGAAGTCGTGAATCCAACAAGGAGACGTGCAGCAGTATCTTCTTAAAAACTAAAAATATTTTTTTAATGTTTTATTACAAAAAATACAATCGGTTGTTTCTTATATTACTATCGCCAAACTGCAGAGCAACTTGTTGACGAATACATCACCTACTTACATTCAAAGTACCTACTGTAATTAATATCTTAATCTTGAACTTAAAAACTTAAAATAGAAAATTTTAATTTCAACTTAGTTTATTGTTTGAATACCTCATTATCTTTAAAGTTATTAATAAATACACATTTAAGTATTAAATAAAACTATTATTTTTTAAATTAGAGATTATTAACTATTACACGTATTATCATTATAATTCACAATATCAGTAACTTCGTCTTCAGAAAATATCTAATTAAAAATACGTAGCACTAGACATTTGTTCGTACTTTTGCCGTAATAATTATTAATCGTATGCTCAACGTATACGAGTAATTCTAATATTTTTGATAAATGAACTGTTTTATACTTTAGAGATTTAAATTGATCTATTGTAAATAAGTACTTAAGTTTTACATGTATAAGTAAAATTCAATTTTTTTTAAATAAATATAAATACAATAATAATACATACAACGGTTGTCAATCCGCTGGCCAAGCGCGACAACTATGGCAAATGACCTTAAGAGGCAATCTATTGGAGAGGCCTATGTTCAGAGATGGGTTGTAAAGGTAACAGTCTGTTCTAAGTTCTAAGTATTTGACAAATATTTACACTTTTTGTAACCTTATCAAATAAAAAAACCATATAAATTATTTGTATATATTTTTATTACCCTCTTGGTTTTTTTTTTTATAGAATGTAGGTGACAAACGAGCTCACAGTCCATGATGATAACTGGATACTGTGGTCCATAGACATCTACATTTATTCTCGATTAAGAATCAAAATACAGATGCGTTGTCACCCCTGAGGACTACGATGGAATGCATCGTTTCCAGTAAAAAGGGTCTCCGGTTCCCTACACCCACCATACGAAACACAGCAGTATTAAGTTGCTATTTTACGCTGGTATTCTGTGAAAGCGTGGTCCCACCCCGGTCGAACCAATCCATAACTCTACCTGCGACCTCTATGCAGATATATCAAATTAGCATCTAAAAATCTTCGCGTGCTCAGCAGAGCGGGACAGTATTTCATGCCGGCACACCACCTGCAACTTTACAAGGCGCAGATTCGCCCTTACATGGAATACTGTTCCCATCTCTGGGCTGGGACTCTCCAGTTTCAGCTCCTTCAACTTGACCGCACCTAGCGCAGAGCGGCTCGAATCGTCAACGAACGAGTCCTTTCCGATCGGCTAGATTCACTGGCGCTGCGAAGAGATGTTGCATTCCTTTGCATTTTCTTTCGCATCTACCACGGTGAGTGCTCTGAAGAATTGTTCGAATTAATCTCAGCCGCCAAATTTCACGAACGCACATCGCGGCAAAATTCCCGATACCATCCACGCCATCCGGATGCTTGACGGTCCAACACTGTACTAGGAGTTTTATTCGGCGACGACCTCTCTGTGAAATAGCCTATCACCGGCGATTTTTCAGAACCGATACGACTTAGGGACCTTCAAGAAAAGAGCTTATTCCTTTCTAAAAGGCCGGGAAAGCACCTGCAATTCTCCTGGTGTTCATGGGCGGCGGTAGTTATATCAGATGAGCCGTATGGTCGTTTGCCCCCTCTCCTATGAAAAAATATGTGTGTGTGTGTGTGTGTGTTTGTGTGTGTGTGTGTGTGTGTGTGTGTGTGTGTGTGTGTGTGTGCGCATGCGTGCGTGTATGCGCGCGTGCGTGCGTGCGTGCGTGTGTGTGAATGTGCGTGTGGTGTGCGTGTGTGTGTGCGTGTGGGAGTGCGTGTGCGTGGGCGTGTGCGTGCGTGCAGGGTTATTTTGTAATAACCGGCCAATTTTCCTGAGAAAATTCATAATAAATAATATAGGCAAGAGGTGAAGAAAAAATTAAAAAAAAAGCTCAACCTTTCTGTCCTTTTTATCTTTTACATTGAAAATGTGTGGTAATGCATTATTTTAACTGATTGTACTGCGCACACACATATTCGTAAGGGTCGATCGGTAGGCAAAATATTGTTGCCCATAAATTTCATTCAATTTGGGCGTATTCTCATAAGCTGCAATAACGGTATATTATTATTTATATATTTGAACTTAAGATTAAAATTTGACTACTTTTTGAAAAATAACCCGGTATATATCGTACCTACATGATAATATAAATAATTTTGCAGAGCTTCCAATACAAAAATATTTAAATATAGTTGTCAAAAAAAATTACATAAATGAAGTAAAAGTTAAATACATTTTGCACAGTTATTCCCCTGAAGGTTTTAATATGATGGCGTTACCGAAACGAATTTACTATAGACGTGTAATGAGGAAGAATCGCATCTACGAACACATTCACAGCAGCCTAGCGGTGCAAGTTACAGACGAATTGCACACTATGAATTTGATCACGTCTGCGAAGACCGGCAATAGAGCCAGAATTCGCGGAGAGCCTAAGAGGCGATTGCTGGATGTCGTCTTGGCGAAGATTTCGAATGTAAAACAATTGATAATTTGAATAGGATGACCTAAATCGGAGAAAATAAATGGTTATTATGAAAGAAAGAAAGAAAGGAAGAATATGTTAATTTGTCGCTACAATTGCTTTAAACTTAATCTAATATATAAAATTAATATATTTGTTTGTTCGTGTTTTATGCGCTGCCATACCGCTTATTGGATTGCGGTAAAACTTTGTCAACTTATTGCTTGCACTTGCGCGAAGGTTATGAGCATAGTACAATTAACTTACAGTAGGTGGTGCGCGTATCGCAATAAATATTTGAAAGTTATATATATATCATTCCTAATTAAACAATACAAATCTTCCAAATTTAAAAAGATATTTCCCACCAACATTTATCAACTTTTATTTAAAAAATTAATATTAAGTTCAAAACCGATCTACTCACTGTGGTATATTCTCAAAAATACTGGCTGTATCTCCTCGCCAAACGTCTATATTTGCCTTTGGACCAGAAAAGAACACGCCCTCTTGTACAGCGGCGGCGATCAGCCGCTGATACTGTCTAGTAACAAAATAATAAATTAAAAAATAAACAAAGTTCACACTGGATTGCAACAACAAAAAGTCTACCGACTCAGCATTATGCTACAGCAACAGACTTGCCGTAGCGCAAAAATTCTGTCGGAGCCACATATTAAGCCGACTCGCGAGCAATCGCTGGAAATAAAATAATGAATATTTAATACAATCACTAGGTACGTTTACGTTCGTATTATTTACATTATACTGTTCTGTTACGTTATCGTATTCATTTACTTAATGTACTCTGATATGTTACATTTTCTACCGACTTCAAAAAGGAGACGGTACACGATTCGACTGTATGTTTTTTTTTATGTTTGTTATCTCATAACTTTTTACTGGGTGAACCGATTTCGATGATTCTTTTTATTTGAAAGCTGGTGCTTCACATATAAATTTGATCAAGGTCTGACCAGTGGTAGAGCCACGCGGCAGCTTTTGCTGTCGCACGGATGGGCCAGCTCGAAACTGGGTTGTACCACGACCTCACAGAATACCAGCGTGAAGTAGAGGTTTACCTCTGCGTTTCGCTTGGTGAGTGCAGGTGGCCGGAGGCCCTTTTTACTGGAAATTAGGCATTCCATCTTAGTCCTCACGGGTAGTAATGCATCTGCATTTTGATTCGCAAACGAGGATAGATGTAGATGTCTATGGGCCGCAGCAACCACTTATCATCAGGTGGACTGTGTGCTCGTTTGTCACCCTTATCCTATAAAAAACAACAATAGTTTTTGAATTATTCTTGATATGTAATTTACATTAAAATTGGTTGTACAAAATTACGATTTTGGTTTTTAACCAAAAGTTCACATTATAAGTTTTTTTTATAGAATAAGGGGAACGAATGAACACAGTCCACCTGATGATAACGGGATGCTGTGGCCCATAGACATCTACATTTATCCTCGATTAAGAATCGAAATGCAGATGCGTTGTCACACTGGAGGACTAAGATGGAATGCCTCGTTACCAATAAAAAGGGTATCCAGCTCTCTACATTCACCATACGAAATATAGCTGCATTAAGCTATTTTTACGCTGGTGTTCCGTGAGGGCGTGGTCCTTTCCCGGTCAAGCCGATCCTTCCGTGCTGCAACCATAATATAACTGTAGCTTGGCCCGACCATGTAAACAGTTTACACATTACAGTAATTAAAGTATCAAAAAAAAATGAGAACATGTTAAAGAAAATGTTGGGTATGAAAGCCTCTACACTTCAATAAATAAAAAAGCATGATGATAATACATGACTGTACTAGAATTTTTGCATAACTAATAACATTCCTTTATACTGTGTAACTCTAATCTTTATCAGCGTCCTTTATATTTTTTGCCTCACTCTATTGTTTTTCTCAATACCTAGCCCTTGTCGACATTACTAACAATAGGCGAACGCGTATTTCTATGCGCGTACGCTCTACAAAGCTACAAACTTTAACATAACTGGTATGAAAAACGTGTCAGTTTGTAGTTTTTATTGAATTTTAAATCCTATGAGGAAAGTATTAAGGCGCACAACGTAATTAAAGGGGCGTAAAGTAGAGGCTGGTACAAGGCGCGTTTCGGTGCGGTGCACATGGAGTCGGCAGTCGCGGGCCCATTGACTGTGGTTCCGGTGGGGTCGATCACCAGAGCGCGGTGTGTGCGTTCCTTTACATACGGTATTTAGAAGTTCGCTCGCGTATCGAACGCCTGTCCCGCGCTAAAATTTACGACAAAAAGTTTTCCGTGATATTGCTAACTTCGAATTAGACATAAATAATTTATTTATATTTTTTAATTGACTTACAGTGTATTTGTGAAGTGAAAATTATGAAAGACGATTTAACTTTTGCGCGCCAATTTACGACGGTAATAAAGTAGATAATTTTCCGTTTGATAAATACGAGTAGTGTCATTGTGTTATGGTTTGTGAAATATAGCTAACGAATTGCAAACATGAGGAATATGGGATTAAGTGGTTTTAAACTGTTATTTTTACTATGTTCGGTCGCTGTCAAAGTTGGTAAGTTATTTTTTTTAAAGTTATTTATTAAAATAAAGATACGTTATGTAATAGAAAAGATAGAGCAAATTTGTTTCTGCCTAGTTTTAAGTAAGTTTAGTTTATGTAATTTTTATCTAACTTGTTTAATTTTTGTGTACTTATACTTATGTACTTAAATACTTATAATATTATATATATATATATATATATATATATATATATATATATATGTACTACCAGTTCTCTATTGCATGAGTAATGCAATGACTAATTGAAGTACAATATCTAATGTCTTTTTTAACGATTCATCATTAAGTTAAATATACATAAAATTCTTTACCAATCATTATACAGTAATGAGAAATGTTAGAGAAATTAGTCACTTGTTTAATATATTAATGACTAGTTACCTCAATTAAATGTTAATTGCGTATTTGAAATGTTCATTTAATTGAAATTTAGAGCCTAGTTAAATATAAAATGCAAAAAATGAATAAATAAAATCCTCGATAAAGAAATTTTGAGATCCTATGGGCATATAAATCTATTATCTATTCTAAAATCATCATCTACAGAGAAAATCTAGCAAGTAACTACAGATTAATATTATGTAATTTATGTACTTAAAAAGCTGTTGAGTTAAACGATATTGAGTAATATTCAACGCCATGAAGTTCTTTTTTTTCTGTGGTAATTTTTCAAATATTTCAAGCAACTGATGACTTCTGAGTTCTTAGTTTCTTAATTAAGCAATGTGGTGTTATGTTTTCGTAACTTGATTATAGTACGCCCAACTTTTACCTTTATCGAACTTTAAAAATTTAAAATTACAGCCTTTAGACGCTGGGCTAGACCTCTTCTCAGTTCTGAGAGTATTATAGAGCAAAAAGACTGTCGTGCTGCATACATCTTAACGGACTTCACATGTCCTCGAATATATTTTATTCATCTCAAATACACGTTATCAGTAATCAACAGTTAAAATTGCAATTGACGATTTAGTTGGTGCCAGAAGAGAGCGAACCGGGGCTACACGCGTGCTGTGAAATTACTAGTGAGAATACGTACATTATACACGAAAACTTTCCTCAGTAAATTTTTTAAATACTTGCATCAACCTCAAAAAATAAATACTTTTGAAACTTAAACGCAGCACATAGACGTATATAAGCGATTTTGTTTTACTACCAAGAAACGCTCCGAATATAATTTTTTTATTTAATAAACGTAACGACAAACGAACTTAGAGCCCATCTTATGGGAAGTGGTTACTGCAGCCATAGTAGATATCTGCAAACAACTTCAAGCAAAGATGGTTACGGATGCGTTGTCACCTCTGAAAACTAAGATGGAATGCCTCACAGCCTGTAGTTATACTGGGTCTCTATACTCTTCTGAATACAGCAGCACACGACTGCTGCTTAGGTGAAGAAATAGGTAAGAGGGTACCTCCCAGACAGAGGACGTTTTAGACGTGGTAGAGCCATGCTGCAGTTATATTAGTAGTATAGTTGTAGCACGAATGGGTCGGCTCTACCGGGGAAGGACCACGCTCTCACAGAACATCAGCGTAAAACATCAGCTTAACACTGCTGTTTCGTATGGTGTGTGTATAGAACCGGAGACCCTTTTTACTGGAAAAGAGGCATTCCATCTTAGTCCTCACGGGTGACAACGTATCTGCATTTTGATTCTTTATTGAGGATAGATGTGGATGTCTAGGGGTCACAGCAACCACTTACCATCAGGTGGACTGTTTGCTCGTTTATCACCCTATCCTATAAAAAACACAGATTTCTAGGCAGAAAAATTTAGACAATTTAGCAAATTCTATTAAAATTTTTAAAGTTACTTTACGGAAAACCATTATATTAAAATTGTTAAAAATTTACTTGATAAGATCCGGGTAATGATATAAAATAATGTATATTACCCAGTTTGAACAGCACCTCTCGCTCTCCTATCGAGCACTATCCCCGTCACCACTAATTCCAGTACCACTACCCCTAACACCACTACACTAGGAAAGACACCACCGTCGACAATATGACACGTGTTTCGCCTGTACACGAGGCATTCTCTGGTGAAGTAGACTCTGAGGTAACTGACCGCTAAGTCAACCATAGCGGTCAGTTCTTTAAAGCAAAAGCAAAACTAAAGCATATACGTTTCATACGTCTGAACCGATTATCGACACATTTTTCTAGTGCGCCTCACTCGAACGCTGCTAGTTCATATTCCGGCAATGCAAACTGAATCAATTTCAGCTGATAATTTATTTTGGGGAATCAAAATAAGTCATATGGTGCCAAATCAGGGCTGTAAGGAGATTGATTCAAGAGCTTAACTGGTATGCGGTCCAGGAAGTCCCCTGTTTTGAGCGCCGAGTGCAGCGCAGGCGCGTGGACATGGTGAAACAGTATCCCCACGTTCGGTCGCTTGTTGCTCATACGAGTGGAAACTTTTGGCAAACATTTGATATCAAACTCTGGCATCTGGATATCAAAAACGTTCACACCATCACGTTAAAAAACTAGTAATCGAAATATTCCTTGCGCTTCTCAACCACTTCATTTAGAAAGACATTAGTTTACATAGAAACAGCTAAACCCTCGCTTGCGCTTCGTTTCTGAGTTATATTTATATAACCAACATTCTGTAATAATGTCGTAAATACGCAGAAACAAGTCTGCCTCAAATTTAGTAATCATGTTGTCACGTGAGCCTGCATCTAAGCATCAGTGAGGTTGTGCGGCACCCAATGCGAAACTATCCTCTTAACGCAAAGGCATTCGTGTAAAATCTCGTGAATGCTTCCCAGCCTAGTTTGCAATATGTGCCGAGTTTCTTCGTCTTTTTTTTTCAATTCAAGTAATTTATCCAGGAGTGGATGTCTGTCCTTGTGAAATTTATGTATGTAAACTGCCTCCGATAAACGATGCAGGAGAAAATCCTAGTACGAGTATGACAGTGAGTAACTTTATCAAAAATTATAAATTAATAAACAATAATTAGTTTACTGCTAGTACATTTCCTTACTTTCCGTAACAGACGTCAAAGGGCGACCACTTTTTACTTCGCCTCTCAAAGTTAATCGACCGTGTTGAATTTTGTTATACTAGTTACCAGCGGTACACGATTGCCTTAGGAGGGCCTAATGCCTAAATGCCATTTAAATCTATCAAATGTTTCAACCAGCTTTCGGCAACAATCGTAAGAAAGTTAATGTGCAAAAATGTTGCCGAGACAGATTCATTTTTCAATGAAACACGATATTTTAATTTAGCTCGTAAAAATGAAGAGAGAAATTTTAAATTGAAATTCGTACATATTTTTACTAGTAAGTTATTATTTACGACTTGTTTATTATTTAAATAACTATCAGGATATCAGTTTTACAAAATTTATTATTACTGGCCAGTGTCATATACAAAAAAAAAACGTTATTTTGCAAAACTTTCTGCATGGTCTGTCGTATTTCTATATTGTTTATATTAATCCGTAAAACTTACATTGAGGTGTTAAAACATGGAAAACATTAAGCCAATACAATCATATTGATAAAAACTTTATCGGGATAACAATATTTTATAAGTCATTATTAATTCTACCGTTTGCATTACTTTTATTACTGGCTCCGTCCGCGTGGAAACATCATGTTATTTTTTTTAATATCATGTTGATTTTCGCGCGGTATAAATTATACCATGTGTTATTTCTGTATAATATGGCTCCCCGTGTACGCACTAAATTTTGTCATAAACCATTAGCTTGTTTATATTTGATTAAGTAACAATTATTTAAAGGTTTTCATAAATATGTATAATATTCTTCTTACTTTATCAGGATTGTGACCACTGCTGGACATAAGTCTTGAGTCTTGGCAGGTGGTTTGTCACTTACAGTAAGACGTTTCGCACTTTTGACGATGCTTCCCGTCACCGAGTATTTTACGTCTAGCGTAAATATATTCTACTTTTCTGGCATTTCTTAAGCCATCATCACAACATATTATTGGTCATTCTCATCATTATAATTCTCATCAACTTTACAGCACAGCACAGTTTCACTGCTGAACAAAGGCCTCCTCCATATATTGTCTCAAAGTACGGTCCCGACCCTGCATCCAACATAATAATAATAATGTCCTCCAGACCGAATTTCGGTCACGGCGGTCAGCCACAACCGAGAATAGCCATCGGCGCGGGACGGGATTATAGTGCTTAAGTGTATGCCCAAGTACAGGTGCACTCTCTATTCCCTAACTCTCATAGTCCAATGGGACAGTAAACCGACACGACCGGAGAGAGATCAGGCGCAAGACCAACGGCTTTACGTGCTTTCCAAGGCACGGGGGTGAGATACCGCCAACTTCGTGACTCCGGGCAGTTACTGAGAATTTCTTGATGGAAAAGCTCAATAACTGATTTTTTTGGCCCGACCCGGGATCCGAAGCCAAGACCTCATTATCAGTAGTCGCACTACTACAACCACTAGACAAACGAGGCAGTCGCTTCCAACAACTACCTACGTGATGCATCGGGTTGTCACTCCATCTAGTGAGATAAAGTTGATAAATTTAATATTAGTATAAACGTGGGCCGCAATTTTAAATGGTAAGGCATGAATTCCACGTCGAGGGATCTTCGTTGGATCCTAATCGGAGCCAAAATTTGTAGAGAAACTCAAACTATCGGTGGACAGATCTGATCTGATTGTCTCCGGGTGTCTAACGCCGCATTGGAACTTAACTCCGATCCTATTGAATTGGTGTTATATCGAACACGAGGACAACAAACTAAAAAGAGATAGTACCTTTGTGCAAACACACGTATTTACTGTAATATCATCTACTACGGCCTACTATCTCTAGAATTCTGCATGTTTAATATTTTTTGATTGCATTTCATTACCACTCCTATAATATTTATTGTATTCATAGATAAAACAACGGTACCTAAAAACTCTACCCTACTGACTCTCTACCAACTGTAATAATTTTAATTTTAATACTCTGCCACTCCGCTACTAAAATATTCATTGTATTTATAAGCGTCAGTAGCCTAATGGCAGGGCGCGGACCGCGAACTCGAAAGGTCGTGGGTTCGAATCCATCATTCGACTACTGTCGTGAACCACTTCTAACACAAGCATTTTAAGCTTACCAGAAGTGGTTAAAGGGAATATTAGTAATTTTTAATAGCATTACTATTATTTTTAAAAAAATTATTGGACAAGTAACAGTATCTAACAAACTTCACGAGACCTACAAACACTACCGTCTCGACCCACTCTAATCTCATAATTTTAATTTCTAATACTCTACCAATCCCTTTCTAAAAGCTTTATTCTGTTCAGTGGCTCAGACCAACAAAACAAGAAAGTCAGAGTACTGCGTACATCTCAAGTGACGTAAAATCATTTCAAAACTATGCTTAAGGCCTTAACAGTGGTTGAAATGACTAAATCTAGGATATTTAAGTAAAAAAATCTCAATAACTGTTCATTTAATCCACAAAGAAAAAATACAAGGTAACAGAAGAAGATTTGTTAAATGTTTCTAATTTAACAAAATTGTATTTTTGTCAACCCCTTATTAGAAAAAAAATCCCCAAAGAGTACCTATCTTTATCATATTTTGCAAAATTTCTCCAAAACGGCACAAGCTTTTTAAATAGTTCTTACACTAAAAAAAAGGTCTTAAAAATATTAATATTTTTAATTGAGAGTTTTATTTTTATTACCCGTTTTATAAGAGAATATATCATTTTTCCCTGAAATTGAATATATTTACGCGAGCGCGCATGCTCCGTCGCCATGTAAGCTCTGTCACAGTCCGTTTTCGGACATCATCGAGGGTGGACTGCACGTCGGTGTTGGAGCGACTTCGTTCAAATATATATTAGTTTTTTAAAAGTTTATACTCAATTATAAATATTTTTATGACTAGAAATACTTAATTTAGTTAATATCTTTACACTGGTAACTGTAAATATTATTTTCTAAATAAATTAATTTTTAAAGTGCCCAAAGAAGAAGAAATTTTTGCGGCGACGTTGATTAGTGAAATTGAAAAATGCATTTTTATATAATTTAGATGTGGAACTACGAACATGCTCTCGTTACTTAGATTTCGATCGTTTTTAATACCTATGTAATTTTATTGTCGCATATTTCTATTAATTAGTTGATAATGAATTTTAAAATTATATATTACAATAAAACGCTGTTTTTATAAGTAAGACTTTATAAAATATTATTGGGGAGAGAAATAAAGATACAGATACTTACATTTAGGTACACTGTTATCAAATTAAATCAAACAATTTAAATAAATAAAAGAATTTTGCTTACCTAAGTATAAATAACTATATAAAGACATTCTTGGGTTTATGGTTTTTTTTTTTATGTTAGACAAACTATCATCTAAAAAATGTAAAAATTTTAAATTGGAGAGGGGTTTCTCTACGTGATAAAGTTAGAAATGAAGGTATTTGCATTAGAATCAGAGTAACTGACATAGCTCAACGGAATATTACAGTGAAATGGCAATGGGCTAGCTATATAACTTGGAAAACATATAAAAAATAGGAAGAAAGGTCCTCGAGTGGCAACCTCGTACAGGTAAGCAAATTAGTACTCAACCTTTATTCCTCTCCACGTATTCTCATACACTTTTCTTCACACATACACACACACACACACACACACACACGCACACGCGCGCATGCACGCACGCGCGCACACACACACATACACACACACACACAAATAGGTCGCAAATAATACTTACCTAGTACTATTAGGCAAGAGTGAATAGGTTTTTGTTAAGTCAGTGCAATTCACCATCTTAGACTACATAACCACTTACCGATGGGATTGTAGTTGCTTTACTACTTGCTGGGTAAAAATAGTAAAAAAAAATTGACCCTGTGAAAGTTTGCATTTAGATATAATTTTTCTAACCAACCATAAAAATATGATGAGAATATGTATATAAGTATAAAGGTTGCCTCACACGAAACAGTAATAATATAAAATTATATCTTCCATTATCTCTGAAATCCGAGGTATGTTCATATTAAGAGGCTAAATAGAGCCACATTGAAATGCATGGGGATCGTTTTGTAATTTCACGTCATTATCGAAAAAAAATTGTACGTATTTTAGGTGGCGGTTTGCAAAACACGATTCCACAAAATTAACTCAATAGAAAATAATTGCAAAGTTGCTTCTACTCGTAAAAATACTTCAATTTTCAACGTCAATTTTTTTTTACGTGGTAGAGCCATGCTACAGCTATATTTATTAGGTACAGTTGTAGCACGAATGGGTCGGCTCGACCGGGGAAGGGCCACGCTCTCACGGAATAACATGTAAAATAGCAGTTTAACCCTGCTGTATTTCGTATGGTGAGAGTAGAGAACCGGAGAACCTTTTTACTGGAAACGAGGCATTACATCTTAGTCCTCACGGGTGATAACGCATCTACATTTTGATACGTAATCGAGAATAGATGTAGATGTGTATGGGCCGTAGCAACCACTTACCATCAGGTGGACTGTGTGCTCGTTTGTCACCCTTATTCTATTTAAAAAAAAACTTTCTGAGATTTCAGTAAAATAATGTTAAGCACTCGTACAATTATGTCTCATGTTAATAAAGCTATTGGGCTATTTTGATTTGTAATAAAGTGATTTTACTTTATAGGTTAAATAATTTATTTACCTTTCTATATCAAGAACCGTTTTTCTGTCACTCCTATTGAATTTGACAGTGCTTGCTGAAATTTAGCATCTTTAGATGGATCAGAATTGCCCGCTGATCCGTCTGTTAGATATTGCAAAAATAATCGAAAATATTTATTTTTACTTTCATGCCCAAGACTACCTTGTTTTATTTTATCACGGTCAAATAATATTTATTAGGTTATAAAGCAAGTATTTTTGTAAATGTTTTGTATGTAAATGTAAATGTTTTCATTATTTTGTTATTCTATTGTTTACAGTTATTATCACGTCTTAGCTTTACACCAAGAATTACATTAGAAATTTTGAGAAATTGATGGGATGCGATGTAACGCGCATACATTATTTTCATCAAGAACTATAATATATATATATATATATATATATATATATTATATTTGTTTTTTTTTACCAGTAGAGTTTCAACAAAATCTTAAAAAAGTTCAATGAATTAAAAAAAATGCTAATAATTATATAATTTCAAGTCAGTATTTTACATTTAAAGATCAGTTATAAAGAGCCAATGTTATTATTTTCATTTTGATTAATTTAATTCGAGACTAAAATAAATGTGAAAGGGATTTTATCTGCAATAATAATTTTCATCAAAAATAACATAGACTTATAAAAGTCATATACACGGTCAATCATACTGAAGATTATCAATTGTACTACAAAATATTTAAAAGACTATTTCCAGCATAATGACCCGAATATCATCATTAATGTTTGACTGGCACACTTAAAAGTTTTATCACATGGCTAAATGACTTTTATATTATGATAAGGTCATGATTTTCTATAAAAAATTGCAAGAAATTTTAATTCCCGGCCCTATTGGTTTGTTTTACTTTTTACTTAATTAGTGAAAAACAAAATGGACTGATCTAAAAGTTTACTTTCTTGTGTTTAAAGTGCTATTTAGAATTTTATGCAAATGGTAATTAAAGTTTCTATGTAAATAAGTGTAACATAGCGGGTATTATATTCAATGGTAGCAGCCATCCGTATTGGCAAAGCCAGCATCATTTTCTGTACAGAAACCGGCTAAGTGTTGCTCAAGGCACTATAAACAAAGCAGTTGATAAAATGTTACACTCATAACTGTTAACAAAAACTGTTTTCCCAAATGGTCTTATAGATAATAATAACTATTCCGCCGTGTTAGGTGCAGGAGCTATTATTAGAAGGAGAAGAGGTAAAATTTTGTTTTAGAAATGCGCAATCAATATTGTTTTATCTGCAATTGAGCATAAAATAAAAGAATACAAATAAAGAATAACTTCAGCCAAAGAGCATAACTGGCATTATACTCACGCCCATCAATTGGTATGGAAAAAAATAATTTTACCAGGTCTCAAAAAATCAATCACAATTCAAAAAACATAAATATTAAAATCAAAAAATGTATATGTGTATGTCTATACATACATATAATGATTTATGGCCGCTTAATAACTGACGGTGACTCACTATAACATCCTACAGTCACGCCGAAAGAGGAGAGAATCACTGTAGAAAAGGTAATAATTTATTGCGGAAATTTTGTGATAAAATTAAAAAAAATATAAACTTGCCCAAGTTAATCTAACTTAGTCTAACTTATCCTTATGCGTATAAAAAAAATAAATAATAAAATAGTGAGATGGCGTCAGTTTTTAAGAAGATATAACAAAAATAAACAAAAAAAATAAATTTCAATAAAGTTCAGTGTTTAATTGTTTATATACCGCTGACACTTAATCACGCTTTTCGAAACCACGCCAGTTGTAAACAATACTTGTGTGAAAAGACAAAATCTTTTCAAATTTCCGCCGAGTTGTAAGTAGAAGGCGAAATAGCTCACGTGTCAATTTAAATTAAATATATTTTATATGAAGTGATCTGGACTACGTTTCATCAATTAACCATTGGTAAAAATTAAAACAGGAATTTTACGATTGTGTTTACAAAAAACTTTATTAGTTGAACCTTGCAGTTTGTTCATTATTTTTATTATAAATACCTATAAATGTATATATTATTAATAAATAGTTCCCACAATATATTGGATTATTTTTTATTTTGCCCTATCTGCAATGTTCTACGCTCTATAGAAAATGTGGCGTATGACATGACTGACAATCTTTCGAACGTTTTATCTAGGTACAAAGATGTTTTACGTTTTCGTCGCCTCCACGTGATATTTTTGTCAGCATAAGGTACCCTTCTATATCTGAAACGAATATAAATATTGCTACAAAGTAAAGTAATAGGCTATACAAGTCCCTCTACTGGGCACAGGACTCTTTTTTTATTTCTGAGTGGGTTTTAGGGCAAGGAAATGCCCGCCGTGCTTCCCCAATGCGTGTTGACGAAAATTGCAATTACAAATTTCATTCGTGCTGTCGGGGATCAAACCCGGGAAAATATTTACAGCGAACGCTTTGACCCAGATCTACTAATACGATACAAATAAATACGATTTAACATATATAATAAAAATTCTTACGTACTTGAAACTTGAACACTTGATAGCTCGTGATGCCTACCGGACAAAGCTACAGCACCACACCGTGCAATGTAATTGAAGATGCGTAACCGCGACATAATTCTCAGTGATGCGCAAGCATAACAGGCAGTATGTCACTTATATAATTGTCATCTCTGCAGTCTATTAATCTTTGCACTTTTATAAGTAATACAGAACGTAGTTGCTAGACGGTGTTGACATCGGCTAAAATCTCTGCGATCGCCGTATCGTCAAGGCCATTCAGGCTAGTTAAAGCCTTAACATAATGTAAGTACATGCACTCACGTACACATATGCATCTAAAATCATTTGCAAACAACAACATAGTTTTAGGTGCATATGTGTGCATTCAGCAGTGAACTTTTACGGGTTTAAAGAAAGAAAGAAGAAAGTCACTCACGTATAAGTGTGCGTCAAGAAGTGGAGCATGGTTTTTGCATCACGTGAATTGCACAAAGAACCCCGTCCTTCTTTTTAGGGAATGAACCTCAGATCATTGGTAAGACATAAGTATCTAATAAATTTCATTTACATCACAATCGCTAACAAATATGGTAACAAACGAGCACACAATCCACCTTTTGGTACATTGAAGCTGAGATCCATAGCGACAGCAAATTTTTCTAGCCTATAATCTACTTCTATTGGTTGCCCGTAAGAACAAATATAGAATGTCGCGTTACTAGTAAAAATCCTATTCTATTCGATTCGATTGAAACACAGTAGTATTATGCTGCAATTTGACATTGGTATTCTTGATGAGCGTGATCCTTCTCCGGTACTGCTCTATCACGTAAAGCGTGACTCTATCAAGTAAAATAATAATAATAAAGGAACAAATACTTTAATTATGAATGACATCATTAGAAAGTTAATTACGTTAACTAACTAAAACTTAGTAACGGTCACTTATTATATAGTTAAAAGTGAAGTGATTAGCGAATTGAATGCGCTACGATATTCCGTAGAGTTGCGATGCATCACGGTCGGTAAGCAACGCGGACGGTTGTTGAATATTTTAAATTCATTGTTTTGCTTCGACCAATCTAACGATAATAATCTTAATTCAGCTCGCTTCTACAGCGAAATAAAGATTTTTTTTGTAATTATAGCATAATGCAATTTTAATGTATAATTCTTTGATTATCTTACGAATTGCGAATTACAAAACCGTGTAGAACAATACCCAAGTAAAAAAACAGTGTAATGTTATCAGTTTATTGTTTAATTTTGGTGTTTTAGAGTATGTCCGTAAAGGACAACTACCTAACATTAAAGTAATTTAGCATTTGGATTTGAAGAAATATATTTTATACCCATATGTTTAAAAGTCAAAAACAAAACACTAAAAGCGGAAGTTTTTAATCTTCAGATAATATAAAAGTGTAAAAATTGAACTGTTTTATCTTATTATGAAGTAATTTTTCGTGTGTTTATTTATGAATAACTGTTATCTGTTTGTAAATCACTCCTAAGTCAATTTAAAAGTCACATCAAAATGTTACAGTCAATCTTTCTTCTTCTGCTTCTTTTTTAACCCGTAACTGTCCACGGATGGTCTAGGACCTTGGTGATTAAGTGTTTACTATTATTGCTATGCTTGGCAGGCCACCGTAGCATCATATGACTGACCTTTGACGTTGCTCGCCATCAAGTTGGGTGATTTATGTCCGATTTAATTTTCCTTCATTCATTACAGCCTTTCAAAGCCCATTTGCTGAACACAGTTCTTCCTATAGATTGCCTTATAAAAATATTCCCCTAGTTTCCATAATTTATTGCCCGCTTGGCAGGTGGGCGGCAACCACGGTTATGTATTTTTTGTTATTAGTCGCCTCTTAAAAAATCCACGTTATGATATAAGGTAGTGGATTTTTTTACAATGCAAAAACTACTACTACACTACACTGCACTAGGTCAGCATCTGGTTTACTATATGCGATGTTTATACATATTTTAGACGTAAATATATGCGAAGTATTCCTGGTCAGTCCCATTGCCGCTGATTAAAATACTCACGGGACATAATTTAAAATTAAAAATTTTGTACAGCTGACTTCAATATAAGTTATTAAGAATAACTCAATAACTACTGGTCTGACCATGATCAAATTCATATAGGACCACACGAAAAATATCAGCTTTCAAATAAAAAAAGAATCATCGAAATCGGTTCACCCAGTAAAAAATTATGAGGTAACACACACAAAAAAAAACATACAGTTGAATTGAGTACCGTCTCTCTTACGCCGTCACCATACGGTGCGTTCAAAAACATTGAATGTTAATTATATCAATAAAACTTGCTGTATTTTTTTTTAAAGTTATATATTGTAAAAAATGCTCTTTATTAATTGACTATTCGGTTTATTTAACCAGTGTTATACATAGTATGAAGTATGAAGTTTGTACAAATACAAGTTTATTTCGCCTTTGCAATGTAGCCAAAAATGTATAGAAGGTTTGTCTTAGAACGCCATCACAAGAATACTCAAATAAAAAAGTACAAAGCGACTGTTGTAATTGTAACATAGCTTTGTATTCCTACGTTTCAGAAGACAAAAGAGAATCCAATTACGCGGAAACGCGTTCCGATGTTTGATAATTTACTAAATAATGTTTTAACGTCATTTTGTAAAATTATTTTTGTAAAAGTCTAAAATGTTCTTGGATTTTTTCAGTTTTTATTTTTATTTATTTTATTTATAGTTTAATGGAAATTTAATTAAAAAAAGGTTTAAAGTATTGCCAGTATATTTCTGAATTTCATACACATACCAGTAACTTGCAGGCACATAACAAAGATGAAGAAGAAAATGTAGTAAAAAGTTATAAATTACCCGTACGGATTTTTCCTCCGTTTGGTTTTAGAATTTTATGACCTGGAATTCGAAAATGTAGCAATAAATTAATTTCATTCTAATATGTTTTAAAGGCAGTTGGTATCTATTACAATTTTTCAAAGAACCAGTCTTCAAAAAAAGGTCTTTGACAAAAGAAATTTTATTTCTTATGTGTTTGTGTTTTCGACGTAAGAAATTAATATTCCGTTTGTCAACCTTCATCATGTTTTTTTTTAATCTACTAAGTATTTCGCAATAATAATACGTAAGAAAATTTAAACAAACACATAAAATTCTCGTAAATATATTACTTTATGTGAATAACTAGGCTAGTAAACGTAATTTAATGGAAAGTCATAAATTCTATTTGGAAGGGTAACCTTATGCATATCTTACGTTGCCAGGTTTGATAATAATAATTTACTTAGCTCTAAATTAATTTTAAGTCCAATTAACGTTTATTACCGATTAATATTAATGTGTATTTGCAATCACCAAATAATAATAATATTTTGAATGACAAACTAAGGTTTATATTATTTTTCTTTAAGACATTTGAACAAATGATATGAGTTATATATAACTTATCTATACAATTTTATGCACTAACGTCTAAACTAGGCCGAGCCTGTATCTTAGACACTAGTCTCTTCCAATGACACCATTATTTGCAGTTATAGAAGTATACGGCATATTATGAATCTAACGTAGTTCTATTACGTCACAAATTCGCAAATACATTACCACCTATTTCCTATTACCAAGTTTAAATGTTTTATTAAGCTGAAACTGTATAAAAAGGGTTATTATAGTATAAATAAATACATTGTTGATAATAACCCCTGGGAATGAGGTGGTCGCTTCCAAGCAGTTTCTAAAATAAATTTTGTAAATAGTTCGTAATCATTTATATTGTAAAATTTATTAAAAAAAAAAGTCCCGCTGGGTTTCTTGCTGGTTCTTCCCAGGACAGAGGGTTTTTTTTCGAACCAGTGGTAAAGTAAAAAATGACTTTCAATAAGAATTACACATGTAATGTATATTGAATAAAAATTATTCTATTCTATTCTATTCCACTTGTTGGCGTTTACCGTGACACTAACTTATTATGGTTATCTTTTCATTTTTTTAAAATACATAAATCCTTAAATAGTGTGTTATTATAAATACTAAGAAATCATAACTACCTAGGTAGTTAACTGCCTAAACAACTTACTCCAATTTAAAAATTAAAATACCTAGAAGAAAAAACAGAGGTATTTTCATAATAAATGCAATCCTTTTTGTAGTAAATTAATAGTTTTAAGTAAATTAAAAAAAAAAACTTTTATCGCGGCAGATCCCCGCTGCAGCTATATTATGGTTCAAGCACGAATGTAGCGGCTCGAACGGGGAAGGACCATGCTCTCACAGATTGCCAGCGTAAAATAAAAGTTTAATGCTACGGTGTATCGTATTTATAGACTACTAGAGACCTTTTTTACTGGAAACAAGGCATTCCATCTTAGTCCTCAGGGGTGGCAACGTATCTGTATTTTGATTCTTAACCACTGATCATCAGGTGGACTATGTGTTTGTTTGTTACCGTTATTATATAGGAAAAAGAGTTTCTTCAATGGATCTATGGAACGTTTCATGGATATTGTAAAGAGGTCTATGGAGGATGGCAAAAAAAATTATGACTTTTGACAGTTGGTGGTAAACATCCCATTTGTGCCAGTTCAATTCAAGTCTATCATAGTAGGAACGATCATTGTATCTTGGTAGCCATCGTAGGTCTGAAAAGAAATTATATATCCGCATACAAAATTCCCTAGCTTACTACTACTTTTGATAAGGTTCAATTTTGTATATAAGGGGGCTGCACTGCCTTCAAGAAAACTTAGACTTTTATAAGTTGATTGAAAATAAATGTTATTTTACTGTGCACGACGTAAAGATGCTATAGTGAGAAATTAATTCATCCATTCATTAATTACCTACAGTCTACTATCGAAGGTCCTCTGCTAAACATAGGCGACCGCCGTAGATTTCATCATAGGTCATCATAGGTAGATGCCATAGTTGCCGTATGGGTTTCGTGTTGAATATTGCAGTTTTTTTTTATTTTGCGTTATCAACATTAAGATATTGTTAACCATTCCCTGTTTGATTTTCCTCTGTCACCTCTTACGATATCGATTTGATGATATGGGGTAGCGAGTATTGGGTATATATTATTAAAATTTGGGATGTGCAAGCGGGATTTAGAAAGGGAATGGGATGTACGGATCAGGTCTTTTCCATGCGCATGATCGCCGAGAAGTTTTTGGCCAAAAACCAAAAAGTTTTTTGTGCGTTCATGGACTTGGAGAAGGCTTATGACAGAGTGGACAGGGATGTGTTATGGCAAACACTGAACTCATTTGGGTTGAGCGCTGGTCTGATACAGGCATTGAAGTCTCTATATAGGGACTCTAGTGCTTGTGTCAGGATCAACGGGGCCTACTCGGACTGGTTTGACATCCATAAAGGTGTCAGACAGGGCTGTGTGGCTTCCCCGTGGTTGTTCAACCTGTTTATGGACAGTTGTTTGGAAAATTTGAAAGTAGAAGAATGCGGGTTAAGAATGGGTGAGTTAACCGTCAAATGCCTTTTGTACGCCGATGATCAAGTCATACTTGCGTCGTCGGCAGCCGAGTTGCAAATGATGGTTACATTAATGAACAGGACATTAAAAGAAAAGGGAATGAAAGTGAACGCAAGTAAGACGAAAGTTATGGTTTTTGAAAGAGAAGAAAGTAAAACGATATGTGAAATAAGAATAGAAGGGGAGTTGGTAGAGCAAGTAGATGAGTTTGTATATTTGGGATGTGTGTTTAGCAGGGATGGTAGATATGATAAGGATATAGAACGACGAGTGAATGCAGGAAATAGAGTGAATGGGGCTCTACACTCTATTGTGAAAAGTCAGAATGTGTCCAAAAAGGCACGTATGGCAATTCACAATGCTGTGTTAGTACCTACTTTAATGTATGGTAGTGAAAGTTGGGTGTGGCAGAAGAAGCATGAGAGTAGAATAAATGCTGTAGAAATGCGGTCATTAAGGAGTATGTTAGGGATGAAGCTGAATGACAGAGTGAGAAATTGTTTAATAAGAGAAGAGTGTGGTTTGCAAGATGATGTTGTGACCAGGATTAAGAAAGGAATGCTTCGGTGGTTTGGCCATGTAGAAAGAATGAATGAGGAAAGAGTGACAAAGCAAATTTATGTTGCAGAGGTGAACGGCATAGTCGGGAAGGGTCGCCCTAGGCGAAAGTTTATCGACCAAATTGGCGATATATTAAAAATGGGCCAAATCAAGAGTACCTTTAACCGACGAGCGTGTATGCGCAGGTATATGGATGTGGAGGAAGCGAGAGAGGTGTGTCAGGATCGTGCCAAATGGAAGTCCATAATCTCTGCCTACCCCTCTGGGTGACAGGCGTGAGTGTTTTATTATTATTGATTCATCACAGTCTATAAAAGTCTACGGCAAATCGTAGGCCTCCCCCTTTTTAGCTTGTAAGTCCTCACTTACGAACCTATTTCGATGAAGCCCTAAAGGCCGCAGGGCCAACAGCATACACTTTCAGAAAAAAAAATAGGCCTCACCCATAAGTTGCCTCATAGGGAGATTTTGCCATAGTTGCCGTAGTCGCTTGACAGGCGGGTTGGCGACCGCAGTTTTTTTTATAATTTGGAGTTGTTATCAGGAAGTACTGCTACTGCAGCTACTGTCCATCTCTCAGTCGGCAGAAAATGAAACGGTTAAATAAATAAATAAACTTAAAAAAGGTTTTTTTTTAAATTTATTTGTTGTATCTCATAACTTTGTACTGGGTGAACCGATTTCGATGATTCTTTTTTTATATGAAAGCTGATAGTTCTCGTGTGGTCTTATATGAAATGGATCAAGGTCAGACTAATAGTTTTTGAGTTATTCTTAAATAAATTGTCTACTATTGAAATCGACTGTACAAAATTTTTAATTTTTAATTATTCCTTTTTCACCATTTACGACACTCATACTACTTATTGGACATATAAGAAAAATTAAAGTTACATATATTTTAACAAGTAAAACAAGATATATATAAAATATTTTTATATTAAAAAATTAAGTAATTTTATTGGTTTTGTCAAAGGGAATTTGTTTCGTCCAAAAGTGTTGTAGGGCTCAATGGATTTAATTAAAATTTAGCAGAGAGTAGATTAAGTCACTGAACATAAAAAATCTCTTTTGTTCTAATGAAAGTAAATAGCCTTTAGGTTTTAGATGATCTTACAAATAAAAGCAATTTAAATTTTTTGGCATTAAAATGTGGCGTTCCAAAATTGTATGAAGCTTAGCCCTAGTTTTGTATTAGTAGGATTATAAATTAAAATAAATTATTAAACCACTTTTGATCATTAAAATCCACGAATTTGAATGGTATCAATATTTTATTCTCACCGAGAAATCAAACACTAATGGCGGATTGATGTCGTTTTGACGTTAACTGTCAACTGTCATGAGGTTATTGATCTATACTTTAAATTCTGAAATACTGTGTTATCCTTATCACTGATAGCCTGTCACGTATATTTATTACTAATCCTATAATTTATCAACAGCATTTGTATAGTTTATAGGCTCTCATCATTAGTTTGCGATACTTTAATTTAGATTAACAACGCAGGTCTCGAATCAATCGACGTTAAAGCTTCATCTATTAATTATAATCAGGATACATCGCAGGTAGTGGAGATGGGTAATTAGTGCGACCGGCTGTTACACGGCCTTATTTACTGATGCGCTGACCCAGTTTAAGTATATGAGTTAATATGTAATATGGATAGATGAGGTATATTAACCGAGATGTTTTAGCGTAGCGTAGAGGCTTTTAGAGCTGAAGTGACCAAAAAAAGTGTACTTTTGGAACGAAGTTTCTTATCGGACGGTACTAATTTGACGGATGGGGGCTAGGCGAGAAAAAGTGTAAGATTTTTCCGTCACGACCCCTTCTGACGTAGTGTAGACGGAACGGCGCCTATAAGGAAGCGGGATGGAATAATATCCATCTCCCTCGCACTTTTTCTTATCTTACTAAGTAAGAAGTATTATATTAAAGGACGTTTCTTTTTAATAGACGCTAGTAATTCATTTATTTGTATTTGTAATCAATAATATAATATGTTTATCAATAATAATATACTACGAAAGGAACTTCGTTCCAACCGAGTGTACCACGACACACACGCATGTTTTATTTGTAACAAACTGTGCACATTACATACATCATATTGCTTGATGTATCGCACCATTGCCGCTGCACCCCGTCGCTGGTGAGAATATTTTGCGTGTAACGTGAATGCGCTGATTCTACCGCTACCTTTCGGAATCCTTAAAATCTCTGTAGAAATTCCTAATAATAATGCCCTCCAGACCGAGTTACGGTCACGGTGGGCAGTCTCAAGAAGTCGCAAGAAAGACTATAGTGCACAAATGTGTGTGCGCAAAAACAGATTCACTCTCTTTTCCCGCACTCTCATATTCCGATGTGACGGTAACTGATACTATATAACTGGCTGATGCAACCAGAGAGAGAGATCAGGCGCAGGACTAATTTTAATTGCTTTCTGAGGCACGGGGTTGAAACATCGCCTACATCCTAACTCCGGGCTGCTGTTGAGTATTTCTTAAAAGAAGAACCCCATAACTGACTTAAACCCGTCTTAAAATTCGAACCCGGGACTTCATTATCCGTTGCGCTTACAACCATTAGACTAACGAGGCTTTCATCTCCTATACTCGGCTTTAACGATACTCACGGGGGAAAAATGGATGATGAATTCTATAGAGAGAAAAGGCACAAGACACAGGGTAATAAGAGCAACCTTATCTTAGAAGGCAATACACGTTTCACATTTTCATTTCATTAATGGTAGAAATAAAGAACACTTAGGCGGGGTAATTTCGCTATAATATTAATCCACCAGGAATCACTTTAAAATATGATACACGTTACGACGTATTTTGCCTAAGTATGCAGTATTTAGCCTACCTAAAACAACTACCCTGAGGTGTATACTTGGAATCGTGTAACATCGTTATGTTTTACAATTTCAAGAATAAACCTCAGGGTGGTTGTTTGAGGTAGACTAAACGGAATAAACAATTTAAATAGGAATGACTTTGGGTAGTGCTTCTGCTTCCAGGCAAAGCATTTTTGTTAGCTTTATACGACCCATGATCGATTAATAACAAGCAAATATTACAAATTACGTAGGTACAGACCGTGTACGTGGTGGCGGTGGAAGAATATCCACTACCAAATATCATCTCGTGGGTGTCGTAAGATGCGACAGAGGGAAACCCATCAGGAGATGGGCAGCAGCGTTTTCCTAATAACGAATAAAAAAAATGGGAGGCCTTCAGCTGTGGACTTTAATAGGCTGTCATGGCCACGTAGGTACATAGTTACTTCCAGAATAATTTTAACTACTTACAACATTAACTATGCTAGTAAATTGTTACAATGAGTAGTATGATCTAGATTAAAAGACCTTAAATTACAAAATTAAAGATAAATTTATTTATAGTTGTATTGGATAGTTCAGAAGAGATATCATATGACTTAGATGTTTGTTTTCAATTTCAGAAAAAGTTGAAAAATATTATGTTTCTTTATTTTGTTTACCGCAACAATACTTTTAAATGAAAGTGAACATTTCAGAAGTCAAGCAAATATACAATTGTTCGCGCAAAACTCTGTTGTCGGAATCGACACCAGATGTCACTCGGCTCGGCGCGATTCCGGTCTGAAGTTCTTCCGAGCGTCACAGTGGCGCGCGGGTCGCAAGCGAGTCAGTCATCTGCCAGATGTGCTAATGTCTGCACGCCTTTAATTTGTGCGGGAACCGCGGAATAGTTAGGGCGTCTAGTAAATATCCTGTCTAGGAATTATAACGCGCATTCCCTGTTTGGATAGCCTTTCCCGGGACTTATTGGGTCCGACTCAGAATCTGTATAAGTGCATTCGGCAATATAAGCTAGTGCGGCCTCGGTATTTAGAACTGTTGCCACGCGAAACGGTAGTGACCTTTGACCTAGAAACTCCGGGCGTGTTTTGTGCGGTAACCTTATACCCCGCGATAGTTAGTGGCTTCTGTAAGCTAGTTAATCGTACGATAGAGTTAAGTGACTGTCATCGTGGTGAACCAAGAAAGTGACTGTGGATAACCTCGAAAGGCCCCCTCAAGTTGGAGCGGTGTCGACGCTCGGGCTGCTGCCGACGGCTAAGGTCTAGGTTCAATCACCATCAGTCACACCCAGATACACACCACATCACCATTCTTTCCCTTGCACTACACAACCACATGCGACCTGACCGACTCCGGAGGGACCAGTCGCCTTGGATAGAGGTAAGTGAACTCCGCCAGATTCCTTCCGGTCGACTGGCCGTAGTATAACGCTCCCCCATATCTTTAGTGTAATTAGAGAACTTCCACGTGGCCTTAGGAGGCCCGACCTACGTTTGCTCGGGAAGTCTTCTGCTGATGGGCCCCGGGGGATTGGATCCTTTAAGGGAGCAACCGTAGGCCGTAACAAATTGGTAGCAGAGCGCGGTTCCGGGTTCGATTCCCGGTCGATCCCGACTATAGTGTTTGATAAACATTAAACAATTTTGGTGGCAGGGAGCGTTGGTGTGATTGGTTTAATTTGCATCTACAATCACGCCCGTCCGTAATACGTAAAAATATTTTTTTTGTACGTAATAATAGAATTATTTTCCTTTGTTGCTTTGTTGCTTGCCTTTTTTTTGGTTAGAGGGTAATTTGAAAAGCCGCGCCCTAGGTTGTGCAAGCGGGAGATTTTCTAGAGATATACGTCATGTAGGTAGATGGTTATTTTTACGTAATCGGTTAATTATCGTTGTCGGAGAGTTGTAGTGGATTACTTATCGAAGGTTCGATTTCCGAGCTAGGCATTTTTTGTTGATCGACCGTGATGTGTATCTTCGTTTATACTGTAAGTTGTATTTGAACTAAATAGTAGTAATTTGTATTTGCGCAATTTGAATTTAACTTGATTCGATCGCACTAGTATTTGTTATTTGTTAATTTGATTTGTGTCTTTTTTGTGCTAATTTGTATTTGGTTGATACGTAGCAAGTAGTTCGTATTTGTGTAATTTCTATTCAACGCGATTTGATAGGAACTGCATTTATTAACTGTTAATTTTTTGTTGTATTTTTTATTTGTTATCTTTGTAAACTGTGCTCAAGCCGCGTCGTAATTTGTCTTTAATAGTGATGACATCGCCCAAGCTACTGATCCGTTGTTTGCGGACTGAGCTACGCTGGGCCACAAGCGCCCATGCTTTGATAGGTCGACCGGATAGGGTCCATAACTTGATGAAGCGGTTCGAGCAGGTGGATGCTCGAAGGGCCGCAGTGGAGGAGGCTTACGCTGAGCTCGAGGATTCGGATGTGGAGAAGGGAGTCCTGGACTCCTGCTTCGCGGACTATGAGCAGTTCTTGTGGCTCACGGACGAGTTGATCGAGGCTGAAGGCAGGTATGCCGAGGAGGCGCGTGAAGCTCGGATGAGTAACCTGTCCGAGTCCTCTCTGAAGCAGCTTCAGCCGGAGCTGTTGGGACGACTCCCAACTCTGGACCTGCCAAAGTTCTCCGGGGTCCTTTCCGAATGGCTGACCTTCGTTGGTCTTTTCGACAGCCTAGTGGACGCCCGGAGTGACTTGACCCCGAGCCAAAAGATGGCGTACCTCCTGGCCTCACTGGAGGGGGAGGCCCTGGGCGTCGTCGGCCACTTGAAATTGTCGGACGACGCCTACCAGACTGCTCGGGACCTCCTAGCCAGAAGATACGCCAACGTCCGGCGAATTGCAGACGAGCATGTTAAGCAGCTTCTAAGCCTCCCGCTGCTTAGTGACCGGGCCAGACTGCGTCCGGACCTGTTGGATCCAGTCTTGGTGGCCTGTAATACTTTGAGGCGGCTGGGTTTACCAGTGGGCGAATGGGCTTTTTTGTTGCTCCGCATCGTGCTGTCCCGTCTACCTCTCGACCTGCGAATCCATTTTGAGGAGAGGTACGGCGGGGACGAGGCCTCCTATATTCCGCCCTTCTATGACCTGCTGCGGTTTTTGGAGGAGCAGTGCCGGCAGATCGAGAACGCGGCGGGCACCGTTGACGACTTGCGAGACGTGCCCAGTGAGAGGCTGAACCCGCCAGGCAAGTCGTCGTCAACCCCCCCCTGCTCCTATTGTCGAGCATCTGATCACCGGGTAACGTCGTGCCCGAAATTATTAGGTAAGCCGGTTCCAGCGAGGCGAACTATCGCCAAGGAGCGCCGCTGGTGCTGGTCATGTCTGGGAGGGCACCTCCAGCGAGACTGTCCGCATCGACGGCCCTGTCTGCATTGCCAGGGCAATCACCATGCCGTTTTGTGCCTGGGTGCGAACGGCATCTCCTCTCGGGGCTCTGCCAGGCCCTCGACCCCCACGGGCGGGGGCGCTCAGCCACGCCCTCTGCAGGGTGACTGTCGGCGCCCGCCGTCCAGCCACCAGGCCCCTAAGTTTGAAAGGAGTC
Source organism: Parnassius mnemosyne (assembly GCA_963668995.1). Classification (NCBI taxonomy): domain Eukaryota; kingdom Metazoa; phylum Arthropoda; class Insecta; order Lepidoptera; family Papilionidae; genus Parnassius; species Parnassius mnemosyne. The sequence goes on along the minus strand of CAVLGL010000013.1, from coordinate 41,692,230 downwards.
CCTCCCCCGACCAGTCGGGGGGTAATTCCCCCAGGGGCGGGGGTGTCATCACCCCCCCTCAGCGTGTGGAGAGGAACTTCACGGCCACTCATCGGTCCGCTGGACCCTTCTCACTTCCGTTAGCTGAGTGGCCGCGACTGGTGTACCACTGTTCCCCATTTGATGGAGGCGGCCCTGTCTAGCTGCTGCCTTAGTTCCCACCACGGCCGCCTCCACTGAGCCTTAAGCCGTCAACGGTCCACTTGTCAAAATGTTCTGTTGCCGACGGCCTCAGTGAAGGCGTACAACCCGAGTGGCAACTGTTAAAGGTTGTGCTCTATTTATCTCGGGTTCACGCCATGTGGCCTCCCCTTGGTGGTGGGAAGATTAGGGTCCCCCTGTAGCGTTGAATCACGCTGTCAAGGGGTATTAGATTTGGTTTGGTCGAGCACTTAGTCAAAAAAAATACTTGAATTAAAATTAAAAATTGCTTTGGGCTTTCCGCGAAATTCTCCTATTTGTAGCGGTTTAAATTAAAAGAATTGAATTTAATCTACTCCTTTAAATGCTACTGCATGTGTTTTGTACATATATTTAATCACTGTATTTGATTGTTGCGTTTGTTTGCTGAAAGGAAAATTTGAATTCATCTGAAATGGAATGGCGCACTATTTGAAAAATTATGTTTATGTTTATGATAGTGTTTAATCATTTTTGTTTTCTAAGAAGTAGGGCTGTCCCTTACGTTATTGTTTTGTTTAATTTGCAAGTTGACCTATGCGCATCGGTGATTAATTTGGTTGAATTAATTCTGTAGTTGAACATTGATGCTTTTGAAAAATTAGTTGAAATATGAGCATAGGACTACTTGTCTAACAGGCTAGCTAGTTTTGGAGATTATCAGATTGAAATCAGCTGCCGCACTATTTTAGTAAATGATAATATGGTGGGTGGCCTGGCTAGGCCTACTTGTTGAAAATTCATACTAGGGACTATCTGTGCGTTTCGTTCGGCTCTCCACAGACAACGTTCATGTGGAATTTGTGGGTGCTCTGAAGCTTAGGAGGCCGCTCGAGGCCGCTTCGTGTCGCGTCACTGTTTGCAGAGCTGATCCGGTCGGATTGCGGAACTAATCATAGGGGCACAGATGGTGTTTGAAAGAGGTCGTCGGACTTCTGTCCAGTACAGGACTTATTAAAGTGCTGCGATGCCCAGGAGGGGCATCCAGTGGAGGCTGACCCTCCGGCTTGCCACATTAGGGATATCTTTGAGGCGTTGATTAGGGTTGCAAGACCTAATAGATTGCCTAAGGTGGCCTAGTTTGGTTGTAGATTCGGTCTTGCAACTTGCAGTCTCGACCTTGTCCCGCTGACCGGTTTGCTCGCGGACCTAAATCCTTATGTCCGGGACGGGGGTTTGTTCGCGCAAAACTCTGTTGTCGGAATCGACACCAGATGTCACTCGGCTCGGCGCGATTCCGGTCTGAAGTTCTTCCGAGCGTCACAGTGGCGCGCGGGTCGCAAGCGAGTCAGTCATCTGCCAGATGTGCTAATGTTTGCACGCCTTTAATTTGTGCGGGAACCGCGGAATAGTTAGGGCGTCTAGTAAATATCCTGTCTAGGAATTATAACGCGCATTCCCTGTTTGGATAGCCTTTCCCGGGACTTATTGGGTCCGACTCAGAATCTGTATAAGTGCATTCGGCAATATAAGCTAGTGCGGCCTCGGTATTTAGAACTGTTGCCACGCGAAACGGTAGTGACCTTTGACCTAGAAACTCCGGGCGTGTTTTGTGCGGTAACCTTATACCCCGCGATAGTTAGTGGCTTCTGTAAGCTAGTTAATCGTACGATAGAGTTAAGTGACTGTCATCGTGGTGAACCAAGAAAGTGACTGTGGATAACCTCGAAAGGCCCCCTCAAGTTGGAGCGGTGTCGACGCTCGGGCTGCTGCCGACGGCTAAGGTCTAGGTTCAATCACCATCAGTCACACCCAGATACACACCACATCACCATTCTTTCCCTTGCACTACACAACCACATGCGACCTGACCGACTCCGGAGGGACCAGTCGCCTTGGATAGAGGTAAGTGAACTCCGCCAGATTCCTTCCGGTCGACTGGCCGTAGTATAACGCTCCCCCATATCTTTAGTGTAATTAGAGAACTTCCACGTGGCCTTAGGAGGCCCGACCTACGTTTGCTCGGGAAGTCTTCTGCTGATGGGCCCCGGGGGATTGGATCCTTTAAGGGAGCAACCGTAGGCCGTAACAACAATTTATATACATTTCCACAGATTTACATGATATGTATCTTCAAAATACAAAATGGACAGATTGAAAAGACGACAGACTACTCGGTCCCACGGTGATTCCGCTGTAATCTCAAAATCGATATCACTTCCATTCTTATAATGTTGTAACATTGTGCTCCTGAGACACTTGAAATTTTAGTGTGTTTCATAATACAATTTTTTCTAATAGGGTAGGCTAGCTTTATTCCACATAACGCTAAACCAGACTTTACAGAGATGAAAATATTTTGCATGATTCCGGAAATCCATGGAATCAGGACCTCATTTCCAAACGATAGTAGAAAAATTTGCGGTTGCCAAGACAAATATGATTTTTTTACGTCGAAGACACAAATATCTCTTCTTTTTGGTTGTTGTCATTTTGTAATATTCTATCTCCATTTAACATAAGATTATTTGAATTAGTAAGTACGTGTAGTTGTTTTTAGGAGCACTAAACTCAATATTGTAGACAAGAATGTTTACTAAGAAAACTTGCTCGAGAGATAAGTACAACATCTAACTTCGCTGGGCAGCTTTCGAGAGATTACGACACAAATTCTCTTCACGTTTACCTCAAAACTGAAAAACAAGACTACACAACCAATGCATGTTGCCAGTTAAATAATATGAATCTATGATGTGGCCATATTATAACAAGCTCAAGGTCACTCAGTAAGAGGAGTAAGAGGAGAGAGCTATACTTGGCGTTTCTCCACGTGAAAGATTTCGTAATTAACCGCAGTAGAATCAGAATAATAAACAGATTAATAAACTGGAGTTGCAATGGGTCAACCATATTTTGCTACGTGGTAGAGCCATGTTGCAGCTATATTAGAATATAGTTGTAGCAGGAATGGGTCGGCTCGACCGGGGAAGAACCACGCTCTCACAGAATACCAGCGTAAAATGGCATCTCGACACTGCTGTGTTTCGTATGGTGAGTGTAGAGAAACCCATTTTACTAGAAAAGAGGCATTTCAACTTAGTCCTCACGGGTAACGACGCATCTGCATTTTGATTCTTTATTAGGATAAATGTAGGTGTCTATGGGTCACAGCAACCATTTACCATCAGGTGGGCTGTGTGCTCGTTTTCACCCTTTCCTATAAAAAAAATATCTCAAAGAGCTGACAACCGACAGGAAAGAAACGTTCTTTTACCGTTAAGCGAAACGTAGGGTAGCTCCCCATTAGATGAAGTGACAACCTTGTAAGACATGCAAATAGTCGATGGAACGTAAGAAGTCAGTGTCACAGGACCGACTTTTATGGCATTTCTTGGGGGAGGCCTATGTTCAGCAGTGAACTTGTGATGAGTACATGAGTCAACCCTTCATTAAGTAATCAAATGTGTGTTAATTGCATTTCAATTTATTATCATTATTTTATATCAAATATAAATTAAACACCATTGAATTATTTTTATTTCTTACTATTACTACTTACTATTCAGAATTTCGGATAAACGACACAAGAACAGATACAAAATTGCCTTAGTGTAGTCACAAATGTGCATGACTAATTCAGCTGACTTTTTAACGAGGAGGTTCTCAATTCGACTTAGTTTTTGTGTGTGTGTGCTATGAGATATCTTCTCCAATAGTAAGTATCTTTAATATGATTACAATCTTTTTTTGAATTGGCTATACTTCAAGGCTGATCCCATTATAATTTGAAGAAAAAATTTTATATAAGGATGGAAAAATATGGTACACTATAACTTGATACATCACAAAGAAGAAATTATTTACACTTTTCCAATATTACCACCCCTTAAATCCGCTCTATCCTAGTCTTTGTAGGCCTGAACCGAAATCCTCTATTGAAACTCCCATGGTAATAAATCTCGCCCTATGTTAATTTACTATATTTATTATTGTTTAACTATACGTTAATTTAAATTAGGCTGTAAACTAACGCAAATCCGAACGCGTTGCCAGGGTGGTTAGTAGTACTAAAGTCTCTCATAGAGAGCGTAACCTCGAACATAACCTACTTTTTTCTGCCGACTTCAAAAAGAAGGAGGAACTCAACTCGACTGTGTGTTTTTTATGTAGTCAGGGTGTACCGATTCCGATGATTTTTTTTTATTTGAAAACTGGTGCTTCTTATGTGTAGTCCCATATAAATTTGAACAAGGTCTGACCGATATTTTTTGAGTTATTCTTAATAATTTTATTGAAGTCGGTTGTACAATTTTTTTTTATTGTAAATTATAGAGTAATGCTGCAGCTATATATGTAGTAAGGTTCTAGCACGAATGGGTCGGCTCGACCGGGGATGGACCACAGCCAAGCGGGTATCGAACCAGGGACGCTAGCGTAATGTGAAATTTACCAAGAGCTACCACAGTTCTATGTATTAGGTAAATAAGATAAGCTGGCAACAGATCTGTTTCGTAGCTCACAAAGGCATTTGCAATCAAGCATTTTTCCTAATACGTATTTGAAGTGATAGTGCCGTAATAGTCGACAGTGGGAAATATCAGGCATGTTTTTTTTATTTTTAAAATGTACAAAAATAGTCATTCTCTAAATTAATGTTCTACATAATTAATTATGGTTTATATTTAATTTTATTTTACATAATAATAAAATATAAATTTAAATTTAATAAAATATAAATTTTTTAATAAAAAAGTACAAACTGATTTTAAGAGGCAATAACTAGAATGTCGTCAAAATTCTACAACCTACAACAACTGTTTTTTTTAATCTACAATAATTTAAGGGACATTTACCGCTTAGGGTATGTCAGTCCCATCATACCCTAACATACATCACTTACTCATATAAAGTTAGTTAAAACAACTGTTACGTTGAAATATTCATCCCCTATATTTCCACGCTTAAGGATGGAATTTTTTCTCCTACTTTATATGGGATAATCCCGATATATAGTTTTATTAATAAAAAAGAATAAAATAATTCGGTAAACATAAGTTTAAGAAAACATACGCGTTCGAATAACATTTATAGTTTATATTTTCACAAAGTAAAACAAATCCGCTTTTAGCCGATATAATAAAGCAAAATTACAAACAAATCAAAACAATTCATTATCATAACATTGTATACCAGTCCAAACTTCTAACATAAATATATCAAAAGTACCTTTTTGGGTAACCATTTTGCGCAACTTCGTCCTTATTTGAATGAGCAAAACCTGTAATTTGAATGTGACGTATACTACACATTATCTGTTTTTATATATGCAATCGTTGGTGCGTCTGTTAGTGATCGAGTAACTTCCGAACGATTTGACCGTATGAGGTCATATTCGAACAATATAATTATTTGCTTACCATGATTTTTGCCGGCTTTTCATGGACCTTAAGGCCAGACCCAAGAGGTTTTTAACGTGGTAGAGCCACGCTGCAGCTTTATTGTTGCTGCGGCGAATGGGTTGGCTCGATCGAGGAGGAACAATGCTGCTGTGTTTCACATGATGAGTGTGTAGAACGGGACACCCTTTTTACTGGTGATGGGGCATTCCATCTTAATTATCAGTGGTGACAACGCATTTGCATTTTGATTGTTAAGTGATGATACTCGTTTATGTCATTCTCTAATCAACGGCATCTACTTATCATCAGGGAGACTGTGTGCTTATTTTTCACCCTTACTTCTATACAAAAGGCGTTAAACTGTCGTGGTTCGACTGTTGATCGTATTACCACATTTCTTACTGATATTTACGTCGATCATTAATATTTATAATATTTACCAGTAAAATTGGTTTTTCGTTATTTTATTACAATGTACGAAAATAGGTTAAATATCTTTATTTATTTTGATTTCCATTGTCGCAACGGCGTCGCGTTCCATTTCAAAGGCCTTATAGGGATGAGGCGCCAGGGGCAAAATAAATAAAATAATAGAAATATTTCCTGTTGGTAACATTGGTTATTTAAGTATTCGTTGAAAGGAATCCGTTTCTTGTAAAGAATCTATTGTATATATTTTTCCTAGTGATTCATATGTCGGTACTAAAAGGTAAAATAACAAAATAACAAGAGCGAAATACAGAAATGTATGTGTTGTTAGTTGTTACTAACTAATGTAAGAATTTGACTTATACAATTTTTTACAAGAATATATTACTTTATTTCTCTCTCCGTATGTGATAATGATCGTTACTACAAGTGCGAGTGTGCGTGTGCGTGTACGTGTATGTGTTATAATACCTGATAAGTTTTTATTACATACGATTCTGAAAGTTTTAAAATAAAAAATAATTAATTACTTAAATAAGTTTTTTAATGTTTTCATTAACGTTAACATAAGAAATCGTTTTAAAATATTATTAAAACGAAAGATGCGTTGCACAGAAATTATTGAAAGTATTTATTCATCTAACCAAAGAGGGCAAGGTGTTTCAGTCGAGCAACAAACTTATTGCATCGAAACCGCGACCCCAACCTTTTCTGCACACGACAGCTTATCGTAACCGCTCGATGTTTTTGCCTTAAACTAGTTTTTGCATAACTTGTGCTATGGTTTCAAGCCAATAGATTGAGTTCTGGACATTAAATTGATGAATGAAGATTCATTAGTGTTGCTTAACGCCAATAGAGAGAAATCAAATACAATATTTTCTAGCGAAAATTTGAAAATAATGATACAGAGACAAGATCTAAACTATCAGCTATAACATAAAATTAGTACCAATTTTTGAAAGGGATCCAATCTCATTTTATTTTTCAATACTTGGGCCAAAGAGCTTTGCTCGATGCTATAAAAAGTTCAAATTTCGTCTAAATCATTAGCGCCGTTTCAAAGATACCATTTACATATATAATAATGTCCTCCAGCCTGATTTCGGTCATGGCGGCTAGTCTCCGTGGAAAGTAGCCATCCAAGCAGGATAAGATCGTAGTGCACAAGTGTGTGCGCAAGCACAGGTGCACTCTCTATTCCCACACTCTCATAGTCCGTTGGGACTGCAACTCGACACGACCGGAGAGAGATCTGGCGCAGCGCAGACCAACGGCATTGCTTCCGAGGCTTGAGAGCGAAACACCGCCAACTTTCTGACACCGGGAAGAAAATTTCCTAATATAATAACAAATGACTAATCTTGGCGTGACCCGAGATTCTAATCCGAGACTTCACAATCTGCAGTCACAGTTACTATACTAGTGATTTTGTATACAAGGCATATATAAGTAATGTAAGTTGGATGTTATAGTAAATTTGATTTCAGAATTTCAGTGCGTGTGGTAACTAAATTGAGAAGTAATTAACTAATTACTAGTACTAAATGAATCACATGCTCTTATAAATAATGAGTTTCGCCTGTAATCTGAACTACATAAAGATACGTGTAAGGTATAGTTATAACGAAGTGAACGAGAAGATACCGAGAAATGCAATCCTTTTAAGACTTTAATACGTGGTAGAGCCATGCTGCAAGCTAAAACGAATAGGTCGGCTCGACCGGAGAAGGACCCAGCTCTCACAGAATTCCAGCATGTAGAGAACCGGAGACCCTTTTTACTGAAAATAAGGCATTTTATCTTAGTGTTCAGGGGTGACAATGTGTTGTTGTAGTCAGATAATGGGTAAAATGAAAATATTGTTAGGTTAAAGTTACAGCCTATATACGTCCCACTGCTGGAATCGGGCTTCCTTTAGGACAAGGAAATGCCCACGGCGCTGCCTCAATGCGTGTTGGCGAACTTCACATGTGTTAGAAATATTTTTTTCTTATACTGTGACATGCGTTTGTATGATCATGGTTTCCTCATGATGTTTTACTTCACCGCCGAGAATTAATTCGAAACAGCTTAAAATAGACACTCAAAAATATTAAACGTAATCGTATTAAGATTAAGTAACATGTTGTCTAACTTTTGTTTTATAACACGTCCACATTATGTAACATTATTTTTCAACATTGCAACATATAACAATACTGTACATATTAGAATAACAATCTTATATGACATTGTCGTTTGTCGTTCTGCCTTTCGAATTATATAACATATATGTCACGTTATATAACACAATATATAACATTCAGTCTCCAAATTACTGACACATGTTATATAGCAATAGTTTTATAACATGTTATGTTATATAATGTGTACGCACCGTTAGAGTCGACTTAAACTATGAAATAAATTTCTATGCACTTAAATTAATTAATCTATACTAATCTATACTATACTATTATTTATAATATAATAAAGCGGAAGAGTTTTTTTGTCTTTTTGTTTGTTTAAACGCGCTAATCTCTGGAACTAGCAGTCCGATTTGAAAAATTCTTTTTGTATATTATAGCCAGATTCATGTGGAATAGTATAGGCTATCTAGAATTAAGCTATATCACTCAGCTAGCCTTAAATTTGGATATTTGTTAAGCAAGTCAGAAGAAAAAGCACTCCCGAAATGATTTATCCGCGTACGCTGGTGTTATCGTTAGAGATACGTAAATACAATGTTCTAGAAAAATATAGAACTTTACTCCGTCTAAAAAAAAGTCCGCCATACCATATGTCTATTTCTTATACCTAAGCCATAATTTGGTATTTTGTGACAAAAATATATTGAAAATTTAAAAGTGATTTATGAGCGTTATTATTAGGCATGGCCTATTTATCCTTAGGAACGAAAGTTACTTCATCATCAAGACAATTTTATGAAGATAAACTTTGTTTTTTATACCATGTTATTTGGACGCATAGTTGAAGAGATAATGTAAAATTAAAATAATTCAATACTTTTCTGGGCGCGCGAACGACGCTTAAACCCTAGCCGTTATAAAATGCTTGAACTAGGTCATGTCGCGCACCTCGGACACATGATGACGCGGGTGAAACCGCGGGGCACAGCTAGTTTAGAATATGGTTGGTTTACTTCATTTCTTCTCGTAGACAACCCCAGCTTCAGAGAAAAAAGACAGTTTTTTTCCTTCCCGACCGAATACTTTTGCCTAATATTCGGCTACTCGGCCAAGAAACCTGCAGAATATTCGGTATACGGTATGTGGCTGAATATATTCGTTGCAAGTCTAATTTTGATTCTTAATCTAGGATAGATGTGAATGTTTAGACTGTGTACTAGTTTGTCGCCCTTATTCTATAAAAAAGTCTATATGATTTTAAGCATTTTTATTCAATAAACGCAGATCAGCTATGTGGCGTTTATTTTGCAGCGGAAGGACATGAAGACGAGAACACTGCGGTGTAGGCTTCTTAGGTGACTGGAATTTAGAGAATACATATCGAATAAATATATTTTGGATCGCTTCGATATTAATAATATATATTGGAAGACCTATGTTTAGCAGTGAACTTTTGATAGGCTTGCCGCTAAAGTATAAAAATATAATGATAATTCAATGCAAATCCATGGATGGCCATAATCCTACTACATCGATATCAAATTTCTTTTAATTTCAAAGAGATAAAAAGGTCCATTTTAAAATGAAAACTGTGTTCAGGGTATTAATCTGAGACTCAGCTTTTAATACTGCTTAACGCGCACTTTTCTAAGGTTCCGCGGGATCGGACTTTTTTTTCATTATTTATACTTCAACATCATTGAGATACAAATATTTTTGATATATTTCAACATTAACATTACGAAAATCTATCGATACAAATAAAATTTAATTGTCTGTCTGTAATATCGAAATAACTGGCTTCTATTAAGCTCAAGGAGTTATTTGCATACTAATAAAACATGAATAACCCTTTGTAAAATGTTTGTTTGTCTGTATGTCTGTCTTTCCATGCTAATCTTCAGAATGGTCGAACCGATTGTAATGAAACGTCACAAATATAAAGAGTATAATGCTAGGAGAGTTATTCGTTTTAAGCACGCTTGAAGCACCGTGTCCGCCATCTACGTTGCAACATCATCTGTTAACATAACACTAAGGTAATAAAGAAGTGCACAGTACACATGATGGCAACTGGATGCTGTGGCTCATAGACATTTTAATGTTATCTCAATTAAGAATCAAATAATCTACTGTAGACGTTCGGCTTCAAGCCTAATAAACTTAGTTTATCTTAGCTCGCATAGCTGAGCCAGTTTATCATAAATGTGCGTCCACCGCAAACTATGCCAGCTGAGCTAGGTAAAATAGCCAAACTAAGTCAAACTAACTTAGTAGTGTAGGCCGATCCGAAACTACGCGATCTAAGCTAAGCGCCTCTCACCTCCTTACCTTACCCCTCTGGCGCCTTTCGCTTAGTGTTGATTGTGTTAGCTTATTTATCGGTGGACGTGCAACGATTTTACAGGTTAGCTTAGCTTAGGTCACTAAGCCTACTATTCACATAGTTTAGTTCGCAGTGGACGTTCGGCTTAATACCTACTCCAGCTAACCACTCCTACTAGGCTTAAAATTTAGTTCTAGTTGTTCACGACAGTCAAAGTGACCGTCTCAAATCCATTCTACAGTTTACTTTTAAGACTTGAAAAGACTTGGGTAACTAATAATTATTAAATTAGAAAAGAAATATTTTAATTAATAAAAATAATAATTAACTACGTGTTCTATAATTAAAGATAACGCCAAGTTTCTTTGACATATAAGTACTCAAGAATAATATTATTCAGTTCTCTGAATTCTGCCACCATAAAAGAGCTCTTGAGCGAGATACGCTAGCGTGCTACGCCTGAGTACCGTTCCATAAGATGTATGTAGGTCTATTTATGCAATTAGAGAAGCAAAATTATTATATTTTTGTAACGAAGATCTCATATTTCTAAGAAAATTGTGATCTCTTATATTATCTCGAATTGCTATTGTTATGGTCTACTCAAATGCGTAAGATATGAGAAGCAAGGGTTTCAAAATCTGGTCTCACATTATTTTAAAACATCTTGTGTACATTATGGTTTAGCAATAAATGTTTGAGTTTGAGTAAAATATTAACTAAGTGGGACTATTTTTCTAACTAGGAGCAGGTAAAAACCTTCTACATATTTCTAACGGCAAGCAATAGTACACAGACTGCTATGTTCCGGTCTGAATTATCCTCGGAGTCGACAACACATCTGCAGCCTTCTTTGATTTCAATTGATGCTTAAGACTTGAATAAGCGCTCAATGTAAATTACATTACCGAGTTATCGCAGTTCGATCACCGACAGCATCACCGAAATTATTAAATGTCGTTTTAATTTGCACGGCAGTGAAAGAAAACATCGTGAAATAACCGGCCAAGTGCGAGTAGAACTCGCGCATGAAAGGTTCCGTACCATCGTAATACAAGTTTCTAATAGAGGCGCCCCTTATAATTTTTAATTTATTTTAATGTTTATTATATGTTGTGATAGCGGCAACAAAAATACACATTCTATGAAAATTTCAACTGTCTACCTATTACGGATCATGAGATACAGCCCGCTGACAGACGGACGGACGGACAGCGGAATATCAGTGATAGGGTCCCGTTGGTTACCCTTTTGGGTACGGAACCCTAAAAACAACGCAGCGAGACAGACTAACTGCTCAATAACTCTTTCTTAAATGAGCGGTCTCTACCTCCAATGGGACGTATATTTTAGCACTTTAACGCCATATTTTAAAGTATCGAAAAATTTTATTAGTTGGAATATCAGAAACGAAAAGATTATAACTTAATGACGAACGCATGTGCATCTTTGATCTATTGCAGTCCGCAACAAGCATTTAAAATTTAACTTCTGTAATAATATGTTATTTTTTCATTAAAATGAAATGTCTAAATTTTTAGGTAACAGAACAATATTATTTTCAATTTACATTAAAAAAATAAGTGTCGGGGTAATGGGGCAAATTTATTCGTGGCAAGTGGGAAAATATTAAAATGTTTATGTTTTTGTGGCATAAGAATACATGGCAGTGGTGAATATATTATTCGTGTCTATGATTCCGTGGCATTGGGTAATAAGCCGAGAAAACGGAACGAAAAAATTCGTCCCAGATATCATTTAGGGTAGGTACATAAATAACTCTTAGAATCGTAAATAAAATAATCTGTTTATTTTCAGTATTATATATTTTTTAAATTTATTATATATAACCAAAGCTACAGAGTTTTTTTTCAGTCGAAATATTCAAAATACAGTCTAGTCTGATGTGTATTTTGTACACAAATTGCTTCACAATATGCTGATGCGTTACATTGCTAAATTTTTGGCAGATGACGACGGTTTAACCCAACAGACTTAATGACAATATTATCTCAAGGCGCCCAAACGGATGAATAGCTTAGGATTTATATAACTATCATCAGCACTATTATAACAATGTTGGAGGACATTGTTATAATAGTGCTGATGATAGTTATATCGTTTTTTGTTAGATCGCATTTCGGTCGCCGCGACCAGTCTCAACAGAAACTAGCCATTTGCGTAGGACAGGATTATAGCGTCTAAGTATATGCGCAAACACAAACGCACTTTCTATTCCCTCACTCTCATAGTCCAATGGGACGGTAATCCAACGACCGGAGAGAGATCAGGCGCAGGATCAACGGCTTTTCTAATTTTTTGCCCGATTTAGGATTTTAATCCAGGCCTACATAATCAGTAGTTGTATTCACCACCACTAGACAACCGGAGGTAGTCAAAGCACTTGTGATGTCATTCCCACAAATAGTCTATATACACACTTTATGCACAAAATTGTATAACATTTACATATTAAATTACATACAGGAGCCAAAAAGCGGAGGCATCCAAGCTCTAACAAAAACTCTTTTAATCATATAATCTGATATCGAATTACCAGATTTGCGAGTTCCCATAAAGCCAAGCTTTTAACTATATGTAAATATACACGTTTAGAAAATTTCAAGCGTTTAATTTATTTGGTAAACAATGCGTAACGAAAATACTCCATTTTAAATAGTGAAATTCCGTATTAACGCTTTATGTTCAATAGCTCACTAATTTCATACAACGATAAATAGCCAAAGCGAGTGCAACAAACCATAAAATATTTGCCAGACGTTCCTCATTCCGATAACTGGAGGAAAAATTCATTTTCGATATTTGCATTTGATATTTAGCAATCTTCTGTGAGAATAAATATTTTACTGCTGAATATTATCGCGAACTAAAAGTATTTACTGTATTCAAATTACAGAAATAAAAATTATACTACATGCGCAGTTTAATATATTACGTACCTAAAATATCTTACGGCAGATTAGAAATTTTTCATGGGGAAACGCAAGAAATATGTAAATTACAACGTTTAGAGCAACGTTTTATATTTTAAAAGTTCATTCCCTAATGAGATTATTATGAAGGGCGTACGAAATATATATTATTTTATTTTACTACCATTGTTCCTAATCGTATCCCATTAACTACACCGGACATAGTACAAGTAGTGACAAAAGTGAACGCAAAGATGACGTTATGCATGCCCGATTTAACTATCATGCATTATAATAAATATATCGTTAAAAATTGGCCCCATTTTAGAGGCTGATTAAAGTATTTAGTTTTTTTTTTACAAAATGTAAATTACTAACTTAGAAATCTTTTTTTTAATGTACTAATAAAGTGACAAACGAATTAGTAGTCTACAGCCAATAGACATATGCAAGCAACTTCTAACAAAGTACGTTACGGATACATTGTCACCCCCGAGGACCAAGATGGAATACTTAACAAGCTGTAATTATAATGGGTGAATAGTAAAAGCAGTAGATATTGTTGCTTGGCGACAGAAATAACTAAAAGCCTTCTCTATAAAAAGAAATATGGGACATATCGTTTTATTATTTCATAAAAGATGTCACAATAGAAACACATGCTGCCGGAACTATTCTTGTTAAGCTTTTAAATAAACCGGTCCTACGAGTATATGCAATGGTTTATTATTATATTTTTAGAAATTGTATTGGACTAATAGCTCTAGTAAGCATTCCACACACTAGACATTCCTCAACAGGACCTTTTATGTGTTAGGATGGATTTTTATAAGAATACTTACTTGTTATTATGATATATATGAATACGTAATGGGATTGTTCTATCTGGGCATCCGTTTGGCTATTTAGCACCCTTTTTCTGTTTCTACTGCCAAATAACAATGCCTACACTGGCATGTTCCGGTCTGAAAGTTAACGAGAACAAGTATGATTACAGGTTGGGGGGTATTACATCTAGGTAAAACCAGATGGCTCATGGCGCATGCGCCAGGAGAAAGCGGACTTATTTGCTTCTCTTTTTACTTGAAATTTGCATCTGAACAGTAGCAACAGCGTATCATCTCAATTACCTTACCTCTATGTCAGAGGCCCGTATCACGAACGAAGAGGTTCTTAAAATCTTGCGAATTCTAGACGTGAATAAATCTAGTGGACCTGATGGTATACCAGCTCTAAAGTCTATGCACCTGAGTTGTATCCTGTGTTGACACGCTTATTCCGCCTCTCATTCAGAACTGGAATAGTGCCCAAATCTTGGAAGCTGGCCAATGTGCAGCCTGTGCCTAAAAAATGTGCCATTATACATTCGTACCTACACTTCCAACTATCGGTCAATTTCAACTACCTCTATACTCTGCAAGTTTATGGAGCGTATATTGAACACCCGCTTAATGGCATACCTACAAAATGACCTCTTTAGTGACCAGCAATACGGGTTTTGCTGAAATCGGTCGGCTGGGGACAATCTCGCGTCTGTATCACACGTATAGGGCGAGGCACTCGAGAACAGTGAGGAAGCACTTGCTGTTTCCCTTGATGTCTCGAAGGCCTTTGACAGAGTTTGGCACGCTAGCCTTTTGGGTGGGCTTCCAGCGTACGGCTTATCCCTTAATCTGATTGAATGGGTACAGGACTTTCTGAGTGAACGGTCTCTTCGGGTCGTCGTCGATGGCTGCTCATCCGAACCTGTGGGGACAAACGTCGCTGTTCCTCAGGAGTCCGTTCTCTCCACAACTTTCTACGTGCTGCATGTGTATTGATGATCTGCTTATGCCCGGTATCTATGCATCACCACTTACCACCAGGTGGGATTATGGTCAAGCACTGGCTTATAATAAGTAAAAAAGAAGTATTCTGTGCAACCGTGTGGTGGCGGTGAACGAATATTTACTCCCCCATATCGTCTCGTGGGTTCCCTAAGAGGCGACAAAGAAATACAAACAGGGAGATGGACACTACAGCTAGAAAAACTTTCTCTCAAACTTTTCTTCAAACTGAAAATTAAAACTTTAAAACTTTAAATTATACAATGTTAAACTCTATACCAAATCATAATCTTACCTGTTACATAGAATAGTGTCTTTGTGTTTATATCACATTTTATTATCTGTTAATTTCATAACTAATTTTAAGTTTCATGTTCAAATGTTGTGCATACCTTTAAGTTAAATACATATTTTATAGTATAATTTTGTTAATAACTGCAAATGTTTAATAATAATGTTTTGTATGTGTTTAGTTGGTAAGCCTAAATAAATAAATAAATATAATAAAAAAGCTAGAAAGCTATATGACTGCAGTTGCCAACTCGCCTGACACGCGTGGCAACTATGGCAAGTAGCCCATTGTAGGGCAATCCAAGGGCAGGCCTATGTTCAACAGTGGTCTTTGATAGGTTGTAACGATAATTGTGCCAATGTGTATATATGCCTTTTACCGATCGTACCAACCCTATTTATGTTGCTGGCTGATAAAAAATATTACAACAGTAGAAATGTGTCTACAAAAACTATCACAAACAAAATGTACCTACGCTCAGTTTAGACGCAGTACATAACAAAGCGAGAGTACGATGAAAACTTAAATAATCTGATACTAGCGAGAGACTGCAATTTCGCTTACAACTTAGCGCTTGAAACGTCTAAAATAGATTTTCATTCAGCGCTTAATTAACTAATTTAATTACATATTGTAACTCAATTTACAGTTACCTATCTTACGTTCCAATATACGTCAGTTACGATCGACGTTACTAATTGATTCTATCCCTAACCTATTTCAATGTAGGTTCCAACTATTCATTATTTATTTATCACTTAAAGCAGTTAAAGTACGTTCATATATTTTAGACTAAGTGTTTTAATATTTAAATGCCTACGTATATTTATTTATATTGTACATTCTTTTGTAACGTTATAAATTTTAAATTCATTAACTCCTGAAATTTTAGATATTTATGGAGTTTACACAGATGAACAGCATTGTGTCAGCAATATACATGATAGCAAAATGTAAAAAAAAAAACTCCCTGTCCGATTGGAAAGAGGCATTTAAGTACCGCAATTACATAACCAAAACAAAAATCCAAACATCGTCATATTAAGCTGAGTTGATCGACACAGGGGTCGGCTGCTCGATTGATGATCACTGCATCAACAGTATCAGTTATACAGATGACATGGTGTTGTTCAGGCCATCAATCGCCGGTGTCAGAAAACTAAGAGGTGTATGTGAGAAGTACGCTTCGTCACACAGTCTCCTGTACAAAAAAAAGAGTGAGCTCTTGATTTTCAAGTCAGGGGTCGTAAGCTGGGAAATGTGCCACGTGTGCTGCTAAATGGCGTCGCTCTAGGCAGGGTGAAACAGTTTAAATATCTCGGCCATGTGGTTACCGAGGATTTAAAAGACGATGCTGACATCGAAAGGGAAAGGAGGGCGATGGCGG
This sequence comes from Parnassius mnemosyne, assembly GCA_963668995.1. Classification (NCBI taxonomy): domain Eukaryota; kingdom Metazoa; phylum Arthropoda; class Insecta; order Lepidoptera; family Papilionidae; genus Parnassius; species Parnassius mnemosyne. The sequence continues at coordinate 41,675,347 of CAVLGL010000013.1, read as the reverse complement.
TCCGCTGTAATATGTTGGCACGCTGATTCGCGCGGTGTAGCTTTGGAGTAAAGATAACTCTCTTTAAAGCCTTTTTCCAAACTCTATACACTTGCAGTCTGTGGGTCAACTACACGCAGCGGGCCATCAACGCTCTCCAAGTACAATATAATAACGCATTCAGGGTGCTGGTGGCGCTCCCGCGCTGCTGTAGTGCGTCTGCGATGTTTTCGCACGCGCACACGGACGGCTTCCACGCCGTGTTGCGGCGCCGCATCGTCTCGCTGATGCTCCGTACGCACGGAAGCGCCAACACCATCCTGAACGTGCTCAGCGATATGCCTGACTGCCCCCTTCTGCAGCACTGGGTGCAAGCACAATTGCAAAAAAATTATATTTATTATAACAGAATATTTTTAAATTTTTTTTATCTGAAAAAACCAACATGAACAGCATTATGTCACGATACCTAAAAGCATCCTCATGGATCAGAAAGGGATTTTTAACATATAATATTATATTATACTCTTAACTTCTTCCGTCGATTTTTTTGCGCCCAAAGCAAGGCTACCCTCCTGAAGCGGGGGAGTGAAGGAGGTGGTGAATGCTCGTAGCAGTATTTTACGTGGTAGAGCTATGCTGCATCTAAATTAGTAGTATAGTTCTAGCATGACTGGGTCGGCTCGACCGGGGAAGGACCACGCTCTCACAGAAAACCAGCCTCAAATAGCAGCTTAACGCTGCTGTATTTCGTATGGTGAGTGTAGAGAACGGGAGACCCTTTTTACTGGCAAAGAGGCATTCCATCTTAGTCCTCACGGGTGACAACGCATCTGCATCTTGAGTTTTTATTGAGGATAGATGTAGATGTCTATGGGTCACGGTAACCACTTACCATCAGGTGGACTGTGTGCTCGTTTGTCACCCTACCCTATAAAAAAGAGCATACCACGCAGCCGGCTGTGTGGTTATGTGAGCGTCACTATGAAGTGCCTACCCACTAAACACCACCTGTGGACTGGCTTTGCCTGTATGGCCTTTCTACCGAATCGAAAGCGACCCCCTTTAGGGAAACCCCCAGATCATCCGTGCAGCGCAGATCATCCGTCGACTAGTAGCGTTGTAAAAATAGTATCCGTCGACTAGTCGCCGACTGCCGCTGTCGATGGCTAATGGCGACGCTTGCAGTTTGTCATTAGATTGCAAATAACATAGCAGCAGTACTGTATTAACAACAGCTAATATTGATATTGCGTGTTTTAAAATGGTCTTTAACTCATCAAACAAAGCGATGGACAATCGAAAATCTTTATCATTTTTTTTTTGTTAATGAGTGAAAATTTGCTATCTCATTCTATGCAGGACACAATATCTCAATTTACGTCTTTACGTCTTACTGCTTAGCACAAGCCACAACACAATAGGTCTCCCTCCTTTTTTAAAGGTTATCCTCATAGATGAATAGTTTTAGTTGTTACATATTTAGTATAATTGCAGGATTTATGACATTTCTTCTTAGTTCTCGAAATGTCAACGCACCTGTCAACAAAAACAGTTTTTTGTTTGTTTGTAGTTGCTTACAGGTGTCCATTGGCTCCAATATCTACTTACTATCATGTGGACTGTCAGATTGTCTGTTACTTCAGTTTAATAAAATAAAATAAAAGAATACAAAGTTATTTAGTATCGCATAGTGGGAAATATCGATCGAATCGAGAAAATATCAATACGATGAACTATTAGCATCGGAAGTTAAGTAAGGCGTCACATTGCGGAAATCCATTATATTAAAGGTGTTAAAAATTAATTTGCCATGATCCGCGAATAAAATAAAATAATGTACCTTATATAGTTTGAAGAGCATCTACCGCACTCGCTCAATTGTGTGCACTATCTCCGTTACCACTAATCCTAGCACGACTTAGCGGTCATCCACCGCAGAGTCTACTTCACCTGAGAATGCCTCATGTAGAGATGAAACATGTGTCGTGTTACCGACGATGGTATGTCTTTCCTAGTGTAATGGCGTTGGAAGTAGTGGTGCTGTGATTAGTAGTGACGGGGATAGTGCACGCGATTGGAGGAGGGCGGGAAGGTGCTCTTCAAACTATAGGTAATACACATCATTTTATTTTATTATGGGGGATCTTGGCAAATTAATTTTTAACACCTTTAAAAAGATGAACATTAAGTAGTAAAACGTATTTATACAACGTGCAGGCACAAAATTTAGAAAATTTCGTTTTTAAAATAATTGAAATATCAACTATACAAATGCGGAAGCTCATAATTAATTTTGTAGCAACTTCAATGAGCGCGTAAATTAGTTCACTGTTCCGAATAAGTAGATCAAGCTATGAGGTTATCGATATTTTATTTGGCATTCAATTAAAAATATCGTTTTAATGGTACAAATTGAACAGTGCGTAGTTTATGCATACTGCATCATTTTTAATTACAATACGTACAAACGAAGATGTTTACAATCCTCGGGATCAGCCGCTTCACCGTCATCATCATCATTCTGTTAAACCCTTTATCCCAACGCGTTATATAAGATACATAATATGTATATCTTTGACTGATTTCATAATTTATTATGTTATAATCAGTAGAAAATCATTTGGTACCCTAAAGAGGAATTATGCCGAATAACTGAAATAATTTTCTTTTTTTTTCATATTATTGTCAAAATGGAATAACATATTTTTAATAATTAGGTCGGTTAGTACGGTGACGTGGCGGTACTTATAAGAGAAACGATGTTGTAATGTAAAAGGTGACAGAAAAAAAGCCTTTTGTGATTTAAGATATATAGCAGCATTATATTCGTATTTATTCGCATACTATATAGGACAGGCCACTCAGAAAGTATTGTGTAAAAACTTTTTTGTATTAGACACTGGCCAGTTATAATTTATTTTGGAAAAAATATAATTCACATGTTAAATATGTCACAACAAGGCGAGATCCATATTTAGATGAACGTTTTAGAGCTTATGGTAGGAAGAATATTTAAGTATAGACGTGTAAAAACTTGGTAGAGCTACGCTGCGGCTTTATCTTGGTTGCAACACAGGATAAGACCACACTCTTACAGAATACCAGCGTAAAATACCACCTTATTTAATGATTCTGTATTGCGCTTGGTGAGTTTAGATAACCGGAGACCATTTTACCGGTGTGACCGGTTTTAAATTAATTTAATAAATCAACTTGAACAAAGAGTAAACGGGTTTATTGAAGTAATTAAATCAACTTGAGCAAATTGTTCTCCAGTTGTATTCATTCATAACATTCATGCAATAAGATTAACAGTGTTATCAAACGTTTGTATCTACATACCAACGGGTGTTTGCTGTCAAATAAACTCACAGGAAATGCATTGTGCTCGACTTCCACGCCTTGTATTTACCTTTTATTATCACTTCTACTTTGTGTTTCGTACTGCTCCGATGTGATTGCTTTACTGTGTCAATTTCATTGTTAGTGACAATTTTGTGTATTAATATAATATAACAAATTTAAAAATTAAAACTTTTAATAAAAAATAAAAACTAACTTCAAATACCTAAAAGGAATAAAATATTTTCCATTATTAAAATATTATAAATTCGGTACTAAGACAAATGTATTAAAAGAATATAAACCCCGATTTTGAGTAATTTTTTTTTTGTTCTTAGATGTCGATATTATATGTTGCAACGAAGTTCATTATCGGACGGTAGGTACGGATCTGGATGGGGGGGCTAGGCGAAAAAAAGTGTAACATTTTCCCGCCCTTCTGACGTACTGTAGACGGCCTTGGCGGCTATAAGGAAGCGAAATGGAATAATATCCATCTCCCTCTCATACTTTTTCTTAAAGTAATATTATTTTATTTTAAATGACGCTTAATTTTAATAGACCCTAGTAATTCATTTATTTGTATTTGTTAATCAATAATATAATACGTTTATCAATAATAATATACTACTAAAGGGACTTCGTTTCAACCGAGTATTCCACGACACTCACGCATGTTTTTTTTTTTCATTAACAAAAGTTTAATTTTTAATACTTTTGAGTGGTCTTAAGAATATATCACAATCTCAATTTCGTCAAAATTATTTCAATGCATTGAAAACTTAATTTCCTATTGCGCTATTCTTAGTGGTCGTATTTTTCTCCAAATTTGGAAGAAAAGCCAACATTCCTCTTTTTAAATCTTTCCAAATAGGTAAAATTGAAGTGTCTGTTTGTAATGTCAAAATAACAGCTTTATACTAAATGCATAATATGAAAGTATATATATATTATAGAATAAGAGTGACAAACGAGCACACAGTCCACCTGATGGTAAGTGGTTGCTGTGACCCATAGACGTCTACATTTATCCTCACTTAAGAATCAAAATGTAGATGCGTTGTTAAACCTGAGGACTGAGATGGCATACCTCGTTTCTAGTAAAAAGGGTCTCCGGTTCTCTACACTCACCATACGAAACACAGCAGCATTAAACTTCTATTTTACGCTGTTATTCTGTGAGAGCGTAGTCCTACCCCGGTCAAGCCGGTCCATTCGTGCTGCAACCACAATATAGCTGCAGCTCTACCACGTAATACGGTACTTATAACATATTACACAATTAAAAAATTTAATTTTTTGTCTGTCTGTCTGTTTTTTCCGGCTAATCACTGAAACGGCAGGACCGATTTTGACGGGTCTTTCACTGGCAGATAACTGATATTATAAGGAGTAGCGTGGGCTACTTTTATATTGGAAAAGGAAAATGGGGAAAAAAAATCAAACGTATTAAATTATGAAGAAAATACTATTCAGATAGGGAATCATAATAAAAATCTCGGGTACATCTAGTCTTCTATAAATAAAGATGTGCATTATGAAAAAAATAGAATTCCGTCACTGTAATAGAACTGCATGCTCAAAACTCACATTCTTACATCACTGTGTCTTCAGGGGCGACTGCTTGAGCGGTGTGTTAACCCAGCGTATACAAGTTTTACTTTCATCCCATTGTACCTTATAACTAAATAAATTTATTAAATTACTTGAACACTAGACTAACTAAATTATATACACCATGTGAGTAGCACTTAACAATGGTTCAGATATGCTTTGATATTCACCTATGTCACACATTTTTATGTTTTATCGACCAATAGTTTCATCTCGTGATGGTTTTCGGAACATTTAGGAGCAATAGTTGTATATTATATTCTATTGCGTTGCATGTTTTGCAATTTGGAGATTCTTTCTCTATCATCATGAAAGCAAACTTGTAGCTCGGAATTTATCCGGAACGCATTGCTAATACAACAGATCTTCTATTCAATAAACATTCATCAATCCAAAGCACTTTTGGAGGCTGACTGAATAGTTTTGTATCATATCCCTGTTTGTTGCGACCTTTTATAAAAATATTCTTTCCAAGCATCAGTAGCCTAATGGCAGGACGCGGACCGCGAACTCGAAAGGTCGAATCCGCCATTCGACTACTGTCGTGAACCACTTCTAACACAAGCATTTTAAGCTTACCAGAAGTGGTTAAAGGGAATATTAGTAATGTTTAATAGCATTACTAGTATTTTTATTTAAAAAAAAAAGTCAGGCATGCCAAAACGCCCACTTTGTCAAACGCTTTCCACCTTATAATCATGGCACTGGAATACATGGTATCTTAACAAGCCTAACAAAATTCATCACGCCAGCGAAAATTCCTCCAGTTTGCAAAATTTGTCTACTACTAGAGGATTATTCGCTATTTTTTTTTATAATTTAAAAACGATGAAGAAAACCTATAAATATCTAACTTATGAACACAGGCCTTACACAAACTAAAAACAGTTCACTTAATGGTAAGTAGCTACTGTAGTCGAAGAACACCTACAGCCAACTTCAACAAAGAATGCTAATGATGCGCTGTGACCTCTGAAGACTAAACTGAATTACCTCATAGCCTGTAATTGTACTGTCTCTCTCTATCCTTCAGACTGGAAGTCAACAGTACAACCACAAAAATTTAACGGCAGAAATAAATGGGTGGTAAATACCCAGACAGACTCGTATATAAAAAAAACCGGCTAAGTGCGAGTTGGACTCGCGCACCGAGGGTTCCGAACAAATCCGTAGGTATATAAGTTTAAAATTATTAAAAATATTTTTATTATATGATTTAACTAAAAATTTATGCTTTTCGCAATTTTTCCCTGTGCTATAATACGTTGCTTCGTACCAAATTTTAAGATTCTGAGTTCACGGGAAGTACCCTGTAGTTTTGATTCCCTTGCCAATGTCGAAAATTCGCGGCATAAACGGCTGTATCTTTTGATGGCGTTGGCTTAGAAGTTTGATTTTTTCACAGCTCCAAGGGACACTAGACTTGAGTGTATGATATGAATTTCAGCTTGATACCTCCACGCGTTCCTGAGAAAAAAGGTCTTGACAGACAGACAGACAGACGGACAACAAAGTGATCCTATAAGGGTTCCGTTTTTTCCTTTTGAGGTACGGAATCCTTTAAAGGACTACTACCACGTTGTAAATTTTAAGTAATTACAATTATACAAGAAAATATACACCGAGCCACCGTTACACATTTCGAAGTAAATCTACACATAAAATTGTGATTCAGAACCTCAGTGGTGTGGAGCTGTCACACCTTAATAAACTATAATATGTTTAATGTGAATTTAATGTGAACAGCAGAGTCGGGAAGGGACGCCCTAGACGAAGGTTTATCGACCAAATCGGCGATACATTGAAGATGGGCCAGATTAGGGTACCCTTAAAACACCAGCGTGTATGCGTAGATATATGGATGTAAAGGAGGTGAGAGAGGTGTGTCAGGATCGTGCCAAATGGAAGTCCGTAGTCTCTGCCTACCCCTCTGGGTGACAAGCGTGAGTGTTTATGTTGTATTGTGTTTAATGTCCTCCAGACGTAGTAGAGCCATGCTGCAGCTATATTAGTAGTTAGTTGTAGCACGAATGGGTCGGCTCGATCGGGGAAGACCACGATATCACAGAATACCAAGGTAAAATAACAGCTTAATGCTGCTGTGTTTTGCATGGTGAGAGTAGAGAACCGGAGACCCCTTTTACTGGAAACGAGGCATTCTATCTTAGTACTCACGGCAGACAACGCATCTGCATTTTGATTTGTAGTCGAGGATAGATTTAGATGTCTATGGGCCACAGCAAATACTTACCGTACTGGTGTAATGTATTCTCGTTTGTCAACCTTTGAGACTTCTCGTTTGAGACTAGTCACCTGTGCAGGACAGGTTTGTAATATGTTCGCGAGCTCAAGTGCACTCTGCATTCCTTCACTCTCACAGTCCTACGGAACGGCAATCCAACACGACCGGGGAGAGATAATTCGCAGGAGCAATGATTTTGATAAGGCCCAGGATTCAACCCCGGAACCTGACGATCAGCAATCACGCTTACAACCACTAGACGGAGGAGGCAGTAAAGAGTTTGTTTATTACTTTTAAAAATCAAATCTTTATTTTAAAGCTGATCAGAAAGGCATACAAAACTTACCTGTTATTACCTATATATAAGTTTTAATCTGTTCTACAATATCGAACAAAGGGTGCAATATTTTGCTTATATCATATTATATTATAATGCAAGAGCAACTCGTGCTGACTTGCATGTGGTAATATGCAAATCTGTTGTAAGATTACTTGGTTATAATGAAATATCTACGGTAGTGTGGCGTTTGCCGCGTACTTGTTGTTGCTTAAGTGAATCCACTACCCCATATTACACCGGGGGTGTCGTTAGATGCGACAGAAGATAATGAAATAATGAAATAGCAGATGGATAAAATAATAAAAAGGATTGCAACTGCCAAACCGCCTGCCAAACTTGGCAATTATGGCAAATATCACCCCTATGAGACAACCAACGAGGTGGGGCCTTTGTTCAGTAGTAGGCTTTCAAAAAATGTATGAATATGAATGAATTTACAATATCTCTCTTTACATTTTTATCTGTGGTATAAAACCAGTACCTATGGTGGTTTGTGCTTGACTGTTGATACTAGTGATATAGCCGAAGTAGGTAAAACTTAGCTAAAGAAAATCTTATTCACTTTTACAGTAGATTAACATCTTTTTGGCAATCTACTGTAAGTAATATGTTTTAAAGGATATATTTAAATAAATTTATAAAATTGAAGTAAGTAATTATATTTTTTGAATTCATGACTTCTGGTATAAAATATGGCAGTCTCTACTAAATATTTGTCACAACATTCTGTGTTACCATTATTCGCAAAATAGAAATATTTTATTTTATTCTATTCCATTCTATTCTTGCTTTAAAAACACCCACTTTGTAATCGGATGTAAAATCACGTTAGCAAATATTAACTCTAATGTATAACAAAAAAAAATCATTGCATTAAAACAACAATTTAAAAAAGAAATAAACAATGGCGATTCATATTTAAAAATTTTGGATCATTGGCTTTTATGTAACTAGGATAGCACTTATCTGTGAGAGTACTTGAATGTACGTAAAAGGAAGAAAGTAATCTTTCCCCGGGTTTACCTTTGAAGAGCAAACACACGATAGCTTTTTGGATAAACACTTAAACTTCTTCAAATTTCGATAAGCTATCGATATGATAGATGATAAATATATTGTTCAATAAATATTATTGCTCGATAAATAATCTTGTTCCTGACATGAACACGCACCACCCTAAACCAATATTAGTTTCTTTTGCCACAGGCTATAAAAATAAATATACTTTTTTTTAATGTAGATGGATAAGGATAATATATTAGAACATGAAGATAACATAACCCTAACATGCAGCGTCCTTAAAAAGAACCAATATTTTATTAATAAGAAAAAACGATTGAAACATGCATTCCTTCTACAATAAACTATGACGAAAAATTTATACACACGACAGTATGTCGGCCAAGTTTGGAAATTAACAAGGCGATGCACCGGAAGTGTGTGTAGTGTGTAATATTTACACGAACCATTTCGTGCTACTTTCGACCCTTTATAACTACTCCCTTAAACTGTTGTATTTACACACTTGTAATTTTGCATGTCTAATAAAGCCCCTTTAATACCTAGGATCCGAATTTTTTTTTTAAATTTTTTTTGAAAAAAAAACGATTCATTAATAAACCTATTAGTTCTTGAGTTATTAAGGTCTAAAAATGAAATATTTACACTCACTAATTCAATGATTCACTCATCAAAAACCTGGAATGGTCTAGGGTAGGGTAAAGGGTAGGATAAACTATAAACTATATCGATATTTTTTGTTGACAACTTCAACTTCGACTACTTGAAACCGCACAGGATTCAGCTGATATTCTGTGAGAGCGTGGTCCTTCCCCGGTCGAGGTGATACATTCATGCTACAACCACAATATAGCTGCAGCGTAGCTCTAACGCGTAAAAAAAGTATAGACAAACACTTACAAAAAGCATTGAGTTATATGTACTACGTACTAGAGAAGCCATTCCAAACAAAAATTGTGTCCTACTCTATGTACATAAGTGTTAATTTAATATAAAATAAGATATTAATATAAAATAAATATAAGAATTTAATATAAAATATCTTAATTTAATCTGAACAAACACATTTCTAAATAAAGTGTAATAATAATAATCTTATGGAATTCACAAATCTTCAATTTACGCAATATTTAGTTTGTATAGATTGCACTACAGTTCAGTTAAACATAGTCAATGTTCGGAATGGCTTCTCTAGTACGTAGTACATATAACTCAATGATAAAAAGACTATTGGGTAAATGTACGAAGCGACACATAAAAGTCCTAAGATTGTATCCGCCGTCCGATTACCGACCTTCGCACTTCGCTCCTAGCACGAGCATTTCCAGCATAAAGTGGTTAACGGAATACTACTAATGTTAACAGCGTCGCTAGTATGCATAATTAAGAAACATTTATATGGTCATTACAAAGTTGAAACAACTACTTTAACCAAATTTCCTTAGATGTAGAAACGCCTTTAAACGTTGTAACGTATTTAGTTTATTTTATTATTAAAGGGAAATTACAATAGTTGCGTTATCTTTAATACTAAAAATTGCTGCGTCCGTTTGTTATAGTATAACAATATATTGCATGCCTTAAGCGCAAAGCGCGTAGGTGTGTTCTACTAGCGCCTAAAAATCAAGATTCTAACGTTTTGTCGCATGAAATCCTACCTAACAATCGTATTGAACATATTATGAATGATATAAAAATCACATTGTCAGAAAGATAAATGATTGTTGAACTTATTTTTTTAAATCGATCAATTGCTACTTTTATATAAAAAAGCGGTTTTAGTGGCATAAGGTGTAGATTTATCAAGTCCGCATGGAGGCGTACACACGATAACTTTTGAAAATATCAATTGTCCAACTCAATCTATTTTCTGCCGACTTCCAAAAAGGAGACGGTACTCAATTCGACTGTATGTTTTTTTTATGTGTGTTACCTCATAACTTTGAACTGTGTGAACCGATTTCGATGATTCTTTTTTTATATGAAAGCTGATAGTTCTCTTGTGGTCCCATATGAATTTGATCAATGTCAAGCCAATAGTTTTTGAGTTATTCTTAAATAACATACTGAAGTCGGATGTACAAAATTTTTAATTTTAAATTATTTAAACTCTTCATCTATCATGTAGGAAGCCATGGAATGTAAATGGCAGTTTAATTTTGTTTTGTTTAGTTATAATTAATGTTTTTCCGCTGAGAAATAGCGAAATTTTCAGTGTTTTGAGCAGCCTTGTATTAATTTATTTTACTAAATATAGTTTGCATACTCCCGGCCACAGAGTACTTTTTTTTTACTCCGGGCTCAGCCGCCGTCGTAAGTGGTTGTTTGTTTACAGCGCAGCGGTTCGTGCTGAAAAATATCGATCGCTTTAGAAATACAAATTATTCCAAAAACCAATTTTGATACATATTTGACCAAGGTAAGATATTATTATTATTTTTATAATTACAGATTTTTATTACACTATTTAGTTTCGCAATTTCCCGAACGTTTCTCTGCGTGATAAACTCAGAAATGAGGATATCCGCAGTAGAACTAGAGTGACCGACATAGCCCAACGGATTAGTAAGCTGAAGTGGCAATGGGCCGGCCATATAGCTCGAAGAACCGACAACCGATGGGGAAGAAAGGTTCTCGAGTGGCAGCCTCGTACCGGCAGGCGAAGTGTAGGGCGTCCCCCCACTAGATGGAGTGACGACCTGGTAAGATATGCAGGAAGTCGATGGATGCAGGTGGCTCAGGACCGTGCTTTGTGGCATTCTTTGGGGGAGGCCTATGTTCAGCAGTGGACTTGTGAAGGGCTGTAATGATGATGATGATGATGATTTAGTTTCGCTATAAGTACGCAGCATTTATATATAAATATATTATATACTTATACGTCTTGGACTTTATGGAGATCTGAAGGTGTACTTCGATATCTGCTACTGGAACTCCTCGAAGAGTAGGAATAGTAATATGTGTACTGAGTTTGGGCTCATGATGATGAGACCTTACCTCCTGACTTGATAGAACGACTTGAAAGTGTACTTTGTTGACTGCTACTGGAACTCTTTGTCGAATGGAACTACAATTTATTTATTTTTTAATTTTTCACTGTCATTATGAGTCGTGAACTTTTGGATTTCCTAAACTTTTTTTAACTGAAGTTTGACATAAAATTATCGGAAAATTGGAAGTATAGTAATAAGTTCATTAATGAAAACTTGTGTGTTATTAAACTACTTTTAAAATTTAGGTATAATCATGTTATACGTTATTTTTTTGCATTCACAATTGGATTTACCAATAGTTTTTATTTTTTATAATTTATAAATTATGTTCCATGTATCACGATATAGAAAGCGCTTTCAGTATCCCAAACACACTAGACGCGCTTCTCTTTCGTCAGCTTTTACTTGTCTCAAAGCGCTAAAGCCGCATTTCTTGGAGCTCATTTCACAATATCATGCCTTACAACTTCCGTGACAGCTTTGTTTTAACGCAGAAAGTCTTTGAAATATGTAAATTATATACACCTCTTTACATAGATGTGAACACTCGACCTAAACTTAAGTGTAGGGACTAAGCCTTAGGATAAGGATAAGGCCTCAGTGAAATGTACGGCAGGGCGACCTTCTGAATGTTCACACAAGCATTATTTTTGCAGAAGTTTGTATATTAATTTGTAATTTATCAATAATGTAATTATACACCGAAGTAATCGGCCCCATTTTTTTATAGGATAGGGTGACAAACGAGCACACAGTTCACCTGATGGTAAATGATTGCTGTGGCCCATAGACATCTATATTTATCCTTGTTTGCGAATCAAAATGCAGATGCGTTGTCACCCGTGAGGACTAAGATAGAATGCCTCTTTTCAAGTAAAAAGGGTCTCCGGTTCTCTACACTCACCATACGAAACACAGCAGCATGAAGCTGCTATTTGACGCTGGTATTCTGTGAGAGCGTGGTCCTTCCCCGGTCGAGCCGACCCATTCGTGCTACAACTATACTACTAATATAGCTGGCTAGCATGGCTCTACCACGTAACAAAATCCCATCCGTTGAATATTTGTAAAGTAAAATTCACAGTACCTTCATGAGTAAGCCGGGTTCCTGATTTACAAAATGCCGTGTGAAGGAAAGTGGAAAACATAGTGAAAACTACATGTCTGCATAATAAAATACGCATGCGGGAAGCGGTGGCGCGGTCCGAGGAGCAAGTTTCATGCCCAAAAACCCTCTTATAACTGAGACGAGGCCTATGCCACAACTTTGGGACGTATCATATCTTGGTCTTGTTATATATAAATAACAAATTCAACTGGAACTATTATATGTATAGAATACGTTTAAAATAATCTAAGGCAATTTTAGCGAATATTATAGTTCTTAAGAACCGCACACCCTTGAAAGTAAAATGAATACTTTATAACTCATTAGATGAATCTTTTATAACAAAATCTTTTATAAAAATAAACAAAGCGTGTTCGAAATTCTTAACGAAGGTAAATATTTTAGTATCATCAGCGTATAGTAATGCTTTTGAATGTTGAATGCTACGCATGACATGCTACGTTTATAAATATATTAAAAAGAAGAGGAACGAGATGAGAACCCTGAGGTACACCAGAAGTGATCGGGACAATGCTCGAGGTATAGCCCTTCACGAACCCTGAGACCTATCACGCAGATATGAGGCTATATCTATATAAAGGCTGTATCTCTACTTAACTTTATCAATAATATATCGGATACGGACTCAGTTTTTTTTTTAAATACCATTTTGCTCTCTCGTCATCTCATAATCACGTCATAAACTTTTTTCTTCGTCTTATTCCTTTTATACAAGTCATCTTCACGGGCCTCGTTGAATAAAACAAATATTGGCTTAATGCAACAAGAGCGAATGGACGCCGTCTCGCATCAACGATCGCGTAGGAAACGATCGCGGTTTTTGTGTTATAAGATACACAAACTTATAACGTTAACCGGAAGCTAAGGCAGAAGCGAAGATATTAAAATCTCAATGATAATCTCATGATTACATAACTCAATGGGCACACAAATTCTATAAATTATGAAATTCTATGCATAAATTATCTTATAAAATTTCATTATTTCATAACTTTTACATATATTATTAAGTATTAAATAATTATTTATATATTTAAAAATGACTTTTCGCAATTCCAAGTAGCTCATATTAAATTATCTGTACCGTTATTATAACAAAACGAATAATTACAGCCACAAAAAGACTGTACATCTTTCAATAAATTTAAAAATAAATACAAAATAACAACATTCAAAAAATTAAAATTTATAATTCTTTTTTAGAATAGCTGCGCTGGACAGTTGTAAGAGAATATTAATAACACTACTTTCAGAAATAATTTCATGTTTAAATAATTTTCCTTTGAATCTAACAAGATAACTCATTACATATTCGCTTTGTAAATTTCCACCATTAGCGGACGCATGTTATTAATCCACACATAAAACACGACGGACTCAATAATTCACTTGGGCCCTATAATCAACTCAATTCATACGTTCCCTTTACATTCCCGAGACCGAAGCCTATAATTATGGTGCTAATATTCGCTTTGAGCCGACGGGTTTGTAAGTCTGTAGGTAAACTAGGCAATTATCACTACGCCCACAGAGAGTTCCCACGGGATGGTCAAATTGTTAACTTATATACAAACGTGTCGAAGCTTGCGGCTATTCTGGCTCTTCCTTTTATTACATTAGACTCGCTGTAGGATGTCGTATCGCGTTCCTTACAAACTCAGAGACACGTCCGAGATTGGATCCTTTAAGTTGGTAACCATTACTACGACAGTACTTAAGTGATATCGCGGAGAGAGGTTTGAATACGCAATGGTCAATGCGCTCGAGAAAGTGAACGGATCTTCTAGAGTTACAATCCGCGTATTAATTTTGTTTGTTCGGGGCACTGCGTGAGAATCGTCCGAGTTGTATAGGCGTGACATCGAGAGACTTTTTGTCGCCGCTATTTTCTATTTGTGAGGTTAATGTCAAGGTTTATTGATGATGGCTACACTGTACGTGACCGTGGCAATGCGAGTGCCGTGAGATTATGGCTTATGTTTGTACTATGCGCTTTGCAGTTGTTGTCGGTGAAATATATTAATTTATCAGCGTAAAACCCGACGAATTGTTTTCAATAGCGTGTACAAAATGCGTTAAGCGCTGCATTCTTGTGAAATTGCAGCGTGACATTCCATGCGGTTTATTGTATGTGATTATTCACGGAATTAAATTTAGGTATATGTGATTACAATTAGGTAATATGTATAATTATTTTAACAGTACCTATTTATCAATTGTGCAATTAACAAAACTTTCAAGCTTGTTAATTATATCGCTTGGTATACAAGTTATATCAAAAGCCAGTTTTCCTCTTAGCCATCAAACTATGTATAACTATGCAGCTACTATAAAGCGGTTTATCTTCTATTCTTTTCTATCTTATCATTAGGTGGTTTCTAATTGTTGTGATTTTTATTTAAAAATGTTTAACATACCTGAAAATTTTAATTATAAGAAAGCTAAGCCTTCTAAAATCATTCTTACGCGTACCGCTATTTTCGTTAAAAAGGGTCGGAGTTCCGTAAATTAGATTCCGCCCCATTGTTTTTAAAACTAACCCTCAATTTTATCATCTAATTTGTTTCTTTTTCTTACGTTTGCAATTTCTTTCATTTAATTTTAAGATACATTTATAGGATTTCTTTCGTTGTATATTTCTTTTATAAAAACGAGAGTTAGTAGAGTTTTTGTCTTAGGAGTCTCTTTTTTGATTTAGGAGTATGATACACTTTAGGAGTATGATACACTGAAGTGTATCATACTCCTAAATCAGCTCGTTTTAGTTCAATTTATTACCAGCACTCAGCAGCCTTTATCTACAGAACTTGTTACCAGTTACGAGTTTCAAATAAAATAGATTCATAATGAACACGATCTAAGGACTAAGATAGGATTTACGTGGTAGAGCCATGCTGCAGCTATATTAATAGTATAGTTATAGCACGAATGGATTGTCTCGACCGGGGAAGGAGCACGCTCTCATAGAATACCAGCGTAAAATAGCAGTTTAATGCTGCTGTGTTTCGTATGGTGAGTGTAGAGAACCGGACACCTATTTTACTGGAAAAGAGGCATTCTATCTTAGTCCCCACAGCTGACAACGCATCTGCATTTTAATTCGCAAACAAAGATAGATGTAGATGTCTATGGGCCACAGCAATCACTTACCATCAGGTGGACTGTGTGCTCGTTTGTCATCCTTATTCTATAAAAAAAAATTGAGTGCCCCATAGCATGTTATTATAGTGGCTTTCTATACCTGTATACTATGAAAGCAGTTCTATTTGGTGGAGATAAGAGAAATAGAATAGAATAGTCCGACTGGGTAAGTCCAACTTCGACCGAGAGGTCAATCGACGGATTCAACTCGGCTGGGCAGCGTTCGGGAAGCTACGATACATCTTCTCGTCAGACATACCTCAAAACCTTAAAACGAAATTGTACAACCAGTGCGTGTTGCCAGTGATGACTTACGGAACTGAGACGTGGTCCTTCACTGCTGGCCGTATGAGGAAGCTCAAGGTCGCTCAGCGAGCTATGGAGAGGGCTATGCTCGGAGTTTCTCTGCGTGATAAACTTAGCAATGAGGATATCCGCAGTAGAACCAGAGTGACCGACATAGCCCAACGGATTAGTAAGCTGAAGTGGCAGTGGGCCGGCCATATAGCTCGAAGAACCGACAACCGATGGGGAAGAAAGGTTCTCGAGTGGCAGCCTCGTACCGGTAGGCGAAGTGTAGGGCGTCCCCCTACGAGATGGAGTGACGACCTGGTAAGACATGCAGGAAGTCGATGGATGCAGGTGGCTCAGGACCGTGTTTTGTGGCATTCTTTGGGGGAGGCCTATGTTCAGCAGTGGACTTGTGAAGAGCTGTAATGATGAATAATGATGATGATGAAGAGAAAGGAATCCAGCCAAAAGTACTCTTATGCTGTACTGTGTACCTGGTAATTTTTATTTTCAAATAAACGTTTAAAAAATTTTTTTTCCCCATATAAACTTCGAAATAAATTTAAAAGGGCAAATATTTCAATCATTGCGTAAAATTTATTAATAGTATGAAATAAAACATGAACTAACAACAAAAACAAAACAATGAGGTTAATAATATTTCACTCACCAAATGTCGCTAGTTGAGTCTGAGGTGAACTTATTTTCTAAACAACGTCATTTAATCAAGACAAGTTTTAAATAAATTTTTATAATTTTTTTAGACTATTAATATTAATACGGAAAACAATGCCTCAGTGGTTTGCTATTTAATATTTTTCACAGTTTAACTGTTAATTTTATTCGTTTTTTTAATGTTTTTAATTTTATCCATAGTTTGGTTTATACGTTTTTAATCTAATTATTAAAAAAATATATATAATGTAACTAATACTACAGACAGAAACATTAATCCTTACATTTTTGTAATTTATTTGATAACTGAAAAATCAGCCCTAATTTAAACAATATGACGGAAACGTTCAACGGAACAACATAATATCAAAGTACTTAATTTTCAAAGGTTGAATTCACAGCCTGTATGCAATCAAAAATACATTAAATTTACCGCGATGTCCGCATTGCATCGATATTTGGTATTTGGTTAATTTGGTTTGATTTCAATCACAAAAGCGGTAATAACTGTTACTTGCGTATAGCCTTATATAGTATATTTCATAATTGAAGATTGTTTTGTACGCAAACCCATGTTTTATGCATTGGATTCACCATATGGGCGAAATGGGTAAATACAAACATTACGACGGTACGAAGCTTTGAAAAGGTTGACTTGAATATAAATATAATAAGTGTATATTATATCTATTAGAGCTGGTACATATATCATGTTATTTATACTTTAAAAAAGTTTGTATCGTAGTTTTTATTTTAATTCATATAATAATTTACTGTGGAATTTTGTATCCATAAAAAATTACGCATTAAGTTTGCCTTTTTTATTATATTTTCCTGGGAAGATATTTCAATAAAGTGTGGAATAAGTAGTTCTTTTGTACGAACCCACTGTATGATTGTTTCTGTCTTGTTGCGTTTACTTAAATGAAAAAGTAAAAGCGACTTCGAAAACAAAAATAATCGAATAATCTAAATAATAATAGTTAGTGATAAGACGTGTATCGCAAAATTAAAGACAAGAATTCAGAAGCTATAATGTGGAAATTATTTTATGTTCTTCTGTTTTTGGAGTCCGTTAACTAATAAAAAAAAATAGTGTAACCTTATTTGTAGTGGCGGTGTAAGAATATCCACTATCCCATATCATCCCGCGGGTGACCTAAGAGGCGACAGAGGGAAACAAATCAGGAGATGGGCAGCAGTGTCTACTTAATAACGACTAAAAATTAAAAACTGCGGTTGCCAACACACTTCCCAAGCTTGGCAATGCCCCCTATGAGGAAGGCCTATTTTCAGCAGCGGACTTTAATAGACTGTATCGGCAACTATTTTAGTAGACTATGGAATGTCACAAGTTCTACGTAACATCTATAATGTCTTTCATAAACAATCTAATCTATACATATAATAAATTTGTAGAAAAACTACCGAAAGAATTTTCGTAAAATTTTGTATGTAGGCAGTAAATGACCGTGTATAACATATAGGTAACTTTTTTCCTATTACGGAAGAGTAAAAAAAAGGGTAATGTTTTTCCTTTTTTTAAGTTTATTGTCATTATTATGACTGCTGATGATTCTCTTGGTACCAAATAGGATTTAGCTATACGTATAATAAATCTATAGTAAAGTGTGCATGTGTGCGTGTGAAAAAGAAACTCATCGCGCCACCAATCAGTAAGGGCAGAGTAACGTCTGCCGGACCATCATGTAATAAAGGTAGGGGTAGTGTCTGGTGCACAGATTAATATGTGGTCTGGTGGCATATTTTATTGCATAACATGCACTGGAGTGTTTTTTTTATTTTAATATTTTTACAGATATTCCAACGATGCTTACAGATCTGCTTACGTTTGTACGCGTAATAATAAAGTTGTTTCTGCAATATGCAGCACAAAATAGCTCTTATATTGTTCGTATAAGGAGTGAAATGGTATGGATCTAAAGCTTAGTTCTTAATATAAGCCCTGACCCTCGTCGATATTGTTTTGAACCGCCTCCTGAATAATACATTTTTATAGCTTGTTTGCGTTCAGCGGTTACATATTTTTTACATATATTACTATGATATACCCCTAAATGTTGTCATATACTTTTTTTATTATTGTTCGGCTATTGATTCTAGTAATAAATTTATCTGAAGAGCCTGATAATAATTTATGCGATCATTAGTAATGTGTTAAAGTTTTATTACGTAGAAGCATACAAACATATTTCTTTTGCATAAAAAAAATGTTAAATTTACTACAAGTAAACATTTAGGCACCAATGTACATTTAAATGTCAGAGAGTCTATTCTATTTTATTCCATTGTTTTCTAGAAGGTAAGGTAAATGTTGACGGAAACGCTCAACGGTTACCATGTACGTATCTAAACTAACAAGCTGACATTGTTATAAAACGTATTGTACAATCATAATAAACAAAGTAATAGTTTATTTTAATTAAAAAAGTTACCCCCAGTCTTGATAATTTTCCCGTATCGTGAAAGTATTTTAATACACAAATTTTACATAGACAAACAACCAGAACAAAAATAATGTTCATACTTGTTCATTTCAGAAATCGACATCTCTACGGCTACCGAGCGTATTGTATGTTTTTATTACCCAACTATTGTGCTTTTTCAACCGACTTCAAAAAAAGGGGGAGGTTTTCAATTCGACCGTATTTTTTTATTTTATTTGTTACCTCAGAACCTTTTTCCAGTTTAACCGATTTTGATGATTCTTTTTATTAATTTGAAATATGGTGCTTCTCATGTGGCCCTATATAAATTTGATCAATATCAGACAAGTAGTACCTATTTGAATTATCTTTAATAATGCGTATTTAATTGACTTCGACTACATTGATGATGTTCTCATTTTATTCATATTGAATATGGTTGTAAAAAAAAATAATTTTACCACTTTTTTATTTAATTATATTTATTTTTAACTAGTATTTATTACCTTAAGCAGATCATAGACTATAATACATCATGATAGTGTTACGTGAAAGATCATGCCGCGATACAAACCCACATACTATATCATCATCGCATTTCATGACAGCCCACTTAACAGTGAAGAGGTCTTTGAGTTGTTGTTGAATTATTAATTCTCAAAATTTTATGTTACATTTTCAAAGGCAAATTTATTTTTTTCTTTTACCTTTGTTGCGCAGCAAAAGTAGAATTATATTTAAAGAAATATTTCTCTTGTTTTTGTTTAACTAATTTTTTTTTCTCTGTCCCACTGAACTGTTGTATGACATGACAAACCGAAGTCGGTTATGTGTGCAGGTCAGACGTAGCTTGCAGGATGAAACATTTAATACCTACATGTCAATCAATCGCTAGTTCGTAGCACATGAGTAAAGTGCGTGTCTTTCGCATCAATCAATACAATTAAACGATCAGTACACGTAAAGCATGTCAAGTCGGATTACCGTGAACGGTTCATCTTATTCTATTGTTATTTAAATTTGGGTGATAAATATTTTATACTAGCGATCCGCCCCAGCTTCGCACGGGTGATTTCTTAATCTCGTCAACAGCGCTGGGTCTAATTGTAAATGGTTTAAATCATCGAGGGACCCACTTGAACACACACACACACATACACACACACACGCACACAAATAATTTCATCAAAATCGGTTGAAACATTTTCGAGTTTTGTGAGACTAACGGACGGCAATTGTTTTATATACTATATATAGAGATATAGATTATATTTGTATTTATTCAATTAATCAGGTTAAAAACTTAATGTATTTGTGCAAAAACCCAAACTACTTGTTGTCCGGTTTAAGAGTGTTTCGTGTAGGTAACAGTTTAAAACGAATGCAAGATACATGAGAAATTATTAGGGTGGAAGTACGATTAAAAAATATCGTAATAATAGATTTTTTCCATATATGTACCATATAACTCCCCCATCTCTCTTCCACTATCAGACGAGTAGACGTTTAATCAGTCTTCACCCATATCTTGTCGAAATACCTCGTATTCGAACCAAAAGTTATGTTTTGCTTCGTCGTTTGTTTTGCGCGCAGCAATGGAGCAGAATAATTTGCCAGCGATCTTTCTATCCGATTACAATGTGGGTGTATTAAAGCCAAAAGTGAATCGGCGTTTGTTAAGCTGAGTTAGTGCGCTTTACCATTTTCTACTGACTTCAAAAAGGAGACGGTACTCAATTCGACTGTATGTTTTTTTTTATAGGAGAGGGGCAAACGAGCATGCGGCTCACCTGATGGTAAGTGACTACCGCCGCCCATGAACAACTGCAACACCAGGGAGGGAATTGCAGATGCGTTGCCGGCCTTTTAAAAAGGAGTACGCTCTTTTCTTGAAGGTCCCTAAGTCGTATCGGTCCGGAAAAATCGCTGATGGTATTCGATTCCACAAGGAAGTCGTGCGAGGAAGAAAACATCTTCTAAATCGCACAGTGGTGGACCGCCAATTATCCAGATGGTGTGGATGGTATCGGGAGTTCTGCCGCGATGTGCGTGTGTGTGTTTTTTACGCGTGTTACCTCATAACTTTTTACTGAGTGAACCGATTTCGATTATTCTATTTTTATTTGAAAGCTGGTGCTTCACATGTAGTCCCATATAAATTTGATCAGGGTCTGACCAATAGTATTTGAGTTATTCTTAATAATTTATATTGAAGTTGGTTGTTCAAAATTTTTAATTTATATTATCGGCTATTCAACTACTTACGTTTAAGTGGGAAAGTACTCAAGCGCTGGCTTATAATAGTTAAAATATATTTGCAATATATAAAAAGTTCTTGTTATAACATTAGACCATTTTTACTGGAAAACAGGCATTCCATCTTAGTCCTCACGGGTGACAACGCATCTGCATTTTGATTCGCAAACGAGGATAAATGTAGATGTCTATGGGCCACAGCAACCACTTACCATCAGGTGGACTGTGTGCTCGTTTGTCACCCTATTCTATATTAAAAAATATTAGTTAATTGTTAATAAAATATCCTCCAGACTAAATATAGGCCTCGACGGCCAGTCTCTACGAAAACAAGACATCGGCACTAGAAGGAATTATAGGGCACGAGTGTGTGCAAAGAAAGAAGTGCACTCTCTATTCCCTCACTCTCAAAGTCCGATGGGACGGCAATCCGACACGAGCGGAGAGAGATCAAACTCAGGACCAACACCTTGGATCATGACCCACTCTAAGCTCCCTCCTTCTACATCATTGATTCCTTATCATCATTACTATTTAAATAATTAGGCTACTAAAACTCTACAGACACTTCAATTTCATTTATTTGTAAGTGAGAATGTATGAGAATCCACAACATGTTTTCGTAGCATGAGTCCTTGCTACGCCACTGTGTACATCGCGTTTTCCCAATGGGTGATAGTGGATTTCATGTCTTTCAAAATTTTGAAATGTCTCCGACACTCAGGTTCGCTCGTGTTCTCGATGTGTTCACTTACGTGAGCTCCGACCTCCTCCCAATTCTTAGAGGGTAATAGAGCGATTTGCATGCCGAATACTCTAGTCTAGTGCATGTCGGTGGCCTCCACATGTTCTCGAATTATTTTATTTGCCTCTTGGGATTCCTTGGGATGTTTTCCTTCACCGCCGACCACGTGATAAATCAATAGTTAAAATTGCAATTAATAATTTAATTTTAACATTTAGGTTGACGGGAATCGAACGCAGGTTGCTCGCGTACTGTGAAATTCACTGCAACCGCTTAGTTTTACCAATCTTAGCTAACACGGCGTACGTAAGCATGTGGTAAATTTTGAACTTTGAATGTGTAACGTGGAATGTTGAATTACTAAAAATAGTGAACATTTAAACATTTTACTAGAAACCAAATTACATAAAACTGCTATAAAACGCGACTACATTGTTCCTCGATAGCACAAACAGTGTTCTTATCAAAGTTTTCGGCGACACGAACTAATATAAATTGTAAACTAAGTTGATTTTGCCTCGTAAGACGGGTTCATATTGATATTTCCATATACAAGAAATGCAGACGCAATGATTCTTTGTGTGTTCGGCTTTTATTGGTTTACTTCGAATTGGAGATTCTCTATTGGACTGTATGTTTTTTGGTATGTATGTGTGTGTGTGGTATGATGGTTAATGTTACACGATATCTTCGTCAATTGTAAAACGAATTCCATTTTTTTTATCAATAGTTAATATTATTAGCTAATATTAAAGGATAAGGGTGACAAACGAGCACACAGTCCACATGATGGTAAATGATTGCTATGGCCCATAGACATTTACATCTATCCTTTGTTTAAGAGACTAAGATGGAATACCTCTTTTGAAACACAGCAGCATTAAGCTGTTATTTTACGCTGGTATTCTGTGAGAGCGTGGTCCTTCTCCGTTCGAGCCGACCCATTCGTGATACAACTATACAATTAATATAGCTGCAGCATGACTCTACCACGTATAAACCTTTATGGATTTTTTTTAAAATAAAATAACTTAATTGTAATAATTGTATGGTTTAAATAGTAAAGCACTTTCGTTGTTTATAAAACTACATTTTGTTTACCGTTACCGTTACAGCCTACTAAGGTCCACTGCTGTACATAGGCCTCCCCCCATAAATTACCTCATAGGGGTAATAATTGCCATAGTTGCCACGCTTGGCAAGCGGGTTGGCAACAGCAGTTTTTTGTTTTTAATCATTATTAGGATGACGCTGCTACTCATCTCCTGCATTTTGTTTAGCAAGCTTTTATTTTAACCGTGGTAACTCAGGAGTTAGTGCTCGCATTAAATTTCACGGTACGAGTGACCAGTGAAATTTTTAATTGCAATTTAGTAAAGAACTTCGTGTAGAAACCTGCATGTCAAAATTCGAATACATGTGAAGTCTGCTAACGCGCAACGAGGCTACCCGGTAGACTCATCTTTACCCCCAAAACCCTGTTAGAAATGGGAGGAGGTGTGGACCTAGGATTAGAACGTACATAGGCTAAAACTTTACTTTTATATTTTGGGAACACCTGCTTATTTTAAAACTGTCGTGTCTCTGATCTAGTAACTCTTATCTACACATCTTTCAAACAGTTTTGAGCCTTCAAAACGTTATCCGTTAGTCATTTTATTGGTAGAAGAAAAGTATGGATGAGTAAGAGTCGGAACAACTGCGGTGTCGCGGTGAGCATAACAATAAGCCGTATACAGGTGACTCTTAGTGGCTGGAATGCAGTGGTTTAGATTGGCCTAGACAAGATTATTCTTTTTTGCACCTTACATTCATTATAAATCATCATCATCGTCATCATCATTATTACTACACCAATTCGCAAGCCCAGTGCTGAATGTAGGCGCTCCCAAGTAATGGCACAAAGCACGGTCCTGGGCCATTTGCATTCGGCAATTCTTTACATTGACTGTCTTACACTGCACTTAGCAGTACGTCACTTACACCAAGACCTTACTTCCAAATCAGTTGTAAATTCTTCGTTCTTGTATATGTCCTTTTGCAATGTCAGACTACTGATCTATAAGATTATGTCGGTTTATCTAGTTCTACTAACCAAGCTTCTCTTCATGATCATCACCATCGTTAAGCCCATGACAAGTCAAATGCTAAACATAAGCCTCAAGGAATGACACAAAGTACAGTTCTGAGTTACCTGTATCTTTGTACATGTAGCTGATACCTGAATCCCTTGACTTTCTGACTAGGTCGTCACTACTTATGGGGGAGGGGCTTCGTACAATTTGCTTACCAATTTGAGGCTGCCACTAGAGAGAGAATCTCTCCTTCCCATCTTCGCCGATCATGTCGGTTCTTTTAAGTCGTTAATGGCATATCGTCAGTAAATCTATAAGTAATGATACCCTGTCTTACACCTCTCTGCAGTTAAAGCTTATTTTACTTCCATCCAAATATGGTGAAAGCATATTCAGTTTTGCATTCGGTAACTCTTCCGTGTATGATGATTGAAAGAAATCCTTTTGATAGGGGAGAAGACGATTACTCATAACAAACTGTTTCAGGTCAATGCCTAATTGTCTATATTTTATAAAATTAAGCACAACGTATCAAGAATGCAACATAGAGTTATAATCACATCAAATGTTATTAACTCCAGTGAATTACTATCACGCACTTCAAATTATTAAAAACAGATTGTTAAAAGGTGAGGTGAGTTGTCGAAAAGAATCATAGCGTGCACTACACGCTCTTCCCACGCCCCACAATTACTAACGAACAATAAGAAATCTATTATGAACGTAACACCACTTACTCTGAAGAATATAACCAATAGAGTAACTACTTATTTTGTATACAAGGCAGGTTACGACTGCAAAGTTACGTTGGCATTTACTAATAATAAAACAACGGAAAAAATTATCAAGTTCAAACTTTATACACACATTGAGGTTCCATACATTAAAATAATAATATAATTCTAAGTATTTTTATAGGGTAAGGGTAACAAACGAGCACACAGTTCACGTGATGGTAAGTGGTTGCTGTGGCCTATAGATATCTACATCTATCATCGATTACGAATCAATATGCAGATGCGTTGCCACCCGTAAGGACAATCATGGAATGCCTCATTTCCAGTAAAAAGGGTCTCCGGTACTCTACACTAACCAAGCAAAACACAGCAGCGTTAAGCTGCTATTTTACGCTGTTATTCTGTGAGAGCGCGGTCCTCGCCGGACCCATTCGTGCTACAGCTACACCAGTAATATAGCTGCAGCATGGCTCTACCATGTAAAAATGTAAAACCTTGAACCATGGAGACTGGGAGTAAGTGCTCGCCTTTAAATTTCATAGTAAACTGTGTTCAATTCCCGCTGGTACAGGGGAAAGAATAAAACCGTTGAAGATGTTAATTGCAATTTTGAGTGCTCCATGACGTTGTAAAGGAATGTGTGGAAATCTTCAAATAATCTGTCAGAAATGAAAGGAGTTTGGTGCACACTTTAGAAGTATAAAAACTATCCTTAAATTTCTTCATTATTAGTAGTAGATAGTTATTACTTTTACTCTTATGTTTTTAATAATGTAAAGCATAAAATATATTAAAAACCAACATTATTGTTGTTTTGTTTTTCTTGAATCGCGGTTAAATGGACCATAAAGTCGCTTGGAGAAAAAAGTATTTATTGTGAGGCTTGACGCGTTTAGCAATCACTGTAAGTTTTTTGCTTTACTGTATCAATAGAATCATAAATGAGATTTTTGTTTTAGCTGGAATAACTTGATTCTAAATTTTATCCAGAGCCTTAGGGTAACAACATGCACAGAGCCCACATAAAATAATTTTAGACAATTTCATATAATTAATGACGGTTTTTGTATTGTAATTATGTTATACGGAACCTAAATTACCAATCTTAGCATGGGCAGTTCGCACTTTGTACCTCACCTTTTGTTGAGGCGAATGATTGATGTGCGTTATTGTATGGGTCGTTTATTTTGAAAAATGAACTGTTATGCTTGCCTATTTGATTGTAAGTTATTTGGGTCAGGTATGGTTGAGCACAAGTTACAACGTAATTTGTCAAAATGGGGACGTTTATAAGCTGTAGTGGATGGATGGATGGATGGTCTATAGGCCACAGCATTCACTTACCCCGAATGTAGCTACTGTGTGCTCCTTTGACACCCTCACAATAAAATATTCTAAGTAATTTTTTTCCGCATGAATAATAACGAATAAAGAAAATAACTTACAACGTGACAAAAATAAAGAGTTTTTATACACGGGCAATAATTTTTAGAAATTCAACGTGAGGTCGTCACACATGTCGCACCCAACTTTTCTCTGCGCACGCCATTTCATATATTTATATGCAAATGTCTTTGTCAGATTCCTTGTTACGGCGCTCATGTTACTATGTTATTCGCATCGTTAACGTTGGGAAATTTCGAAATTGCAGAATACAGTTTCCGCAGACAGTTCGAATGCGGGCGAACTCTAGTTTAGCGAGTGTACACTGTGTTTTTTTTTTAATTCATGATAGCCGTCATAATTATCAGCAGTATGTAACCAGTCAAAGTTAGATTATATGTAAAAAAGGATACAACCTAAATACGTCCCACGGCTGGGTGTTATTCAACACCCAGAACACGTCTCATTTTTAAAAGGGTTTAAAGAGCAATTGCCACGCTGATCCAGTGCAAGTCGTTAGACTTCACATGTCCTTGAAATTTTTCTGACATGTAGATTTCTTCCCAGTGTTTTCTTTCACCCGCCGAGCACGTGATAAATCAGAAATTAGAACTTATTAGAACTGCAATAATCAATTTAAATGGTGCTGGCAGGACATGGACTCAGGTTGCGAGCGTACTATGAACTTAAAGTGAGCGTTTAACTTTCACAGATATATAGAAGCAGTTTAAATGCAACAATATATTTCGCTGGGATAACTGAGCCCCACCTTGTATGAAGTTAGATGTCCATGAAGTACCTAATTAACATGGAATGTTAGCTCCGTTCGACTTTAATTTTTTTTTATATAGAACTAGCGATTCGCCCCGGCTTCGCACGGGTGATTTTTGGATCTCGACAACAGCGCCACCTATTAAGTCCAATTGTGAATCTAAACAATCCAGTGACGCTCTCAAACACACACAAAAATTTCATCAAGATCCGTCTAGCTATTTTCGAGCTTTTCGTGACTAACAGACAGCAATTGATTTATATATATATATATAGAAATATGAATTACAAACGAGCATACAGTCCATCTGATGGTAAGTGGATGCTGTGGTCCATAGACACCTAAATCTTAAGAATCAATATGCGAATGCGTTGTCAACCGTGAGGACTAAGATGAATTGCCTCGTTTCATGTTTTCTACTTTCAAGGGTCCCCGGTTCTCACCATACGAAACAAGCTGCTATTTTACGCTGGTATTCTGTCAAAGAGTGGCCCTACTTCGGTCATCTCGGCCTATTCATGCTACAACCATAATATAGCTGCAGTATGGCTCCACGAGTATAACATTATACTAAAATATTTTATTAAATTGAAGATAGCGTAAAGTTCGCTGGAAAACCAGTAGTGTAAACATTCTATAATCATATTATGTATCATGTATTCCCGAAAATATGGCAAATTTCACGTATTTAATACGGTAGTAGTGTTGTGTTGTGGGTGGTGGTTAGGGGGTGCATAAGTGGCTTAAGCGTTTCGTGCGACGTGTAGCGCCAACCAGCGTTGCCTGAGATACAGCCGTTCACTGGTGCAGTGCGGTGCATTATCATGCATCCACGAATGGATTGCTATAATGGCCGTTTATGAATGGCGTTCCTGTTGCTAGCGGAATTTTAAAACTGCTATTTAGTTAATTAAAAAGAAAGTTAAGCTGGCTTCGGGTTATACGCGAATGACCTAATGGTGTTTTATGAATTGTTAAAATATTTTTTATAGTACTAATTTACTTTTATAATATTCTACAGAACTACTTTTTTTTAAACTGTAACTTTTAGATAGATAATGTAATTATAATAATATAGATTATTATTATTATAATTACATTGAGTTTAGTTCTATTCGCTTCGGAATTAAACATAGTGATGTATGGAATACTACTTTCTGCGACTACAACACAAATTACATATTTCAACCTCATCATTATCATCATCACTATCATTAGGTACAGTCTATCAAATTCCACTGCTGAAGATAGGCCTCCCAAAAAATTGCCTCATAAGGGAGATACTTGCCATAGCTGCAACGCTTGGTGGATTGGCAACCACTGTTAACTTCTCGTTGTTTTAAGGGAAACGCTGCCGCCCATCTTTTTTGTTTGTTTTCCTCGGTCGCATCTTACTACACCCACAGGAAGATATGGGATAGTAGCTATTTTTACACCGCCACTACAAACTATTTACTTTTTCACAAATGGAAATGTTAAAGAATTTACAATGTTATCTAGTGTAGTTATTTTTAAGTGGTAGAGCCATGCTGCAGCTATTTTAATTAGTTGTAGCACGAATGGCTCAGCTCGACCGGGGAAGGAGCACGCTCTCACAGAATACCAGCGTAAAATAGCAGCTTAATGCTGCTGTGTTTTGTATGGTGAGTGTAGAGAACCGAAGATCTATTTTACTGAAAAAGAGGCATTCTATCTTAGTCCCCGCGGCTGACAACGCATCTGCATTTTAATTCGCAAACGAAGACAGATGTAGATGTCTTTGGGCCACAGTAACCACTTACCATCAGGTGGACTGTGTGCTCGTTTGTCACCCTAATTCTATAAAAAAAAAACTAAAAAACATAGAACATGAGGGTAATATGGTCATCCGTTTAATATGGTCACTTTTTTATAACACCAAAACTACAGCCTTGTTTGCATAGATGGCTTTGTGATACGATTATTTATCATCTAATCAAATAATAAAGCCTCAAAACGTCACTGATTTATCATCACCATTTTGACAGCTGATATTTTATTGTAAATATTTTAGTCGATTTTAGTATTGTATAGTGTAGTTAGTTTTTTTTAAGTCGATTTTTCGAAGTGTTCCTAATTATGGCCAAGGCTTGTTTCCTATTTTTTTTTCTTAATATATTAGTTACGGTATTCGACTTTGTGTTTTTGTCTCTGTCCTCCTCCTAGTTTTGGTTATATAGGGCGGCAAAGTTTAAGGTGACCATATTACCCTTACGTACCTTATTTAATGACTTTGTACAGCGACAACTTAGCTTTTCATTTGCACTTAATTTTATATTGGTTTTAACTTAAAAGTATCCACTTACAATATCTATTTATAGAGTAACACTCTATACCACCCTTAAGAAGTACTTAAAAATATGAAAGATATGAATAGAGTGTAAACTTTAGCGCATTTAAATAACAGATGGCCGATTCTCAACGAATTCTAAAAACTAGAGTTCGTTGCCTATTCCCTAACTTTGTTGATGTGAAAATGATAGTCACTTTGTAATACATTACGTCGTAAGTTTTATGAGCCGTGCCAAAGCGAATTTATACTTTACTCGTCCATCAGCAATATACATACAAATATAGATATGAAAGGAAAGCAACTCATATTTAACTTGTTCATCAGCCCATAAAAAACCGTCAAATCCGCGTCATGTCCAAGACATGGGTCTCTCCCGTTGTTGTGCGTGGGGTTGTTTATTCGGCATTCTTGTCAGCCGGAATGGCGGTTTGACGCTACTCCCGGTCTTTTTACCAGCCTATGTTTTTTTTTGTATGTATGTTATGCGAATTCGTCTATTGTGTTCATGGGTGGTAGGGAAAATAGGACCTCAAGTTTTTAATGTAACTAGATAAACGCCATTCTTGTTGTTGTTTTTTTTTATAGGATAAGGGTGACAAACGAGCCCTGATGGTAAGTGGTTGCTGTGGCCCATAGACATCAAAATGCAGATGCGTTGTCACCCGTGAGGACTAAGATTAAATGCCTCGTTTCCAGTAAAAAGGGTCTCCGGTTCTCTACACTCACCATACGAAACACAGCAGCATTAAGCTGCTATTTTACGCTGGTATTCTGTGAGAGCGTGGTCCTTCCCCGGTCGAGCCGACCCATTCGTGTTACAACTATACCAGAAATATAGCAGCAGCATGGCTCTACCATGTATAAAACGTTGTTACCTTGAACTTGTGATGTTCCTTATTCCACTCAAAAAGAATAAAATATAAAACTTTAAATAAAAGTTAAAGGGACTACAGGAGCTAAACGCAAGTTTTATAATGCCTTAAAGTATATGATCCACTGCAGTAAACAAAATCAATAAAATATATGATATTTTTCAGGATATATGCTACTTAGATAGTGTGTTAAATACTTGATACTACTAATTTGACATGATAGAAAAAAAAATCACAAAGGTACCTCTAAAAATTGTTTTAATGATTAAAAACCATACTAATATACATGCAATAATTCTGATTTTTTTGTCAGATTATTCTACAAGTAACATATTAACGTAATAGTGTTTTAATTTTTAGTCCAATCAATATATTGTTTTTAAATCACATATTCTTTTTTCTGAACATAATACGTACGCATTTGTGCGTAAACGCATGTGTACCGACAGTACCAGCCTAGGTCTGATGCTATACCATTGAGTTATATGTACTACGTACTAGAGAAGCCATTCCGAACATTGACTATGTTCAACTGAACTGTAGTGCAATCCATACAAACTAAATATTGCGTAAATTGAAGGTATTTGTGAATTCCATAAAATAATTATTATTACATTTTATATAGAAATATGTTTCTTTAGATTAAATTAAGATATTTTATATTAAATTCTTATATTTATTTTATATTAATATCTTATTTTATATTAAATTTAAGTCTTCGCGCATGCACGACTACTACTCCCGTGCATGCGCGAAGACATAGAGCAGGACACAATTTTTGTTTGGAATGGTTTCTCTAGTACGTAGTACATATAACTCAATGTGCTATACAGAAATTGTGTAAATGTGTACGTGTGTCATTCAAGGTCACTTAGCTCTTGTAGTAGTACTCTTACAAGGCGCGGCACATAATTGTAGCGCTGAACGAAACGTGGAGGGGATGCGCACGAATTGAATTGCACGAATGCGACTGGAGAGCCAATCAGCGCATGCGAACAATACGCGCGAGCCAATCAGTGCGATTTCTGCTCAATAAGCCAATCAGCGCGATTTATGCGCAATAACGGTCACCGCTAGACTTTCGTGCCGCTACTTATAAAAGCCGACTTCAAAGAACTAAAAATAATAAAATAAATACATTACATAGTATCTTCTGAAGATTTAATTCAGGCTTTAATTTAATATCGTTACAGCCTGTCATAAGTTCACATCTAAACAAAGGTTACCATATAGATTGCCTCATAGGGGGATATTTGCCATAGTTGCCACGCTTGACAGGCGGATGGACAATGGAGTTTTTATTTTTTAGATGTGATTAGGAAGACGGTATTGCGTATCTCCTGGTTTATTTCCGTTTGTTGTCTCTTACAACTCCAACGGAACGATATGGCGTAGTGGATATTTTAATGCCGCTTCTACACGGTCAACAATAATTAGACTATAATCATTGAGTTATATGTACTACGTACTAGAGAAGCCTTTCTAAACAAAAAATGTGCACTACTCTATATCTTCGCGCATGCGCGGGAGATAGTAGAGTAGGTAGCACCGTTGTCAGTTGATTTAAGCGCGTTGCGCCTGCGCGGTCAGATTTTAATTTAAACTTTAATTTGAAATCTTGTATTATTATCGCCGCTCCACACTGCATGTATATTGAAACCACAGACTAACTAGTAGATTGAAACCACACTAAATGACACACTGTACGGATTGCAGTACAGTTCAGTTGAACATAGTGTATGTTCGGAATGCGCAATCTAGTACGTAGTACATATATGTCGATGACTTTAATATACTCTATGACAGGAACGAAGCTGTTATGTGAAATCTTTTTTAAGTCTTTACCTATAAAGTCGGCTTTTACTTTTCATGAAATGTTACATATTTTGTTGTTTCTATTAGATTTTTTATTGTAATCTAATTTCTGCTTAGTTCTCATCTTTAGTTTCGTCCAACAATAACTAAGTAGAAATCACATGCGTTTTAAACTCGGGGAAAACAACAACCGCAATGCCCTCGTCACGGTTTTAGAACGCCTGTCGCGCACTGCTGACTGATTACACGTCAAATACCTGCCCTTTTAATGAAAGGACGTATTTGTTTCCGAGGCTGGTAGCTCACAGGCTATGTGCTCGACGTAAATTTCCTTAACGAGCAAACCGAGTTTGTTCTTCTCCGGTCCTAATGAAATCGTAAATTGCAATTTTAAGAGATGACTAAATAAGGCCCACTCGGCCGTGAGGCAAAACATTGTGAGGAAACCTTCCAAGTCTTTAATATAATGCGAAGGAAGCCTGTGTCTATTAATGGGACAGGCTGTATATTTAGGCTGAAACTTTAACCAGAACATATTATATTTATAATATAAGGTTGCTGAAATCAGACAGTATTATAATTTAATTCACTTAATTAAATCTTTGAACAATCAGCAATGCAATTTTTTTATATATTAATAGTTTTATAGAAAGTAAAATCAAAAAAATTGCAAGATATTGATATGAAATGGAAAATTTAATAAATAATTAAAGGTTTTTTTTTACATAATTTTTGTAATATTAATTTTTTGTCGGTAGGTAATATTCAAAAACTGAAGGTAGCCGGGCTAACTATGACATCGGGACGTCAAACACCTCAGTCCCCCCGTGACCATCGGTTCTGTAAAGCACCCGAAACGTCGAGATTTAAAAAGTTTAATTAAACGCGATAAAATCCGTAATAATTAGTTTCATTTAATGTGTAGTCTTCGCGTAAATATAACAAATCGATAGTAATGTAATCATTATTATAAATAATTAAGTAAGACTTGTAGAGACAATGTATAAAGCTATTTGGCTATTAACATCTTTTCATAAATGAAGGAACTCGTGGACTGAAATAGATGGCGGAATAATAATTTTACGACATGCCATACGTTATGTAGCTAGCCAGTCAAGAGATAGCATAAGTAGGTAATCTACGGAATAGGTAGCGAGGGTTATAGACGTTTGACTATTTCATCGCACGTTAATTAATATTATATTATTAACTAGCTGTTCCCCACGATTTCGTTCGCGTGGAATTTATTACGATTGGACATTTATGGGTTTTAATTTTTTTGTGCGGAAACCTTATTCTTTTTCCTACATATTTTATTAACATTTAATTTTCCTTTTAACATCAGTTATGTGCCAATGAAAGTCTCGTCAGAATCAGTACAGTCATTTCGGAAATTAGCCGGAATAAACAGACAGACAAACACTTTTAATTTTTTTTTTGTTATAAGTACCTTATATACTTTCATGAGCACTCAGTAAAAAGCTGTTATTTTGACATTACATACAGACCGTTACAGCCTATTAAAGTCCACCTGTTGAACATAGACCTCCCCTATAGATTGCCTAATTAGGGTGATATTTTCTATAGTTGCCACGCTTGGCAAGCAGGTTGGCAACAGCAGTTTTTTTTTATTTCTAGTTGTTAGGAAGACGCTGCTGCCGATTTCCCTCTGTCGCGTCTTACGACACCCACGGGATGATACGGAGAAGTGGATATGCTTACACAAGACGCATTTTCTGCCGACTTCCAAAAAGGAGACGGTACTCAATTCGACTGTATTTTTTTTTGCTTTTTTTTATGTGTTACCTTATAACTTTTTACTGGGTGAACCGATTTTGATGATTCTTTTTTTATATGAAAGCTGATACTTCTCGTATGGTCCCATATGAATTTGATCAAGGTCAGACCAATAGTTTTTGAGTTATTTTTAATAACTTATATTGAAGTCGGCTGTACAAAATTTTTAATTTTTAATTATATAAACAGACATTTCAATTTTATTTATTTCAATCGATACGGATTGTATTATTAACCACAGTTTAATTAGAGCTTAACTCAAGTATTGTTCAAGCCTAGTAATGAAAGGGTGATTGACTGAGCTATAATTACGGCTGTCGTTTGATTAACTGTTCGAGCTAGGTACCTATAACGGTGACGTGTTTCTCCCCGAACAGAAATTAAATTATATTCTTCGTTAAATGCTTTAAGCTTTTTCATAATAACTTATTCGTTATGCATTTATAACTACTGGATACAACATGAAGGTAGTCGATGAAATTAACTAAGCCATATGCTTCAATGTAACAATACATATAACTAGCTGTTACCCGCGACTTCGCCCGCGTGTAATTTATTTCGATTGGATTTCATGTATATTAATATTTTTGCGTGGAATCATAATTCTTTTTCTAAAATAAAAGTAGCGTTAGTTACTAGTTATAACATCAGCTATCTGCCAGTGAAAGTCCCATCAAAATCGGTCTAGTCATTTCGAAAATTAGCCGGAACAAACAGACAGACAGAGAGACATTGTACATTAGTGCATGTATAATGTATATATATATATATATATATATATATATATATATATATATATATATATATATATATATATATAATACATTTACTAAAAAGCTGTTATTTTGACATCACAAACACAAACAGAAACTTCAATTTTATTTATATGTATAGATCATATATAATATATTATACCTAAGAGGCGACAACGACATCAACTTATAATGGGGAAATGAAACTAACTACAGATTTTATCGCGTTTAATTTTAACTTTATAATTGCCGACGTTTTGGGTGCTTTACAGTACCCATGGTCACGGGGGCACGTCCCGATTACATAGTTAGCCTGGGTACTTTCAGTTTTTGAATTTTTGAAGCAATGAATCCGTGATATTTTCTGCCACCAGGGCGGCGTCACTAGAAAGTGAGGTATATAATATTTGACAGATTTCATAGAGGGGAAGTTAATTTGTTCGGAAAATGTAAAACTTATTGTTTCTTTTGGTACTATTAGCTATGTTTTATATTAATAACATTAAAAATAAATAAACCAAACCACAGATATTCATAAAAATAGAAAAATGAAAACAAAAGTTAAAAATGTGCAAGAAATTAAAGAGCAAACCACTGACTCATTGTTTTGTGTATTAAAATAATACTCTAGAAACTGATAAACTTTTATTAAAAAACAACTTACATTGAGTAACAAAAAACTTTAACTCAGTGTCAACTAGCGACATCTGGTGAGCAGAAAATTATTAGCTCTCATTAAAAAGTTAAAATAAACCGAGATAAAATCCGTAAAATTAGTTTCATTTAATGTATAGTGTTTGTGTAAATATAAGGTCATTAGACAACTTCAAACTATATAAATAAAAAATCGTTGTAACTATGGCAAATATTCCCCTTATGAGGCGGTATATAGGGCAGGCCTGTTTTCATCAGTGGACTTTTGAGAGATTGTAATGGATGGATGGATGGGTACGACAACCCATTAAAACGAAAACTGTGCGCAGCGGAACGAATATAGACTGTCACTTTTTAAATTGATTTTTTTCGTATTTGAATATAAACTCCAAATACGTTCACAAAGTGGAATGGAAAGTTCACCTCGTAGAGATTGTAACGGTAAGAAGATCTGCATGGTCCGTGTCGTGAATGTTAGTGAATACTTGTGTAAATCGCAAAAGAAAATTGTTGCTTTCATTTCTCACTTCACTTGGCTATACGTACGTGGACTCGCCGCATGAATATAAATGTTCTATAATACTAAATGTATGTAAAATATTGTCGCTGATACTGCGTATAAGTCTTCGTGAATATTCGAAATTACTCGTGAATTAAGTATTCAACTTTAGTAGGTAAATCTTGGAACGAAGAGATATATTGTGGTTGTAGACGACAGCGCAGAATAAATAATAGTACTACGTAACGACAGTGAAAAATTATTAATAAAACTTAAGGACAATTTTTTAATCCTCAGTTAAAATTTATTCATAGGATAAACAACACAAGCAAATTAAAAATAACAGTTGTAAGAACAAAATAATTTAATTATGTCACTTTTATATTCAGTCAGGTTATAATTTATTCTGATGGATAACTTTTACCTGACGATTGAAAGATAGGTCTTAAAAAAGTAAAAACCAAGTTGAAGTAACAGTAAGAATCAAAAATGATATCCACGTTATTTAATAGCTTCAGAAATCAGAGCTGTAATTCTTCGATACGCTTTGTCTTAACAGTCTTAGAAATATTTTTCTCTTTTTGGCTTTTATAAGCTATTGAGGTACTTTTTCTTTAAAATTCACATTTTAGTATACTAAACAATAACATAGTCTATATTATAGTCACATTAAAAAGGTCCTCCCCTATCTTGCCACTCTCAGAGTTAGATTTTGAATTTTTTCTTTAAATTTTAATGAGATCGCCCTATTCAATAAAAAATACGGTTGACCTTACAGACCATCCCAGAAAATTACCGCTATTTTCAAATGCAAAGCGCTCCAAATTCCACCAATTATGACATTTTTATACTAATTTATTAAATAATTTATTACATTAAAAACAATCCGAGAAGAAAAAATCTCCTTTTTTAAATCGTTTAAAAGTGCTTAGAGTATTAATGCAAGTCATGTTAATCAAACCACCACCTGAACAGTTTTAAGACTTTTTTGCCCTAAAAACCTTGTTAGAAATGGGAGATGTGTACCTAGGATTAGAACGTACATAGGCTGAAACTTTACGTTTTTATATTTTGGGACCACCGGCATATTTTAAAACTGTCGTGTCTCTGATATAGTAAGTCTTATCTACACATCTTTCAAACAGTTTTGAGCCTTCAAAAGGTTATCGGTTAGTCATTTTATTGGTATAAGAAAAGTATGGATGAGTAAGAGTCGGAACAACTGCGGTATCGCGGTGAGCATAACAATAAGCCGTATACAGGTGACTCTTAGTGGCTGGAATGCAGTGGTTTAGATTGGCCTAGATAATATTATTTTTACTGCACTTTACATTTATTATAAATAAATACATTCCAACACAAGTTGACTGATGAACATAGCTCTCCCCATAGATTGCCACAGAATACCGTCCATCGACTACATGCATGCAGGTTGTCACTCCATCTATACAAGTATTTAGATTCGGATCTCGTGTAACATAATACTATGATTCGGGCTCAACTTTTGACATTGTCGAGGTTGAGCTTAAACTCGGGATTGACACGATATCAATCGAAAGTGAATGCGTTGTCACGCGTGAGGACTAAGGTAGCATAACTTGTCACTAGTGAAAATGATCTTTCCCTTTTCATTTATTGTTGGTTCAATTTCATATTTGTTGGTTAATTGTTGTAATGAGTGCCACCACACGACGCAGACAATGATGACACTGGTGCAATATAATTTAAAATAATTTCAATATTATTTTCTTTGCTCTCAGTCATAAGTTCTTGCACAATTAATTTCAAATCATTGGAGTAAATTTCTTTTTATAGAATGGGGGTGACAAACGAGCACCATTCACCCACCTGATGGTAAGTGGTTTCTGTGGCCCATATCAACTACATCCATCCTCAATTAGGAACCAAAATGCAGATGCGTTGACCACCCCTGAGCACTAAGATGAAATGCCTCGGTTCCAGTAAAAAGGGTCTCCGGTTCTCTACACTCACCATACGAAACACAGCTGCATTAAGCTGCTATTTTACGCTGGTGTTGTACTTTTATAAAGGAAAAATCATAAGTACTCCTTTGGAAATTATAGGAATTCAATTATCTTTACTTTAGTTTACATTAATTTTAAATTGTAGTATTTTGGGTAAGGAAGAGGATTACCGTTTTCGTTTGAAATGAATGAGTAGGCGAGCAAACAGAGCTTGAGCTGAAACGGCGTCATTGATATTGTTAATATCAATTTTATTATTATATTTACCGTCCCATTGGTCTATAACAGTGAGAGAATAGAGAGTACACCTGTGTTAGCACAAATACTTGTTCACCATTACAGAAATTCGATCTGGAGGACATATCACAGCTTTTAATAAATTATGAAATAAAATTTAGATCGACGTGATCAATTTTCGTCGTTGCTAATATCGTAGGTCGTCTGTTGTATATATTTGTGAGTAAATAACAACACCATATTATAATATTTCTAATTTTTGCGTAAATACATACATATTTCTATTCAATTTCAATTTAGATTTTCAACTTATTCCAGATGGAGTGCAACGATTTGTTGAGCTGCCAACGTATACGGAGGTGAATCCGGGCGAAGATGCACTGCTCAAGTGCCGCATTTCCGATAAGAAGGGTGTCTGCTCGTGGCAGAAGGATAACAAGGTAAAAATCATATCTGAGACGTGACTGTTAACTATGGATTTTTTTTAAATCTAGCGTAGTATAAAATATAACTTTTGCCAGACTAAGTTTTTCCATTTTACTAATCTATACAAATAAATAAAATTGAAGTGTCTGTTTGTAATGTCAAAATTACAGTTTTTTACTAAATGCATATGAAAGTAAATACGATACCTATAACTAAAATACAATTTTTAAAATTTTTGTCTGTCTGTCTGTCTGTCTGTCTGTCTGTTTGTTCCGGGTAATCTCCGAAACGGCTGGACCGATTTTGACGGGACTTTCACTGGCAGATAACTGATTTCATAAGGAGTAACATAGGCGACTTTTATTTTAGAAAAAGAATCAGGGTTCCGCGCAGAAACATAAAAACCCTAACACGCGAACGAAGTCGCGGGGAACAGCTAGTTTTATATATATAATATATATTATATTATTATCATAATATATAATATTAATATGAGGAACCGCTATGTCATTAGGTAATAAAATAAAATAATATGAAAAATAGTATCGCTATCTAATTATTTATGCATTAGGTCGACCGACTCGTATCGATGAATCGACCTGAGATTTATATTTTAAAATATTTGTAAAATAAAATTAAGGACAACATTAATTTTAGTTATTATTTTCAATTATATTTAAAGAAATTTGATCATAAAAAATGTTAATAAATCAGACCGAGTACATATTCGTAATTAAATTTTTATCTTTATTTCAGATGATAATTTAAGTATAGAACATTTAATTTATTATATAATGCATAGTAATTACACATTTCTTTTAAACTCAATTAAAATTTAAAACATCTTTCCTACCATAGGATTCCGAATTTCAAATAATTCTATTTTTTTCGTGGTTTATTGTTTTTTGACGTTACGACTTAGTTGGAAAAAAAAATTCAATACAATTTATTCAGCAATGTATTTTGGTTTTAATATTTATATCATGTTTACTTTTGTTTATATCGTATAGTATCGTATCGATAGAGACAATTCAGGCACACTGCTAGCGACATTAATCTCCCAATTCCCCAGACATGACTTCCATCGAATTTAATCCCATAAAAAATGTTTTTCTAGAATCGTTTTTCCAGTGAAACAAAATGTGTTTTAATATTGCTCGGAAACGTAATAATCCTCAGTAGTATTTAACTTTTAACCATGAAGGTAAGGTTTGAGTTAAATTCATCTCATCATGTCATTATTACTACATTTGTAGGTATTTCTATACTAATATTATAAGTTATTATAATATAAGTTTGTGAGTTTGTTTGTAGGAAGTAATCTCTGGAACTACTGAACCGATTTTAAAAATTCTCTCACCAGTAGAAAGCTTGATTATTCCTGAGTGACATGGGCTACATTTGATTGTTTGTAGGTGAATTAAAATAATTCTTTTTTTCTAATGTGAAATGACATATTTGTCAATCAATTCTGAAAATAAATCCTAAACACTCAGTACTAAGAACCACACAAGATAATTTCATCAAAAGTTTAAATTTTTGACGCCCAGCAAAGTGGGCATAGATCAACTAGTATTATATATACTTTCAAGTAAAAAATGTCTTCTTTTTTTGTCATGACTCAGCAAATCTTAAACCTTATAGTGTTTTTAACGATTTAAATACAATAAGGATGACAGACCTAAAATCTGCTATAACCACCGATTTTTCTGGACCGCTACAACTTAGAGATCTTTTGGAAAATATCCTACTTCTTTTTAAAAAGCTATCAACGCACCTGCTAATCCTTTGGTGTTGCGGTAAAACCTTGGGCGGTAATCACATACCTTCAGATGAACCGCATGCTTATTTGCCTTCTCTTCTATATAAAAAAACCTACCGAGACCAAGGCTCCAAAAAAGATACAAAATGGAATTAAAAAGAATAAAGTGGAACGTGTTATAATTATACGATATGTCTTCAACGAATTAAATTTTATTATCATTCAACTACTGAAAAAGCAACCACATGAACTCTAACTAAGAACGAATGAAAGAGCTTCAATCGATAATTTATATTTGCAAAGAACCACTCATGGTCGTATTCGAATTTCAAACGGTCCGTGAGTTTTTTTTAAATAGAAAGGCAAAAGGAAAACTTTCGGACCGTTTATATCATGGGAAGTGCTCGATTGACGGGAGAAATTTTTCAAATAGCCGATAGCTATAAAAGGAACAAAAAAAGGCGCTTAGCGGGTCGAGTGCTGGTCTAACTCATTTGCAATATTCGCTTTAGTTCCTTTCTTCTAATATTTTGTGCGCCCTTTGTTCCTTTCGAGGCAACTGATGTTTAAATTTTCTGTATGTTGAAATTAAATTAAATTAACCAAGAGATGACCAGAAGCGTCTTCGTAATAAGAAATAAATTATAAAAAAACTGCGGTTACTAACCCACCTTCCAAGCATGGCAACAATGGCAAATATCCCCTATGAGTTCTTCTCCCCATAGTTGCAACTATGAGGCAATCTATGGGGAGGCCTATGTTCAACAGTGGACTTTTTATAGGCTGTAACGGTAAGTGATAATTTAAAATTAAAAAATTAAGTACTGCCGACTTCAATATAAGTTATTAAGAATAACCCAAAAACTATTCTGTCTGACCTTGATCAAATCCATCACCACACGAAAAGTACCAGCTTTCAAATAAAAAAAGAATCATCGAAATCGGTTCACCCAGTAAAAAGTAATGAGGTAACGCACATAAAAAAACATACAGTCGAATTGAGTACCGTCTCCGGCAGAAAACTATTTAGTTTTCAGCGTAAGAAATTAAAATATCATTTGTCAAACATCAGCAGGTTTTTTTTTCAAAACAAGGTCCTCTGTCCGTGGAAGATACGTCTTCTCGGTAGAAGGTTATACCTACTGTGGAAATGGCTAAAGAAACTTTACACTTATCCTCTTTTTAAAAGCCAATAATACAATAATCTTTATTAAAAATGGAAAGAATTGTTATGATATGTTTATTGTAATATCTATATATACCGTTGATTCATTTTAATACCCATAGGTAATCAAAGCTTGTTTTATAATAAAATTATGCAACTAATTAAATTTAGTTTGCTAACATCATTTTAGTTTTGCTCACATAGGAGCAAAACTACTGAATGTACCTACTGAAAAATTATCTTTCGAGTAAGTAGTGTTGTTAATTAAGTAAAGTTTAAATGTGTTTCATTTAACGAGCTAATTTCATTAACATGACGGTAAGGAGTAAAGCTTTGTTACTAACGAGCATGTTTTGGTGAAATAATATATGTTTTTAATTTATTTACTTTTTAACAAATAAATCGTACAATTTATTTCAGAATATAGTCTCCCAAGCCATTAAACAGTTTGTCGGCAGAAACTGCTCTCGTTTACACGTTAATTTTTAATTAACACTGCTCATGGACAAACTTGTGGTCATACCGGCACACCGCTTGCAACTATACAAAGCACAGGTTCGGCCGCATATGATAGTGCCCCAGTGCCAGCTCCTTCCATTTGATCGCATCCAGCGCAGAGCGGTTCGAATCGTCGGCGACCGAGCTCTTTCAGATCGGCTTGATTCACTAGCGCTGCGAAGAGAAGTTGCATCTCTACGTATTCTATCGTATCTTCCACAGGGAGTACTCAGAGGAATTGTTCGGACTCATTCCAACCGCTCAAACCATCGCACATCGCAACAGAACTCGAGCTACCATCCGTACCATTTGGATGATTAGTGGACCACTACTGTGCGATTTAAAAGAAGTTTTCTTTCTCGCACAACTTCCTTATGGAATCGAATACCACT
Organism: Parnassius mnemosyne; assembly: GCA_963668995.1. NCBI lineage: Eukaryota > Metazoa > Arthropoda > Insecta > Lepidoptera > Papilionidae > Parnassius > Parnassius mnemosyne. The sequence goes on along the minus strand of CAVLGL010000013.1, from coordinate 41,632,998 downwards.
AGCAATTTTTCGGACCGATACGACTTAGGGACCTTGAAGAAAAGAGCATACCCTTTTTTAAAAGGCCGGCAACGCATCTGTGGTTTCCCTGGTGTTATGGTTATTCATGGGCGGCGGTAGTCAAGTCATCAGGTGACCGTATGCTCGTTTGCCCTCTCTCATATAAAAAAAAACATTACAAGTTTAGTGTAGCCCCCTGACAACAAATATTAGTGTTTATGTTTAGAATAGAAATAGTCCAATTAAAGTCTTAGGCAAATTAATCCTTATTAACACCACTTTTCAACATTACACCATCACTTATTACAATATATTATAACTATCTTGTAAAATGATAATTTAACTTTAAAAATTATAAGGACTGATATAATAACAATAATGTTTATTTCAGATATACATATCCATACACATTTGTTAGCAATTAGCATAAATTAAGTTAGTAAAAATATAATAATAATAAAATTGTTAACTTTGCAAGACAAAGTTAACAATATAACCTTTCTAATCGACGTGTACCAAATACGTACCTATAATATAATCAAAAACAAAATAGCCGAAAAGATTAGTAAATATAACGAACTAAGCAAAGAAATTAAAACAATATGGAAATTAAATAAAGTATTCATCGTTCCAATTGTACTTTCAGCTACAGGTTAATACTAAAATATTTGCATCACTGTCTTACGTTATTAGATTTACCCCCAAATGTATATATTAAACTGCAAAAAGCAGCTATTTTAAATACTTGTCGCTTAGTGCGAAAATGTTGTACAAATCCTAGAAAATGCTCTGGATAATACATCGATTGATACGTAAAACCAACAAATTATGACTACTTGGCTTACAGCCCGTATCATCATAATGCCCTACATTGAAAAAAAAATAAGAAAAGAAAAATAATAAATAGGACGAGAGCAATCAGTTGAATGTCCCACCCACATGGATTAGGATAAAATTCCTCTGAATGGGACAGTCAAGCCTATGTTGAAATATCCTCAAGACACCATTTGAGCTCTTGCGTAGGCTGCATAACATTGGCGCAGTTCGCTTCTTTATGATGCTATAAAAATTATTAACACCTGCTTCAGCAAACATGCTTGAAGCACTACAGTATTTAGGAAGACCCATTTGCATTCTGAAGACATATTAAATTCAAAGCGTATTGTGGGCTTTCTGCGTATAGTCACACCACAGGGTGCAGGAGTAAAATGTTTGACAGTATGCCTTGAAGAAAATTACCCATTTTGACATAATTTGTACACCTAGCAAACATATTGCATCGGACCGCCAATGCGCGTCGCTCTCTCTCTCTCTCTATCTTTGTTGTCTGTCAGATATTCGTTAACAATGCGCCCCAAATATGTAAACTGACAAACTCTACTTAATGGCACACCAAGAAGCTTTACTGGCGGCACAATCAAGCGCTTCTTACTATTAACACGTCTCCACTGACACCACTAACTCACTCTTCTTGGTATTATAGAGGAGTCCATCCATGTTCCACAGCGTGTTTCACACATAGTTAACACTCACCGCTGAGTCCATAGCAACACCTTGTCATCGGCATAACTTACATTATTGATCATACGAGGGTGAAACAGAAAGTTCTTAAAAAATCAAAAACTGAACAAACTAGCAAGTTATTAGTTTTATTATATCTTTACAAAATAGTGTCCATTTACATCAATACATCGCTGTATCCGATGAAACCCCTGAGAAAAGCACTTTGACCACTAGTCCTTAGAGGTCTCTTCGACGGCATTTTGAAACACAGCCACTGCTACCTCGGCGTCCATAAAACGTTCCTCGAAGTTTTTCTTTTATTTTCGGAAATAATATATTTTTATATACGTGGTAGAACCATGCTGCAGCTATATTAGTAGTATAGTTGTAGCACGAATGGGTCGGCTCGACCGGGGAAGGACCACGCTTTCACAGAATACCAGCGTAAAATAGCAGTTTAACACTGCTGTGTTTCGTATGGTGAGTGTAGAGAACCGGAGACCCTTTTTACCGGAAAAGAGGCATTCCATCTTAGTCCTTACGGGTGACAACGCATCTGCATTTTGATTCGCAAACGAGAATAGATGTAGACACAGCATCTACTTACCATCAGGTGGACTGTGTGCTCGTTTGTCACCCATTCCTATAAAAAAAATCACAAGGTGTAAGGTCGGGGCTATAGGACAGGTGACCCAGTAATTCCACGTCTGACGTCGTCAAGTAGTCGATTGTTTGCTGGGCGGTGTGCATCGAGGCGGTGTCGTGGTGAAGGAGGATCCTACTGCGAGGTCGTTTCTCCCGAATTTTTTCCACGACAAGTGGCAAACAATTGTTAATGTACCACTCTGCAGTAACTGTTTTTCGATCCTCTAAAACAATTGTTGCTTAATGACCTGTCCTTCCGAAGAACGAGGCCGCCAACCTTTTTCCCACGCTTCGACCTCTCTTCACTTTAGTTGGCAACTCTTCGGAAGGAAACACCCAGACAACTGATTGTCTCTTAATTTCAGGATCATAACAATAAATCTAGCTTTCGTTACAAAGCTTCCTGACCGCTAAATGTTCTTGGAGGATTTTATGCACTTGACTCATACCGATGCCTAAGGTTGTCTGAATCTGCTGATAAGTCACTCTTTTGTCAGTCTCTATCATACGCTGCACAACACTGATGTTATCTTCAGTCGTCGCCGTAGACGGCCGTCCCTCACGCAGATCATCGGTGAGATTAGTGCGACCACATTTAAACTCCTTAAACCAGTTGTAAACAGTGGCACGAGATGGGGCTTCATCGTGAAAGGCCAATCGAAGTCTATCATAACTTTCTTGTTGACTGTGAAATATCATAACTTCCTTGTCGAAAAAAACTAAAAAGGGCCAGATTAGGAGTACCCTTAACCGACGAGCATTTATGGGTATATCTACGCATACATGCTCGTGGATGTAAAGGAGGCGAGAGAGGTGTGTCAGGATCGTGCCAAATAGAAGTTCGTATTCTCTGCCTTCCCCTCTGGGTGACACAGGCGTGAGTGTTTGTGTATGTGTGTAAATATACGACTAAGTTAAAAATAACACTAATATATATTGTCGAGGGCTACACTACAACTAGTCTTTATTATTAATATATTTTATAAAAATTATTAATATGAACAATTTTCTACTAAATTTTACACGTTTTAAAACTACGCTGCAGCTATATTATGGTTGAAGTACAAATGGATCGGATTGATCGGATAAGGACCATGCTCTCACAGAATACCAGTGCAATTAATATATATATATATATATTGCCGCTCTGTTTCGTATGGTGAGTGTAGTGAAGGGTGTCCCCTTTTTACTGAATACGAAGGATCCCATTTTAGCCCTAAAGCATTACAACGCATCTGCATTTGGATCCGTAATCGAGAATACATGTACTATGTTTAAGAGCAACAGCATCCACTTACAATCAGATAGACTGTGTAGTCGTTTGAAACTCTTGTGAAAAAAAGAAGAAAAAGATAAGTAGCTGAATTATTTTCATTTGTACTTTGTTTTTTTTTTTAAATATCCAAAAACTTAAACGTACGTCACACACGAACCTAAAAATTCTGTTATGTACTTTATTGTTCCACCGTGGCTAGACAGTGGACACCATTCAGTAGGTAAAAAAGTAAAATTACCGCCTATTTACGTCCCACTGCTGGGCACAGGCACGTGCTCGCGCCACAACTGGCCACTCTCACATCTAAGAGGGTTGTAGGGTAAGGGAATGGCTATCTTCGAAGTTTATTTTTATTTTTCAGACGGGTCATATCCTTCAGTGCTGAGCGCGTAGTAAATCGGCACTTAAAATCGCAAATTAAAAATTACATTGGTTTCGGCAAGATTTGAACCCGGATTGCTCGTGTAGGTACTGTGAAATTTGCAACAAGCGCTTAGTAACTGAAATACCACGGCTCTCAATGTAAAGTTATGTTGTATAACTTACTATTGTTTTTCTGTGGCGTCAACTTTGGCTTCGTTAGGCTGATTTCTGGATTTCAACACAGCTCTACCAACTAGGTTCAATTATAGTTAAGAGCCATCCCGGTGACATTGTAAGTACCCCTTAAAAATGTCATCAAAATCAATTATGCCGTTTTAGAGAAAAAGAATTACGAACACACGCAAAGCGGAATATTATATACAAAAATATATATAATTATACAGTATACACCGTCGACACGTGGTAAAACAGCACTGACCATTGTAATTAAATTTTTATTGGCACAGGCGGAGAGTTATTAAAAAATAAAATTAATAATAAAAATTTAAAAGCTTTTCTTTAATCTTTAAAAGTGTATGCTTTTATTTTTATGTCGGAGCCCGTTAAAGCCATGCCTTTGGCGTGTACTGAATATCAGGCTTATAGTTTCCGCTATGTGGTTTTTATAACGCTTGTGCTGTTTAGATGCCATTTTAGTTCCTCAATTATTTAGTGTTATGTTAATTTATATATTTATTTGGCAATTAATACATTATATCATTAAAAAATATTACTTGAACTCGGTTTGCTCGCTTACTCTAAAACGTATCCTCTAACTCTTTATATATCACATGCAAGGTATTTGCAAGACATTAAGTTGCAACTATATTGACGGCATGTTAAAACGTATTCTGGCAATGAAGTCCAGGTTAGCGCCATTAATTTATTTCCGTAGAAACGTACGCTGTACATTGTTTTATACCTTCATACTATAAAGCGGCCATATATTCTGTGGTTTGACATCGAAATGAAGCTTGAAGATGATAAACATTAAGCACATTACAATTTTATTATATTTATCTGTAATTGCTGTTTATCTCATATATCACATTTTTAAGTCTTAAACAACTTTACAACGTGGTAGACCCAAGCTGCAGGTATTTTAATAGTATAGTTGTAACACGAATGGGTCGACTCGACCGGGGAAGGACCACGCTCTCACGGAATACCGGCGTAAAATAGCAGCTTAATGCTGCTGTGTTTCGTATGGTGAGTGTAGAGAACCGGAGACCCTTTTTAGTAGAAAAAAGGCATTCTATCTTAGTCCTCACGGCTGATAACGCATCTGCATTTTATTTTGCAAACAAAGATAGATGTAGATGTCTATGGGCCACAGCAACCACTTACCATCAGGTGGACTGTGTGCTCGTTTGTCACTCTCATTCAATAAAAAAGTCTAAACCTTAAAAAATATCATTAATTTTTAATAATACTTAATTTACAAATAAGTGGTTTTCTGGTTGTTTCCTTCTGTTTCTCCAGATCACCTGTTAGCCAGTTACTGTTCACATAGTTTTTTCACGCGGTAGGGCCATGATGGTTGTAGCAGGTCGGTCCTCCTGTGATTCGTATGGTAAGTGTAGAGAACCAAAGACCCTTTTTACTATAAACGAAGCATTCCATCTTGGTCCTCAGGGGTTTCATTCGAATCTACATTTTGATTCTTAATCGAGGATAGATGTAGCGTATGGGCTACAGCAACCACTTACCATCAGGTGGACTGTGTGCTCGCTTGTCACATAATTCAATAAAAAAAATCTCTCCCAGGGGTATTTTGTGTTAATCGCCACACTCGGTGGGTGGATTGGCGATCGCAGTGCAATTCGTATCGCACATTTGACACTGCTTCCTATCGCTGGTCTGGGTATTTTACGCCTTGAATAAACATAGACCGCCATCGATCCATAACCATGAGATTTAGAATTTTCCAGAGTTGCCTCTTACGACACCCACGAGACGAAATGTATTGAAAAATTGTCTTATACTGCCACAAAACCACACCTTAAGATAAAATACCCCATAGAATATACAAAATCATAATTCATAATCATACATAATAATTTTATCAGATATACAACATCAACTTTGATGTTCTTTTTGTTACATATCTAAAGTTAACTATACTTGACTACTAAATTTAGTACGTAAATTTTCCGTTGATTGAATAGACTAAAGTATTTTAAATGACTAAAACAAAAAGATCAAGTTAACAGAAAATAACTCAGCGAAAGTATCCGCAGTTAACAGAAAACATGCGCGATAAGAACCTAAGCTCATTTAGAATGATAAAACAAAACGTTAGCGTTCAACTGACGGTTATCTGGTCAGTGGTATTCTAAATGGGACATATTTAGTATGAACGTTCGAAGTGTGGAGTGAGATCTGAATCTTAAGTACACTTAGTCACGACTGCACACCATAGCTCTAACTTAAGTCGGAATTTGATTTTGAAAGTGTTAAACTTGAAGTTGTACATAATGTAGCTCTTATTTATGGATCTGAAATATTCTGATGATTATCTGTTTAATAGATATTAGATAAATTAAATTTTATCTTATTAAATTTTTATTTATATACGGCCTAAATTATAATTTTTATACACAGTCTAACTTATAATCTGACCATGTAGTGTCAGTGTAAGAATATCCACTACCCCATTTCGTCCCGTAGGTATCGTAAGAGGCGACAGAGAGAAATTTAAACAGGAGTGATGGCTAGCAGCATCTTCTTAATAACAACTCTAAAAATTATTGGTAAATCCAATTGCATGCCCTAAGCGCATTAAAAAAATTACGTATAACATGAATATAAGGAATTTTTTGAGTAGTTTAAATACACACAAGTTTACACTAATAACCTTTTTTTTATAGGATAAGGGTGACAAACGAGCACACAGCCCACCTAATGGTAAGTGGTTGCTGTGGCCCATAGATATCTAACTAAATTTTGATAAAAAGGTAGGCTCCTTCCAATCGGATGGTTAGAATCATGATCCAAAGGTAGATCCAAAGAAAGGAACATAAAAAGATCTTGTTCTATCACAAACACAACAAAATTAAGTCGCACAAAACAGAGCACATTTGAAAAGATAATTTTGTGTGTTCATTCTGGTCCCAAGATCATTTTAAGGGATATACTCATTTGATATATGACTTCCTTTTTTGGCATCTCATTATGTTATATTCGCCTATTGTTAGAATTAATGCAGCTGTTTATATAAGTCTAACTAAGCAAAGAAGGTCGCTTATTTATTTATTCATTCATTCATCTATCACAGCTTAGCAAAAGTGCTGAACCAAAGGGTAGGACTCTTTTACTCCCTAGGGGTCCATCTGAGTAGGTATCACCCTCTTTCATTTGTTTTTATAGAAGAGTGTGTAAACGAGCTTGCGGCTCACCTGATGTTAACTGTCTACCATTGCCCATGAACAACTGCAACATCAGGAGGATTACAGGCGCGTTGCCGGCCTTTTATAAATAAGTAATCTCTTTTCTTAAAGGTCCCTAAGTCTTATCCGGAGAATTGTACTGCTGTATTTCAGCCTGAAGGATCGGAGCCAGTATAACTACAGCTTATGATGCCATCTTAACCAGCAGAGTGACAACGCATCTGTAGCCTTTGTTTACAGGCTGCAGGTGTCCATGGACTGCAGTTGCCACTTACTATCAGGTGGTAAGCTCGTTTTTGTTTGTGGTTCGTTTTTTTTTGTTTATAAAAATAAAATAAAATGGCTTATTTTTTAAAATAGCGTTGGTAATTTAAACGTATTAAACCACACAACAGTCCAGAAATTTCAATCAAAATTCGATATGCGTTTGATAGCACTTTGCCAAAAGTATGTTACTAAGTAAAGCGTGCGGGAAAGTCGTTGAACGTTGTGACTGTTTTTTTTATCGGTAATCATGCCAATATTATAGACAAAGGATCCGAGTTATAACTGCCGTCGTTACCAAGCCGGTCACGCAGTAGACCCCTGTGATTCACTTCTGCCTTCAGGGAAAATTGACGGAGCGTCTGCCACGAGGCCTTTGACGCTAATTTCAGTTCGTGACGTAGAAATTGATGGCACGTTGACACGTAATTGTGGGAAAATAACCTACTTATTATTGGAGCTACTCACTTATTATCTCTGCCTTTGATCTACAACATTCGTTAAAGGCAATTACGTCCTTTGTCAGTTTTTAAAACGATTTAATACAGTTGTTTGATAATTGGCAGTTTGAAAATTAAGAATAAATTTAATAGCAGTGAATAAAGTTAAAGAATCAATTTCTCTATAAAGAACACAATGTTTCGAGATGACCTTCCGAATGAATTTCTTTCAGGCTGTGAGGTATTCCACTGTGAATACAATATTTTTTTATTCACATTGGAATACCTTATTATGTAAATTTTCACGTACCTACATCTTAACTATCATTGATTTAGGTCCCGTTTATCTCTGTACTAAAGTCAAAAGCTTCAGTAGCTATAAGTGAGATATTTACGCGAACACTACACATTCAATAAAACTATTTTTACGGATTTTTAATGATTTTTTTTTAAATCTTTATTTAAGAGCTTAATCAAATGCGATTATGTCGCACTATTTGACATCATATAGAACTAAATAACATTCAATTTAAGAAGCAAATCAAAATGAAAAAAGTACTATCTAATTGACGGATCTAAGGAAAATATTATGTTATATAATTTAGCCAATAATTTTGTTGCATCGGAATGAAGATTGGGTAAAATTAAACGCAATAAATTTTATTCAATAGCTATAAGTAATCCATAATATCAACCTACAAATTATAATAATTATAAATATTTGTAATTGTGTTATAGTATCTAAAATAAAGGCGGACTCGTTTTGTTAAACAAATGTAAATTGATTTTACAAGGAAGTCGCAACATCTCCACAATTTAGTTGCTTTGTATTCTAGTAGTCGTTCGCCACTTTAAGACGTGGCCATTATTTGAATATTGATTTACATTACCGTTGGTTCATTGGAGTACGTCTTAATTTAGCATAGAATGTTAAAACGCTGGGTTGTTGTTCATATCGTAAAACCAAACACATGGCGGTTTCATTTTCGCTAGCCGTTGCATTAGTCCAAATATAGGTCTACCATTCAAAGCTTAGCGCAGGGTTGTTAGTTACATAAATAATAGTTGACGGAAATAAAAGCGATTTGTAGAATTACTTACCTTATACAAACTTCTTATTTTTTCATGTTTTTTATATTCTGTTTGTCATTTAGAACTTCAATAAGTTCAAATGTAATATTGAAATTAAACCGTTTTACTTTTTTTCCACAGACTGATCTCATAAAGTTATTATATTTTCTAAATTTACAGTCAAATTTTTGAGTTTGTTTAAACAATAGTGGCAGCCCTAACCTTGCTTATACTTTTGGATGCCTAGCGGAGTCATATCGCACTCCGCGTAAACAACAGTCATGGGAGGCACAGCCAGTCACGCCTTGTAGTCACGCTGTGCCGGGGCATTGTTCTACGAGTTCCATGGTGTTTGCCGCAAGAAATAATTAATTAGCGGCTAGCAATTTTTACACTTTATGTATGTCTTAAAAATATTAAATTATCTTAATTATATTTTTGTCGTGATATTGGAAATGTTTTTACGTCTTTGAAAAATAAATTTAAAACGATCGTACCCCGATCTTGGTGTTATAATTGATCCCATGATTTTCCTGGCACTACATTCAAGGTCACATATCCTATATCCTACTGTTTACCACCGATCTTATAGCATTTTATCAGATATAGAGAGACAGGGACTAGTGGGTACTTATCAACATTACAGCCCTTCACAAGTTCACTGCTGGACATAGAGATCCCCTAAATATTACCAAAAAGCATGGTCCTGAGTCACTTACATGTATCAATTTTCAGTATGTCTCGTCAGGACTGCACAACACCTCGGGGGAGACCGACCTACAATTCGCTTACTGGCACTGGGTGCCACTCGAGAACGTTTCTTTCCCATCGGTTATCGTCCCTTTGAGATATAAGGCCGATTCATTACCACTAGTATTGTCACTGTATATACATCTTTTTCTATACTGTGATTGAGTTATATGTACTACGTACTAGAGAAGCCATTCCAAACAAAAATTGTGTCCTACTCTATGTCTTCTCACATGCGCGGGAGTAGTAGTCGCGCATGCGCGAAGACTTTAATTTAATATAAAATAAGATATTGATATAAAATAAATATAAGAATTTATTATAAAATATCTTAATTTAATCTAAACAAACATATTTCTAAATAAAATGTAATAATAATTATTTTATGGAATTCACAAAACTTCAATTTACGCAATATTTATTTTGTACGGATTGCAGTACAGTTCAGTTGAACATAGTCAATGTTCGGAATGGCTTCTCTAGTACGTAGTAACTCAATGTATACTCTGTAAACTATTTTTTCATGAGAAGTGTAAATGATACAAAATTTTAGATTATGTACCCTTATTTGCGTGTTCCTGTTGCGATTCTACAAAACTTTGCTATTCCATTTGTCTGACGCTATGTTTTGTAAAATTGTAAATAGCTGTTGTATAATTTGTGGGACAGGTTCGATAAAATACATTAATAATTAATAAGATTTTCGCGTCTATACTCGGCTAACCGCCATTATTAACTTTTTGAATAATATGCTCTACACTTTTAGGGTTGGGTCATTGACAACAGTTGTAACCTAACAGCTGTAGTGATCAAATTGAATTTCAACCTGACTTTCGGGCTTGCCGGGCAAATTGTGCACCATAATTTATGACTTCCTATCTAAACAAGAGTTGTACTCAATATCATTATTTTTGCATTAGATAGTTTCATTTTAGTTTGTAAGAACAGTTTTTACCACATTTTGTTGTTAGAAGTAATTGTAACATTAATTGTATGATCCTCATGTTTCTTTATCTAATACTTAATTAGCGTAAACGATAGTTGGCAAACAGAAATATATAAATAAACGACTTCCATACTTGATATTTTCCATACATAAGTATTTTTGCTACTCTGAAAGAAATAGGTTAATAACGATGTAATATTGTCTCTTGTGACTTGTACCACAGAAGTAGTTTCCATTACAATATGCTGACATTTCGGGACTCGCACGTATGAGCCCATATGCGACGGTGTTACAACCAGTACTTTTTATCTTCTCGTATTGTTATATTTGGAATGAATACCTTGCTTTCTCAGTCTCGAATGTTGTGGCATTTCATATTGCGTTAACTTTATCACGCTCAATAAGTTCCTTTTTAATGACACATTCATTATGCTTCAACATTACGTTTGAATATCATAATATATTAATGTAATAATATAAAAAATAATAATTTTAGTTGGGAGGATAAGGCCTTAGTGAAAAACGTTTGGCGGGGCGACGAACATAAGAGACACTTCAATTTTATTTATTTGTATATATAAATAAAATTGAAGGGTCTGTTTGTAATGTAAAAATTACAGCTTTTTACTAAATGCATATGAAAGTATATACGTTACTAATAACAAAAATACAATTTTAAAGTTTTTATCTGTCTGTCTGTCTGTCCGTCTGTTTGTCTGTTTGTTCCGGCTAATCTCCGAAACGGCTGGACTGATTTTGACGGGATTTTTCTGGCAGATAGCTGATGTCACAAGGAGTAACTTAAGCTACATTTATTTTAAAAAATAATTAGGGTTTCGCGCCAAAAAACTAAAACCCTAAATAACACGCGGGCGAAGTCGCAGGGAACAGCTATAAAAAAAATTATTGCAGCAGATATGGCCACCGTACCTTACATACATTGCTCACTGCTCAAAGTGTTACATATGTACCACACGCACCACTACGCTACACGCCACGCACCACTACGCTACACGCCACGCTAAACGCTCGCCACTGAGGCCTCAGGTTAAACTCTGAGTGAAGTGCTTTCGGGTTCTCATTTAGCCCAAACTACTTGTATATTCGTAATATTTAATGACCGATAAGTGGAAGGTAATAATAATAGCACATATTAGAGCCACACGGCAGCTGTATTAATGTTGGAGCACAAATGGCACGGTTCGACCGGGAATGGACCGCGCTCTCACAAAATACAAGCATAAAATAGAAAATAGCATAATGTTCATGTGTTTCGTATGGTGAGTGTAGAGAACCAGAGACCCTTAATTACTGGTTCATTCTATTTTAGTCCTTAAGGGGATGCATCCGCATTTGAATTCTTAACCGGTGATAGGTACGTATGTATGTATCTATGGACAATATACAAACATCTTTACCTCCATCAAAATTCAATAAAATAACTGAAATTTAATTAACATTAAGTAGAATGACCTAAAAGAAAAATAATAAGAATTTTCTAACCTTGCATTTTGTATGAGAAACCGTTTTTAATATCCAAACGTAATCCAAGAATACAATGTTTACTAGACACATTTTACTGCCTTTTTACCTCGCAACGACGTTGCAACACGTAAAACGGTAACACTTTGTTTCATTGTGGTCGTAAGTAAGCAGCAAAAATTTTACGCATGTCCGCAACGTGACGTAAACGAGTTTTCTACAGTGCAATACATTTAGGTGTATTTTAACCATTACTCATAGGTTTTAAAGATAAATGTCGTTAGAAGTACAATAAGAGTTAGTCGTTACCTTTCTGTATTATCTTATCAATAGTAACACAACAGAAACGAATCGAATCTTTAGCTGATTGATACCTGAAATCGTTTTTTAGCCTTGAAAGGAATTTTTAAAATTCTTAAAAGGTGAATATTTTTTACCAGTGCGTGTTGTCAGTGGATCTGAGACGTGGTCCTTCACTGCTGGTCGTATGAGGAAGCTTAAAAGTCATCTTTCTAGGCTTTCTGTGTCTATTTCGCAGGTTTCACAGCGAGATAGACGCAGAAATGAGGATAGATGGCCTTGTAAAAGATGCAGGAAGACGTTGGATGCAGGTGGCTCATGACCGTGCTTTGTGTCCCAAGGATTGGCAGGGAGGCTTACGTTCAGCAGTGAACTTTTAAAGGGATGTAATGATGATTTTGAACACTTTTTTATTTAATTGAAGTATAAGTTACTCACACCGTTTATGCATCCGAATTATCTTCCAAGTCTAACGGGCAAATTAATTAGTTTATAAGATGTGTTACTATTAATCAATGATAGTATTAAGGTTATTTTAAATTGCAATTTGTTAATTATTCTATCAATATCAAACAATTGCATTTTCATGTTTCGCTTTCCTCATTGTAATTGTCAACCATTGAATATAAATCAATGTTGTCAACGGTCAATTTCTTTTATCTTTGCCTTTGGAGACTTTAAACTGTTTATTTTTATATTTATTACGTCCACATTTAACCACGTTTTGATTTTCTTATAAGTCTATTGAAGTCAAAATCATAACTTTTTATTCAATTTAGGCTTTTTTAAAGCTCTTGCGAACGTTAAATCGCATCGAGTCGCTAAAACAAGACCTCGGAGAAGAGCCGGCAACGAACTCTGGGGTATTTTTAATGGCACGTTACGTACATTTTTTGATTTTTTGTTACAATTTCATTTAAAACTTATAATAAAATCAATCAAATATATAAAAATGTATATACGGACTCGGACAAACGAGCATACGGCTCACCTGATTGTAAGTGATTAACGTCGCCCATAACTGTAACACGAGGGGTATTGCAGGTGCGTTGCCGACCGTTTTAATATGAAAGTCAATTTTATATATTAAAAATGGCAAGGAAACTTGTAAATGTAGAGTAACAGTTGTCTCGACACATCCTACCTCCTTATATATTAACCCATTTTTTTTTAACGAAGCTCCTTAACAAAATTCATAAACTCTATGACCGTATTAGCACTATGCCTTCATAGATTTTATTGGAATTTTTTTGCAAAAAAAAAAAACTAATTTTAACCATTAATAAACTAAGGGACATCTAGCGTTTCACTTTGAATTCACGCTTAAATTAAAAAATAAATGCATATTTTTCAGTAAGTACATTATGTTTTCAAAAATAAGAAAAGATATGAGAAAGCGGTTTATAGATTTCCCGTATTACTTCTTTTGCAAATTGGATAGTTTTTTCGATCTAGTTACAGTAATACACCATAAGAAATACATAAACTGTGGAAAAAGCAAATAATATAACTATTACTTCACAATCTTTGTAATAGCGTAAATTGCAGCACTTAATTTCGAAGATAGTTTGAATATGTACTCTCCACTGGAGCAAATCAATTGAAATTCCGGTCGAAATTTCGAAATCTAAATTATTATAATGAAAATTTATGACAGCATTCTGTGGCAACTTAGACGATGAAGTATTTTACAACGTCCAAATTTTTTTCGCTAGAAAGTTAAATTACCACGTGACAAACATTCACCATGTAGTGACGATGTGAGAATATCCACTGACCCATATCATTCCGTGGGTGTCGTAAGAGGCGACAGAAGGAAACAAATCAGGAGGTGGGCAGCAGTGTCTTTCTAATAACGACTAAAAATAAAAAAACTGTGGTTACCAACCTACTTGCCAAGCGTGGCAACTATGGCAAATATACCGCAGCGGCTTAAGCGGCAGTCTGTTGAGGAGGCCCGAAACAAAATAACGTATAATATTTACTAAATGATATATAATATATCACTGTCGGCAACTCTTGTTCACGAGATTCATTACCGTGATACGGGGCGTTTTTAGTTTACGACCTGTTTCCCTCATTCCCGAATTCCCGATAGTGGCTCAAGCCGAGGTTTATACCTCCAGCTGAGGGGCCCTTGAATCACATTTGGCCAACCCCCCCCCCCCCCCCCGCCTCTTAGTTCGAGGGTCGGGGTGCCTTATTGCACTCAATAGCTCGTAAGTCTTCGCTTACAAGTCCAATTCGATGAAGTTGTGAAAGCCTCAGGCCCAACAGCATACACTTTCCAAAATAAAAGCCGGCCAAGTGCGAGTCGGACTCGCGCATGAAGGGTTCCGTACCATCGTAAAACACGATTCTAGTAGGGGATCTCCCTTTAATTTTTAATTAATTTTTATTTTTGTTGTTATACCGGCAACATAAATACACATTCTGTGAAAATTTCAACTGTCTACCTATTACGGATTATGAAATACAACCCGCTGACAGACAGACGGACGGACGGACGGACGGACTGATGGACGAACGTCGGTGGCTTAGTAATAGGGTCCCGTTGGTTACCCTTTGGGTACGGAACACTAAAAAAGACTACTATCCCAATAATATTCCATAATTATGATGTATACGTGACGATAACTAGCAAAGCTGGATAGTAAACATGTACCCTTTCAATGCCTGTAAAAGTACATTGCTGGTAATATGACCTTCCCGTTGAAGACCAGAGCTCTCCCTTAATTGCCACGCTTGACAGGTGGATTGCCAATCGCAGATCTAGATAGTTAATTATAATTTTTTTTATATAGGATAAAGGTGACAAACGAGCACACAGTCCACCTGATGGTAAGTGGTTGATGTGGCCCATAGACATCTATCCTCGATTACGAATCACAATGCAGATGCGTTGTCACCCGTGAGGACTAAAATGGACTGCCTCCTTTCCAGTAAAAAGGGTCTCCGGTTCTCTACACTCGCCATACGAAACACAGCAGTGTTAAGCTGCTATTTTACGCTGGTATTCTGTGAAATGATAAATTTTATACTAACACTTAAAAGTCCGGAACTTCCAAGTAAACGGGGAATGAAACTGATCGCCCCGCCTACTGAAAAGGGCCGGACAGGCTACCGAGTCAGTTGGTGAAATAAATAATATTTTACGACAACAAATTTAGAAAATATGTATACATTACTTTTGAAGACATAAAAATAACATATATGTTTCACATGGACAATCTTTTTAACTCTAAAACTGACTAACAATTAATAACACATCATATAACTGTATTAGCAACTACGGCGAGCCTCACCGATAGTATTAATTAATTTCGAGTTAATTCTAAGAAACCCGACAGGATTATCTCTGTATCATATGAAAGATGTTCTGTGTTATCACATTCACTCGCGAGAACTATTCGTAACTCGATACATCCTAACAACGACTGTTCATCAAACGAAGTGCATATTTTAGCACACCAATTATTATGAAATATGTGTGCGTCAGTAACTTTAACACTCGTAGAACTGTTACTATACCGATAGTAACAGTTTTATGACTATAACGATATTAAATACCTAGTAAAATGTACTATTTTTTAGGATCCAGGATCTAACACCCCCCTCCGTATATTTTCCGTTTCACCGTCGGATTCGAATTATGCTGGGTTTCTGTATTTTAAAATAGTTTTGTTTTCTTCTACGATTAGTTTTACAGTAAATAAAGTGCACGAAAACCAGTTTTTAAAACAAAATACCAGTTTAACTATTTATGAACCATAAAATACTTTTTTTTTTAATTTGAAGACATCCTAACTTGCTGAATGAATAGTTTGTAATATTTAACTGTTTTTACATGCACCTGTATACGTGGTAAAGTCATCCTGCAACTAGGAGAGGACCTCGCTCTCACATAACACCAGCGTAAAATAGCTGCTTAATGCTGCTGGGTTTACTATGTGTTCGCTTGTCACCCTTATCCTATAAAACCCGTATGTAATAAAACGAATCCTTACGGATAACAAAACTTTTATTGCATATAGGAATCGGGCATTAGAGAAAGTTTACGCCAGACGTAAAATACCCAAACTGGCGATAGGGAGCAGCGTCTTCTTGATAGCAATAAAAAATAATAAGCTTTGGTTGCCAACCCGCTTGCCAGCAATAGCAAATATCACCTTGAGACATTCTATGGGAAAGGTAATACGGGCCTTTCCCATAGAAAAAGTGTTGCAGTAAGAAGCAGTGGACTTTGAATAGGCTGTAACTATTTAGTCCACAGGTGTGACAACGCATTTTGATACTAAAACGAGGATGAATGTTAGTGGTCTGTATGTGTGCTCATTTTTATCACCTTAACTTGTATAAATTGAGCATGTTAATTGATTGTTAATAGACATAATATGAAAATATGAACTTATAATAAAAAGAAAAAGCCAATTTAAATAAAATTACTTTTCACGGATTCTATCGCGTATATTAACTTATTTTATATTCCCAACGTTTCGAGCACTTTATCGCACCCATGGTCACGGGGGGGGGGGGGGGGGGGGACAGAGGTGTTCGATGTCTCAGTCATAGTTAACCACGGCTACCTTCTGATTAAATCAATTAATTTTTGGTCCGATCCACACAGTATGAACTTATAGTATCTTGAAAGTCAGTCCGAACAGTTACCATGGGTGGTGTAAAGTGTCCAAAACGTCGAGAATGTAAAATATGTTAATATACGCGTTTTATTTAAATGTGTTGTGTTCGCATAAACAAGAAATCATTAAATAAACACAGACTTCAAAGGACCAAATGGAATATTATGTAGAAATCAGTTTATTCGTTTCAGCTTTTTGAAGTAATATTTTAAGGTTTTTATTAAATGTCCCTTTTGGGTTGACTAAGAAATATCACAAGCTCTAATATCATCTAAGTACTTATCAGGAGTGGTGCATAATTTATAATCCATTATGACATGAAAAGTATTTAATTATCGTAGAATGATTGTCAAATAGTGTTTAAATTTTATTCGATTGTAATTTTATTTAATTTAATTGCGTGCAAATGTTATTTTTTATTTCATGTAATCAATTTCCAATAAAATTTAATTGTACAAACGAATAAATGACAATGACTATGAAAAAAATGTGTTAAGGGTAAGCATATTGTATATCGTTTGTCTTTCACAAGATTTCCCAGCGTCGTTTATCCATTAACTACAAATCACGTACACACAACTTGACACAAATGTACCATACAGCAATTACATTACGTAAATTTTCTTTACAACTGTGAGAATAGAGACAGTGACAGACTCTCAAAAAGAAAATATTCTGTTCTACATTTTTCTAGATAAAGTTTAAAACAGGTATTAAATATATAGACCTTCATAGACCTAGATAATAAACAGGCTGTATCCCGATATGAAACGTTTCATTATCTTATGATCATTTAAATAAATTATATGTATTTAATGATATAAGCAAAAATGTCAACTGAAAATATGGCTGACGGTACAGAAAAGAAATTGCGCAAATTATGCACTTGACCAATTTTTTTTATTAATTTTATTCGTATTAATCAATTCATTGATTACATCCTAACAAAAGTTCACTGCAGAACCTAGGCCTCCCCCAAATATTGTATAATTGGGGGGATATTTGCTATAGTTGCCACGCTTGGCAAGCGAATTGACATGCGCAGTTTTTATTTTATTTAGCTGATAGTAGAAGGATACTGCTGCACATCTACTGGTTCAGTTTCCCTCTGTCACCTCTTACGATACTTACGCAATGATATGGAGTAAAGGATGTTCTTACACCACCACTACACGATTAAGTTCACTCAAAAGGGTAAAAAATGGCAAAAGTTTTTAAGTTACTTGCTCTACCCTGGAATAGAGGAGACTCAAACGGAAAACATAATAACATGGATTTGATCGGGCAATAAGTAAGGCTAGTAATATGGATCGAATATCAAAAAATGTACAGTAAAATCTTAATATCTTTATGTCGTAATTTAAAGAAAGATCATGAGATGAATTCAAACATTATTATGTCGTAATAAAAAATAAAAAGTAAATAACGCAATTCCGACAATTTTCGTTTAGTATATTATTGATAATATTATTGAACTTTATTTTTTTTATTGAACGTAGAACGTTACGTTACAAGGAATACCACACGATTATCACGAAATATAACTTCCCGTTTCCCGCCCCCACTTATATTTGGGAAACAGGACAATATTATAACTATGCTCAATTTCCTTTATCTATGTGAAATAATCCTTGAGATAAGCGTCAGTGACAGACAGACGCCGAAATGATTTCAGTTTTGCTGACTGGAGCACGGAACACTAAATTAATTAAAAAATATATATTTTAGTAGGAATAGCCGCGATTAGCACGTTACGTGGCAAGAGCTAGTACCTCGACTTGAATTTCAAAATACTCAAGCAAATATTCAAAGTATTAAGTACTCAGAGTTCATTACCCGGCAACACTATTGAAACTGTTTATTACAAATTTGATAACTATTTTACCCCTTGTATGGCAAAAAAAAACATCTTGATTACACCCGCATGTCTGGGAAATAAATTTAAATCAAAAAGTTATTATTAAATCCGTAATTTACTCAGAAATGTGAGGAGCCCTATACTTCAAAGGAAGGACAGGCACGCCGGCTGTTCCTTCACATTTGACGGGTTACATCGAGTATACATATTTATTGCAAACGGCAACAACATGCCGATGGTTTTGTAAGAGCTGTCAAGTTTCTTAACTAGTGTAATGTTTTGATATAGGACAGGGCCTTTCTATCTAGCATTCCCGATGTTCATTCTCATATTTTTTTTGAAGAAGCCACTGTTTTGAAAAAAAAATGCAACTTCATTTTTCCTTCATATCAGTCCGTAAATGGTCCGCTCTTGGAATTACAGTTACAGCCTATATACGTTCCACTGCTGGGCACAGGCCTCCTCTCATTTCTGAGAGGGTTTTAGGGCAAGGAAATGTCCGCCGCGCTGTTCTAATGCGTGTTGGCGAACTTCACATGTCTTCGGAATTTTTGTTTTGTTTCTGTCGAAGTTAGGCTTCTTCTCAGGAACAAAGCAGGTGGATAAGCGAACGCCACGTAATAATAATAAAACATTTATTTCTCTCACAAACTCTGGTTATATTTATAACTAACATGGCTTTAGCATTCTTCCAGGTGTCTCAGTTATTGACTAATATGGACGCTGCGTCTTAATCACGTCCTAATTTTTTGTAGAACCGTCGGGGCTCGACCAGATCCACTTCCTGTGAGGCCGCTTCTGGAAGAAAGAGTTCATCATAAAGAGTCCCCCTTTCTCCATGACGTCGGCCAGCTACTGGCCCCTTGGGTTCCGTTGCCCTATTCCAAATTTCCCTACTTTCAGCTCACCGTTCTCTCTTGTGCCTAGTTTTGCATTGAAGTCTCCCATTAACACCGTATATTAGGTTTTGGAGGAATGCATGGCTCTAGAGATATCCTTATACATTTCCTCCTTATCGGGGTGTCCCCCGATAAGGAGGTGTGGACGATAAATCCGATACCTCTTTGGGACAGACGATGGCCCTCCCGGTGATAGAGCAAGTTGCCGGATTCGAGGATTACCGTGTCCTCCTCCTCTCTTCGGACTTCGGATAATCCTATAATATGCCAGCGTAACTTGTCTATCTCTTCTTCCAGCTCCACAATCTTCTCGTCAGTCCTCAGGGTGCGTGCGTTGTATGTTGCCAGGTCGAGTCGTCTTAGGTGGCAACTGAACCACCACCGGAGATTCTTAGCACCCCCTGCCCCGCCGTTACCATGGTCTGGACTGGGGGCCGTCTCTTTGTTACATTCATAGGGGGGTATTTGCCATAGTTGCCATGCTTGGCGAGGGAGTCGGCAACCGCAGTATTTTTATTGTATTTTTGCTGTTATCAGGAAGATGCTGCTGCCCATCTCCTGCCTGTTTCCCTTTGTCGCCTTTTACGACACCCACGGGAAGATATCACATAGTACAGCATATGAATTGTTGGATATAATTCATTGTAATTATGAATTTCGTACTAAACAAAGCCAAACCACTCCGAATAATATTGGGGTGTGGAAATGAAAAGTGACATTGTTCAGAGCAAGAATAGGCATCGTAATTTGAGCACTGCATGTGCATTTTTCCAATCCCTGCTACTCACTCCAATTCGTGGCGAAGCGGTATCCTCTCTCAACTTTTCTCATTACTTCGCCGTTTAAAATTTTGTGATGTATCTGAAAATTTTACTATTTACGTGACCAAACTCGTGCAGTGTGTGATTCTGTATATTGAAAAATCGTGTACAAATCGATTTACTTTGTCAGACTGATAGGATAGAAGTTCAGGTTGACGAATATCGATTTTAACAAAATTGTAAAGTTTGTGATACGCGTGTCGTTTTTCAACTTATATAATTTATCGCATTTAATTTCCACCTATTTTTAATTCCCGACGTTTCTAGTGCTTAGCAGCACTCATGATCATGAATGGTACTGAAGTGTTGAACGTCAACGAACGATATTTGCTTCGATCATAATTACCTTTTTATAAAGTATTATTTATATTTCTATAAATTTATAAAAAAATTAACATAATCTTTACAATACGACTATTGTAACTGTCCTTTGTAACACTGTACTTAAATATGTTCGTGTTAACGTTCTATGAAATTATACCATTATAATATATATTAGGCTTTATATGTTTCTACTTTGACATATCCAAAATTCGATTATAATAAACCTAGCAAGCTAACAGCATAGCAAAGTGGCGAAGCAATCAGCTTTGTAGCGGTCTCTAACGGTTGCCGTTGAGCAATCAGTTTCAAAATAGGAGGTTCAGATGCCTGGGTGATCAGTAATCGATTGCTGAAAACAGAATTTGAAAATTCGAAACCGTTCTCGAGATAATCGTGGGACAGACGGACAGACGGACAGACGGACAGACATCGTGAAATCAATAAACCTAGCAAGCTAACAGCATAGCAAAGTGGCGAAGCAGTCAGCTTTGTAGCGGTTTCTAACGGTTGCCGTTGAGCAATCAGTTTCAAAATAGGAGGTTCAGATGCCTGGGTGATCAGTAATCGATTGCTGAAAACAGAATTTGAAAATTCGAAACCGTTCTCGAGATAATCGTGGGACAGACGGACAAACGGACAAACGGACAAACGGACAGACGGACAGAGGGACAGACATCGTGAAATCAATAAGTGACTTCGCAAGCTTCGCCACTTAATAATCACTTTGTCGATTTAAATGAAACTGTTATATCTGCTATACAATTTTTTTAATATGGAAAGGATTAACCTTTTAAATATTGTCTTTTTTCATAAGTTACAGTATTTTTTTCTGTGGAAACCATCAAAACGATTATCAATTTTATAGAGATTTATTGTTGTTGTTAATACACCTTACATTGACGTAAGGATGCATGTCTAGTATTAACAGAAAGTCTCCACTATGCTTTTCCTTAAGACTTGGATCACGGCACCCTCTAGTGGATAGCTACTCTATATACCTATATTATAGATATTGATATAAGACATATAATTAAAAAAAAACTATTTTAAAAAAGTAAAAATTAGAAGAACTATTATATAGTAGTCCGACGATTAAGAATATGAAAATCCAAAGTCGTGGATTGTGAACTGTTATGAACCACCCCTAAGCGTTTTTAGCTTGGTGGCGATGAATAAGGGGAGTATTAGTTGTGTTTACAGGACGAGAATTAAAAAAAAATTTTCTTATAATAATGTACGTAAGACTGATGCCCCGTATTTGGAAAATGTATTCACAGCTATTTATTTCATTGTTTTTAGTCAAGCTCCTTAAGATAAGTATATAGGTACTTAACGTAATGTATTCAGTATCTACCGGCCAAAGAATGTATGGTGATAAAGCGGACCACACAAGAACTTCATCCTCAAAGGCAGGTCGTACACGTCACGATGCGACGCTTCGATTCATTCGTGACTGTATATTTTAGTATTCCGGCACCGTCCCAGCGACGACCGCGTTGTTATGCCTTGATACATCGATATCGTGTCGGTTACCATCACGGCTTCATGTACACATCGATATACTTAAGTATAATATTTGTATACTCAAACGATTTATTGAAAACGGCAATTGTTATTGTTTACTCGTATTTAAACGATTTACGTTTTTAAACTTGGTGTTGTTGTCGCTTGGTGAAACTTCAGTTTCATATTTGTGATTTACATACACACCAGTACTTGTTTCACAATATTTATTTAAATTATTAATTTACTAACTATAAAAACCTAACCGTAACTGTAATTACCGTACCTACCTACATACCTACCGTAACCTAAACTAAAACCATCCGGTTTCGCATTACGGTGTCGTCAAGGATATTATATGAATTTTCTTTAAGTATATAAAAATTACATAAGTATACCTCCCCCAAGGAATCAAATCACGGTCCTAAACCACCTGCATTCATCGACTTCCTACGTGCAATTAAGGGCCGAAATGATTAATGATGTTATAAAAAAATTATTATATTATACCAATCAAGCGAAACCTGTCCTTTCTTATAGTTAGTAAATTAATAATACAAATAAAGATAAAACGTTGGAATCTTAATTTTCAGGCAATAGTAGAACGTACCTACGCACTTTGCGCTTAAGGCATGCAATTTTGTGAAACAAGTACAAGTGTATATCTTATGCACAAAAACATTTCAAATTTGGAAAAGTAATATAAAAGTAAATAAACAGTTTAAAAAGTTATCGCTTTTAAATCCGACGACATGGTGTAACCGTCGTACAAACGACGAGGGAGCTACTTTTTATTCGTCGAAGCTTCGCCATCGTCGGCTTATGAATAAAAGGCCTTTCTACTCTGTTCCCAGCCATTACCGATGTTAATACGTGATAGTGAGGATCAAGATCGATCCCTTACAACGGACCTTTGTTTGAGTGAATAGAGCTCGTCTTTTCAAAACGTTTACGATGTGAATCGCCCCGTTAAATGGATTACGGAGTATTGGAGATTATAGTGCTCTTATGAGTGTTTTGTGTTGAACGATTACCAATAAGGTCGAAAGAAAAACAGATTAAAAAGCGTCAAAAAAGTAGGCTCAGGAATTTTATCGGTGAATGAATAGTATGAATATCGCGCAGTTTTTTTTTTAGTTTAAATTAAGAATCGGACCCTTTGAGAAGGCGATTTTTATTGGAACTGTTTTTTTGTCTTTTTTAAATTAAAAACCAGAAGCATTTCTAATATTAAGTATGTCACGTAACTCGTATAACTGTCATCATTAAACAACAAAATCTATCAAAAATTCGCCTTATGCCTAAAAAGCCTTAGAAAGCTGAGGCTACTTTTTAACAGAAGTAAAAGCAAAACGAGTCCACTTCATGAAAAGTATGTGCTTTAGTACATCGACATTTTCCTATATTCTCAATCAAAATCAAAATGCAGATGGGTTATCACTTCTAAGGACTAAATTGAAATACCTCGTTATCAGTAATCTATACAAATAAACAAAATTGAAGTGTCTGATTGTACTCGTAATGTCGAAATAACAGCTTTTTACTATATGCATGTAAAGTATATACAGTACTTATAACAAAAAAACGATTTTTAAAATTTTTGTCTGTCTATCTTTCTGTCTGTTTGTCTGTTTATCCTGGCTAATCTCCGAAACGGCTGGATCGATTTTGACCGGACTTTCACTGGCAGATAGCTGATGTTACAAGAATTAACTTAGGCTACTTTTATTTCAAAAAATAATTAGGGTTCCGCGCAAAAAAATTAAAACTCATGAAATCCAATCGTAATAAATTACGCGCGGGCGAAGTCGCGGGGAACAGCAAGTACTAGATAAAAACCTTTAGTTCTCGTCACATACTGAACGTAACACCGGAGCATTATGATGATGTTTTACACCGACTCCTCCGGCTCCGTAGCGCAGTGGCTTAACAATGAGTTGCAGCGCTAAGGGCCGCGGTTTAAGTCCCGCACGGAACAGGTATTTGTATGGCCTAGAAATAATTGTTCAATTAAATCATTGGTAACAAATGATAATACGGATGACGGATATGGCAAAAGAGAATCAAATATAATATCCCTTTATCGTCCCCTGGGTGTCCTTAGAAATGAGAGAGGGAACTGAAACCACAATGGCAGCAGCATATTTCTGGTAAAAATTCAAACCAAAAATAATTTAAGTTGCCGAATCGCCTGCCAACTATGGCAATATGACAAAAATCCCCCTATGAGGCAATTTATAGCGAAGGCCTTTTTTATAGAATAAGGGTGATAAACGAGCACACAATCCACCTGATGGTAAGTGGTTGTTGTGGCCCATAGACATCTACATCTATCTTCGTTTGCGAATTAAAATGCAGATGCTTTGTCAGCCGTGAGGACTAAGATACACTGCCTCTTTTCCAGTAAAATGGGTCTCCGGTTCTCTACACTCACCATACGAAACAGCAGCAATAAGCTGTTATTTTACACTGGTATTCTGTGAGAGCGTGGTCCCTCCCCGGTCGAGCCGACAAATTCGTGCTACAACTATACTACAAATATAGCTGCAGCATGGCTCTACCACGTAATGTACAATATAAGCATTTGATAGGCAGTAATGAATATATGAATTAAATTATGAGAATTAAATCATTATTTCGAACGTTATTAAAGTTGAAATACAGATATAAGTCTGCCATATAAATTACAGTTTAAATGTTACTAAATGTCAGTACTATAAATGTGTATTACGAAACAGGTTTACCCATTATGCAGATTGCAGCTCCTGCACTTTTGCCTGCTTTCTTGACTGCGGTTATTCTTCGTTTTCCTTAATAGTGGTTTACTGAATACGCTTCTATTATGGTTTTCTCTAAGAAAAAGCAAACTCATGTATTTCAGCTATTGTAAGTCGACGGTAGCGAAGTTTTTGACCTACTTCATAAAGGAGGAGGTACTCAATTCCACTGTATGTTGTTTATGTGTGTTATATATGTGATGATTATTTTTTTTATTCGAATGCTGATGCTTCTCATGTGGTTCTATATAAATTTGATCAAGGTCTGATCAGTAGTTTTTCAGTTATCCTTAATAATTTGTAATATTGAATTATGTTGTACAAAATTTTTAATTTTACTACTTGTGTAAATTTTACTTGTCTATTTGCACCTAATTTGTTTTCTTATAAGACCGAATGCTCTAAGTTTGTTTTTGTTTTACTGGAAAAGTAAAGTAACAACCTACATACGTCTCAATGTTACGCATAAACTTCTCTCTTTTCTAATAAGATTAGGTAACTATTAATCCAGTGCGGGCTTACGGACTACACTTCCACAAAATATTTTATTCTACAGGTATGCACGACGTTTTCCTTCACCGCAGAACAATTGTAAATCAGTTCTTATAAATATTTTATAGCATAATGGTGCCAAACCAACGCACAGTCCACCTGATAGTATTTGATACTGCGGCCCATAGACATTTGCATCTATCCTTGATTAAGAACTAAAATGCCGATGCGTTGAGGACTAAGATCTAATGCTTCGTTACCAGTTTTTTTTAATGGAATAAGTGTGACAATCAAGTACACAGTCCAGTTGATGGTAAATGGATGCTGTGGCCCATAAATTTTTAAATCGAACCTCAATTAAGATTCGAAATACAGATGCATTATCACCCCTGAGGACTAAGATGGATACGTCGTCTCCTGTAAAACGCGTCTCCGTTTCTCTACACTCACCATACGAAACACAGCAGCAATAAGCTGCTATTTTACGCTGATATTCTGTGAGAGCGTGTTATTTTCGTGCTACAAACATAATATAGCTGCAGTACGAAATGACAAATAAATAAATAAAACTAATAATTGCAATAAAAATTTTATAGATGCTGGCGGGTATATCAATCTCACCTGGAATCCCCGATTGCTGTAGAATTTGCAGCGATCGCTTAGTGTCTGAGCTACCACTATTCACCCTTTTTTCCTTTTTACTGACTGATAATAATTTTTTATTGATTATAATATCTAATGACCACGTGAACTGCACCGGACTGGAATCACGAATCACGCTTTACATCAAACTGCATTGTACAAAAAGTTCACACCATAACTCATAACTCTGTATCTTATCTAATTGATTTAAATAATACCTTAGTAATGCTATTTTAAATACCTAACAATTAAAATTTCACCGAAGTCATCCCTACATCCCCGTGGGCCGACAGAGAAATAAACAAAAATTCTAAAAGTTGGTGTATCTTCGACCTTAGGCTGGAGTCTAGCATTTAAAAAATATTTTTGCATACTTACTATACCTACTGTAGTATAATTACAATAAATACCCATGTTATTACATCAGTAAAAAAATGGTATGAGCGGTTAATATATCAATACCCTTATAGGCTATATATATATATATAGATTAACAAACAATGAATTCAAACGCTTCAAAGTGTGTACACAAAGCTTTAACAAAACACACTTGAAGTCGGGGCCCATTCAAACAACCTCGTTTCTCGTAAAATTACTTCGGAAAATTCAGTTTAAACTCTAAAACGTCTTTCTCATACATTTTAACGGAGTTTTCGAGCGTGAAAGCCTCCGAGAGTATAGCTTCGCTTAAACTCATTCCATCATAATTGCACGCTCGTACGTGAATACATCTAAGAGTTCCCTTGGGTATTCTCGGTCCGCGTCCTTGTGCAGTAATTTGTCAAACATTCAATAGCGTGTATTGTGAATTCGCTAGGCATGGGCGGCGCGAAGCCGATCCCACTATTGTGCGACGCGATCGGTATGTGTAGGTGCAACAAACGTAAAGTATTTATGAGGAATGTCTTTTTAGAAGATTAATTTGGAAAAATGAATAGTTACTGTGTGTCTCACAGCAGTACATAGGTCCACATAATGATTTCTTATATTTACGCGAAGACTACACATTAAATGAAACTAATTTTTACGGATTTTATCGCGTTTCATTTAACCTTTTAATTCCCGACGTCTTTTCTAATCTTTAAAAAGACATTGTACGAGTACGTTATATCGTTAACGTTACAGACCAATTAAAGTCCACTGCTGAGGACTCCCACATAGATTACCTCATAGAATTAGATATTAGATTACCTCGGGTTATACGTTATATATGGGACATTTACACCTATGTATAATCTTTAAAAGCGACATTTACAGACTAAGTTTCCACTATGTGGGTAACCAGCGTTGTCAGTTTCGTGTTTCGTGCCGAAAGGATAAACTTATGGAATCACCTCGGTGTTTATCTATCTAGCATAGAGGTTTTTACAAAAAGTTTTTTACGTTAAAGGTTGTAGTTTGATAAAGTTATGAAATACCGTTACTCAAATATATTTAATATATAAAAAGGTATTATATTGTAAAACTTTGAATTTCGAATTGAATTGAAATTCTTGAATTTTCGAAATGTACTTGTACTATGGTGTTGTATCGTGGAACTTATCTTTTAAATTTTGGGAGGTGAATGGGAAGTTGGAAATAATTTATTTTGGGATCATTAATTTCTTAAAATATGGGATATTGATTAAAACACTCTAATAATGAATAATTCCTTATTTGGATAAAGAACCTGTCGTTAGCACCAACTTGTCCGCATTTATTTTTTGTTTCTGAGATGCGTTACTAGCGATGTTTTACCTTCTCTGAATTATTAGCATTATAGCAATAAATAAAGTCAGTGGCATTATAAACAAACTGCAAATGGGTTGCTTTATAGGGGGGATATTTTCAATAGTTTCCACTTGCCACTCTTCGCAGGCAGAATTGGCAACCGCATTTTTTATTATAATTGAATTGTAATAAAAAAGATGCTGCTTAGTCCTCTGTTGCATCAGTTTCCCTCTGTCGCTTCTTAAGATATCTACTGAAATGTAGATTTTTTACGCAGCCTTTACACAAAGACTCTCGTTTAGCGTTTTTACTAATCTCATTTTAAGAAGAATATTTTCAAAACCTTATTTGGTAGACACTATCTAAACTATTACATTAAAGAAAATAAATATTACAATGCGAAATTTTGTTTTACTAAAATAGCATCTCAATAGATACTCTAAACCCAATGTACTTATATATGAATTAAAGTCAATAATAGTTACAGGTTATATACGTCCTATTGCTGGGCACAGGACTCCTCTCATTTCTGAGAGAGATAGGGTAAGGAAGTGTCAGTCACCCTGTCCCTATGCGTGTGGGCGAACTTCACATGTCTTCGAAATACTTATAATCAAAGTCAATAATTTAACGAAACACGACAAAAGTATTTAACAGCAGTAACTTCCCTAACTTGGTGGCAACTAGTTAGAAGTTAACACATTAGAAATCATGTTTTCCTCACCCCGTACACAGTCTACAACATCAGTGTGATTGTGTAACGCTAGTCGTAGCCGATGGGAATAACTTTTTTTAGCGTTGCTTTTTAAACCGAATTGAAAAATGAGGAGTTTCTCAATTCGAGTGTTTTTTTTTGTATGTATGTTACGCGATACCTTCGCAGATTGTGGATCGCCTAATTTGATGATTCTTTTTTTTTTATTAAATAGTTTATACTTCGAGAGTGGCCCTTTTAAATTTGGAGAAATATTTTTACCCTTAGGTTAGGTTAGTAAAAAAATAACTTCTTTTTTTATAGAAGACGGGGCAAACGAGCATGCGACTCACCTGATGGTAAGTGACTACCGCCGCCCATGAACAACCGTGACACCAGGGGAATTGCAGATGCGTTGCCGGCCTTTTAGAAAGGTGTATGAAGTAGATTTTTACTTTTTCTTAAAAGTTATAATTATTTTATTATTATAACATAACACTATAATTGGTCTAACAAAAAATAAAAATGGAGCGCTGCGAATAATAAATGATCAAAAACCCAAGTCAAAACCATGCTCATGTAATAATTGTAAGAACATGCGCTTATTTATACTTACGTATTTTAAATAATTTGGCAACCATTAGCATGCTTTTAGGTGAATATGTGTGCGTCCAGCAGTGAAACTGTACATGCTGAAAAAGAAAGAAAGAAGAAAGATGTGCGCGTAATTGCGTATCAAGAAGATTGGCATGGTTTCGGCATAAATTGAAATGTACGCAACACTCCACTTTCTTTCTTCGGTATACGGAGATTGATGCATTAACACAATATGAAGCAACAAAGCGTCAAAGGTCAAAACGAAACCAACTACGATATCCACCGGGCTTACCCAATCTCAATACCGGACATAGTATTTATCCATAGTAGAGTGCATTTGGCGTAAAACGCACCTTGGAACATACTAGTTCACAAAAATATCCCCTGCTCACTTAGCACAAATCACGAAAAACGTGTCGGGAGTCGAGAGTCCATGACGCGGAATAATATCTACGGATGCGAACTACTCTATCCCGAATGAAGATTTATTTTCGCGCACATAAAAAATTCCTGAGGGATACGATGATTTACGCACGAGTCCATGCTTTGTGAAATGGAGCCTTAAAAAGCCTTGCCTACTACGAGTACATAAACAAAACATATTGAAATATTTTTGACAAGACTTTCTTCTCTGCTATTTACTAATTACATATATACTAATACTAATATACTATATATATATATATATATATATATATATATATATATATATATATATATATATATATATATATACATATATATATTTGAATCATTCACCACTATTCATCACTAATTTTAATACAAAACTGTACACAACTTCAACACTTGCGTTTAGTGCAAAAGTAAGGACTTATGTTATGATGACAGTTTAACACTCATTTATTAAGTATCGAAAGTTCAATAGTTAATTGATTTCATCATTCATTCGTTATCAATGCAGTTGATCAGTTTCAAAAGGTTCAATGGTTGGGTCTTCTCAAATAAAATAATATTTAATTTACGGGGAACTGAGGTGTTTTGAGATCTTAATGTCGACACAAAAAGAGTAGTTTTATTAACAAAGTAGTGCTCTCTGCTTACTTATTGGTTGACTAGTAGAGAACAAAAATCAAAAAGAGAACGCCTTAGGGTGTTACCCTAAGGCGTTCTCTTTTTGATTTTTGTTTTACAAAGTCTAAATAAATAAACGTGTAGTATGAAATCACTCATTACTATCAATAATTACTAGAATAGAATGTTCTATAAGACTTAAGAATTTACTAGTCTAGATACACCTAAGCTTCTGCTAGCAACTATTACATACTATTTATACACTAATATAAATGAAAACATGCGTGAGTGTCGTAGAACACTCGGTGGGAACGAAGTTCCTTTCGTGGTATCTATATTATTATTGATAAACGTATTATATTATCGATCAACAAATAAAAATAAATGAATTACTAGCGTCTATTAAAATGAAGCATCATTTAAAATAAAATAATATTTCTTTCATGGCAATATAAGAAAAAGTGCGAGGGAGATGGACACTATTCCATCTCGCTTCCTTATAGCCGCCAAGGCCGTTTAAACTACGTCAGAAGGGGTCATGACGGAAAAATCTTACACTTTTTCTCGCTTAGCCCCCATCCGCCAAATTAGTGCCATCCGATAAGGAACTTCGCTTCAAAAAAACTTATAAAGGGAAGACATGATGCAAACCAAAATTATGATCTTTAGAGGCTCGCGTTTCTGTGCATGAGGCTACACGTTATCGATTGGTACAAAAGATTTCATTATAAATGTGGCTGTATCCCTTTTACCTAGTTATATTGTATATATCGAGGACTCGTTGCTATTACAAAATAAAAAAATAATCTATTAACATAATTGTCAAAATATAAAACACTAAAACATAGAAACATCGAAAAACTACATTTACTTTTTTAATTATTACTCGTATTAAGATTCATTATCCGACGATTATTTTGTTCTTCTACCCTACTATTATAAATTTGCCCAGTGCTAAGCGAGGCAAACAATTAAATAAATTGATATTACGATTTTATTCGAATGCTTTCGCAACAGAAAATTTCGTCCGCCATTAATCATATATTATGGTAAGCCTAATGAGTTTGCTATAATAAATTTTGATTACACTCCTCGCAAACTCTCTCTCCTCCATCGTTTTAAACCCTGGTATTATGATTCGGAAAGCTATTATTAAGTCGAAATGCATACGGAAATTATAATTTACGCCTTACTTACGAACAAGATGTTTAAAATATTATATATTTAATAATTCAATGTAGCATTATTCGGCATAAACTCATCCATCTTTACTCAATCCGATTGGTTAGTGGTTCTAATGTGTGTGTTTTAAATGTAGTGGTGAGATTATTTTTGAAATCAAAGGAAAATCTATGATTTTATTTAAAATTTTATAAAATTAAACTGCAGAACATAGACCTCCCCGTAAATTGCCACGCTAGGCAGACGGGTTGGCAATAGAAGTTATTTATAATTTTGAATTGTTATCAGGAAGATGCTGATGCCCATGTCACGTTATAAGTAGTTTCCTTCTATCCTCTTTAATGACATTCATGGGACGATATGGGGCAGTGAATAATCTTACCCACGCCGTTAATACACGGTTAAGGAGATGTAAATTTGATAGCAAATGTCAAATTTCGCGAAAACTGTCGCCACGGCAAAGGGACTTCTTTAGTTAGAAAGAATAGACTAGAAAGACCCTAAGCCTGAGACTATTCGTAAACTATGTTTTGTAATAAGATGAAATGTCTTCATAGAATGTTATTACTTGACGTTACATAGGTACTCAAATATCGAAATATGAAACGAATAAATTAAAAATAAATTAAAATGTATATGTGATATAATATTATGTAATATTATACTAAATTAGCACATATTACATGCAAAATAAATAAATCAATTTCAATAGTTTGCCTATAATTAAAAATTAAAAATTTTGTACAGCCGACTTCAATATAAGTTATTAAGAATAACTCAAATAACTCAAAAACTATTGGTCTGACCTTGATCAAATACATATGGGACCACACGAGAACTATCAGCTTTCATATAAAAAAAGAATCATGGAAATCGGTCCACCCAGTAAAAAGTTATAAGGTAAGACACATAAAAAAAAAAAAAAAAAACATACGCGTCGAATTGAGTACCGTCTCCTTTTTGGAAGTCGGCAGAAAAACAAGAATTACTTTTAGTTTTCTTGGCCCAGAACTCGCTTAAAACAGAAAATTATTTAGATCCTTTTTCGAAACACATTTGTAACATAAGTCATTTCGATCTTTGATCGATCCCATCTACTAGAGGAAAGTGAAAAAGTGAAACATTAGACAAACTGTTTCCATTCCGAAGGATATTTCGGATTGATAGGTGTGTGTGACGGAAATCAGTCAAATTATTATTAAGGAAGCGAAAATTGACATGGCTAAATGGCCAGAGACACTACGGTCGATAAACCGCGGGATGGCGCGCGCGCCACGCCCGCAGCGGATATTGCGCGCCGCTTTCGGCCATTGTTCTACATGATTATTAATCGCCGTTGTCTCTGCTTTGTTTACGCGGGAAAGCGAGCGTTACGGTTTTGATTTGTAAAGGATGCTTTGATCGAGATGTTCGATTTGGTTCGATAGTCGTAGCCTTTTTTATTTGAAATTATTTCTGTTCTATTGTAAATTGTTTCGAAGGTACATTGCAGATAATAGTTGGTTATTTTTTGACCCACGGGTTACAGATCTCATTTATTTTGTTATATTGTGCTTGTGACCTATAATCCCTGCTCAAGTCATTTTTATGACGAAACTGAATTTTTATGACAGAACCTTCGAACTTATCTATCTTAACGAATCGCATGCAATCTTAAACTGCAACTCCAGTATCCGGTCATAAATACAAAAGCTGACCAGAATGTCTGTGCCCTGTCAAACCTTTCCCTTGCTACTACATCTACTAAACAACGAACGGACATTGTCAGATCGTTTCCAATTTCTAATAACGACGTGTCAACCCCAATTTGGGTTACTACCACCATTCTACTGCAGTTTTTCTTCCCACCGCACCGGTTCGCTCGCCAGTTTCCAGGATGTAGCAAAACGCCGACGCCTGGCGACACCCAGACGCCATACAATGCGCCAGTCCAGTCATCTACATAGCGGATCCGCGGGTCTTATCCCGTGCCAATCTACCATCTACGTCAGCCAACTACACTCAGGGATTCTACTTCTTCCTCTATCAGTCAATAGTCATAAAATGTTATTCTGTGACTCTCATTATTTCTTATTCTAGTCCTATAATTCTTAATATTTACGTCGGTAGAATTATATGATTTTATATTATTTAACGGGTTTAGTGTAGACTATCCCTTCAAAACACAACGTCACAAAACACAAATAAAAAAATCGTAGGTTTAGTTTGAAATTGACTATTATTCATACGCGAAATTGGATGTGAACATAAATAAAATATCAAATCGGGGAGCGGACATTAGAGCCGCATACGTAACAAACATTTTGACGTACTTTGATGCTTCATACTACCAGATATCACACAATAAATAATAGTACAACGTACAGACAACTCGTTTTCATTAAAATAAAACTTGTTTCATTTTAATGAAAGCCGATTATAAATTCATTGCTATTGTATTTTTAATAGTTACAGATCAGGCAAGATAGCTTTTTATATAATGAATAGAATCAGGCGTTACTTTGCGGAAATCCATTATATAAAAGCTTTTAGAAAAATTTTACTTCGCAAATATCTAGTATGAAGAGCACCTCCCGCCCTCCCTCAATTGCGTGCACTATCCCCGTCACCACTAATCCTAGCACCGCTACTCCCAACACCACTACACTAGGCAAGACACAACACTGACGATAATACGACACGTGTTTCGCCTCTACACGAGGTATCCTCAGGTGATCGAGACTCTACGGTGGCTAACCGCTAAGTGAGCGGCGAGCCAAAACAAGTGCCTTTTATACAGTCTGTATAAAACTTAAGTTACTTTACACTTAAGTTATTGTTATTAAAATCATAACCCACTTAAGTTATTGTTATATTGCATGCTGTGTTTACTAGTAAGTGGTCACTACACTTAGCTTAAGAAACTTTTCTGTTATTTAAGATTGTATTGTGTTAGTTGACTGTTAGTAAACCATTCGAATAAAATAAAATAAATAAAAAAGATAAGGGTGACAAGCGAACACACAGTTCCCTGATGGTAAGTTGTTGCTGTGGTTTATAGACATCTACATCTATCCTCGTTTGCGAATCAAAACTATGCGTTGTCGGCCGTGAGGACTAAGATGGAATGCCTCTTTTCCAGTAAAAAGGGTCTCCGATTACGTACACTCACCATACGAAACACAGCAGCATTGAGCTGCTATTTTACGCTGGTACTGTGAGAGCGTGGTCCTTCCTCGATCGAGTCGACCCATTCGTGCTACAACTGACTACACATGGCTCTACCATGTTTAAAATTTCGTTTTGATATTAAATATTTGAACTAAAGATTTACGCTGCTAGTTGAAGATCGATCGTGACGTGAGTACCTATTAAAAATTCGTAATACATCTTATGTATAAAATGTTCAATACTAAAGCAACATCTTCTCATCATCTTTGTTTTTCATACTGTCTGTTTGTAATTTCAAAATAACAGCTTTTTACTAAATGCATATGAAGTTATTTACGGTACTTATAACAAAAACACAACAATTTTTAAAATTCTTGTCTGTCTGTCTGTCTATCTGTTCGTTCCGGCTAATCTCCGAAACAGCTGGACCGATTTTGACGGGATTTTCACTGGCAGATAGCTGATGTTATAAGGAGTAACGTATGCTATTTTTGTTTTAGTTAAAGAATTAGGTTTCCGTACAAAAAAAAAAAACTTAAAACCCATGAAATCAAATTGTAACAAATTCCACGGGCAAAGTCACGAGGGACAGCTAGTATCAAATAAAGACTCAGTATTTGACACCTCGGTAGTGCAGTGGCTAAGCGATTTGTTGTGGCGCTACAAGCCGCGAGTTCGATTAAACACGATCCTGACACATTTCTATCGCTTATTTAACATTCATATACCTACACATACATACTTCTCGGTTAAAGGTACTCTTAATTTAACTCATCATCAATACATCCAATCAATCCAGCAACAATATTCAATTTGGTCAATAAACTATCGTCTAGGGCCTCCCTTATCGACTCCATCGCCACCTATATCTGCAGCACAAATTTGCTCTGTCCAAACCACCGAAACACCACTTCCTTATCCTAATCACAAAATCTTGAAAGCTACACTTTTCTCTTAAAAATAAAAATAAGAAATGTCTCAACTACAAATACAAAGAACATTGATTGCCTCAAAGAACGCCCCTGACAAAGCAGCGTCTATTTTGTTTTATCTGTTTTGCACATCACAATAATTCTTTATACGCTCGTGTTGTTAAAACTCAAGCTGCATTTACATATATTCGCACATATACATATATTAACACATATTCATAATATATTTATATGCCAATAAACAGATATAAACATACATAAATACAAAGATAATACATACATATAAATACGATTAATTAACAATTTTGTAAATTCTAATGATTATTCAGTAAATGCTCGCGTACCTTCTTTTTAAAGGAGTATTTGTTAGATGCTTTTCTGATATCATCATTGCCCATTGCCTGTTTCTTTTTTTCTGCCGCCCCCTGCGACACCTATTAGATGATCTGAGGTGGTGCATTCTCTTACTTCGCCGAATTTAATATGTTCACGAAATATTGTAAATTTCCTAGACAATTCGTTTTCATCAGAGAGCCATGGTAGCACATATAGTACACCAGCAACCCGGGTTCGGTCCCCGCCGGCCCCAATGAAATTGTTAGTTGCAATTTTAAGTGTTGATTTAACACGTGCTCGCCGGTGAAGGAAAACATCGTGAGGAAACCTGCATGTCTGAGAAATAAGAAAAAAAAAAACGAAGACATGTGAAGTTCGCCAAACACGCATTGGGGCAGCGTGGCCATCGATCACTATTATTAGTGATCGATGAGCGCGGCGGATATTTCCTAAAACCCTCACAGAAATGAGAGGAGACCTGTGCCCAGCAGCGGGACGTATATAGGCTGTAACTTTTATGGCGTGATTGCGGAGCAGGAATAATTTCAAATTATTGCAATTCATACAAATGTGAACTTTAATGCCTTGAAAATAAACTCGAATCACAAATACTGTTCAAAAGGTCCTAAAACTATCTAGTTGCATTAAAAATAAAACTTTTTACTATGGGAATTAAGTTTAAAAATGCAAAGCAATAATAAAATTCCTGCTCCGCAACCGTGCTATTTGTTTTAATTTAGAATCTACAATTAGGATTATCATTTTCAGTGAATGTTGCCGACGGGTATCGGTTCGTATTGTTCGCTGAGCGCCTGTCGGCTAAGCTATCGTGTTACGGCTTTATACCTAATAAATTTAACTAGTAGTCGCCCAGTAGTCGAAATTTGACCGCAATACATTAAATTCTTAAGTTTGTATACTAAGCAAGCTGTATTTCACATTCAAATTTCAAAAAAACAAAGTATAAAATGAACCCTTTTTTTTCTTTGCATACACTCCACATTTGACCATTGAAAAAAGAACATTAGAAATTACACAAAATTCTCAACTCATCAACTCTAATGTTGGCACATTTTAAAATTCATTGGCGACATCTCTACTCTGTGCAACTGTTTCATCATTGACTATTGTGATTGACTATTGACGGTAGTATTAACGTAAACAATATATATTATAACTTTTAGCTTTCTGCACTTTTTATTGCTTTAATTTAGAATTTACAACAATGCTTTACACTGCGCGTAATATATTTAAAAATGGGGAACAAAAATTTCCCTTCACGTTACTATATTTATTACAGATGACGGGTTATCGTTTTCTAATCGCCATCCATACATTCACTAATAACCCTAAACAATACACTACTATTAAAGGGTGTTTTATTCAACACGCCTGTTTAAACAAACCCTTCGTTCACATGCCTTGAGCTAGCTTCCTGTTTCTTTCAATTTGCATTGTCTATTGAGTCTATTCAACTCTCTGTTGTATTGAAATGTCTTTATACTAAAATACTTATTAGAATTCCGGCGCGCAGCTACCATTTACGATGCATATTCATTACAGTATGACAAAGAACTGGATCATTAGGGATTTGGCCTCGTGAATGGCACTACAAGTTTTAATAACGTATTACTTATGACCGCTTTCGGTTGTACTCCCTGCTGTTTGACTGACGGGGGCTTTTCTGTCAGTTCTCTTATGGGTCCTTAGTGGTGGTTTCATAGTTTTAATAAGACGTTACATAATAGTTTTTTCGTTTTTGTTGCGCTTCTGTCACCTGATGCCATAGTAAGTCCAGATTACCTTTAGCTTTTAATTGTTAATTGTCATACGATCTACGCAAAATGAGGTTACTACTGTATTCTGAAATCTTACAGCGCTAAATTTGGGTTTAGATTTAATATTAATAATAACAAGATCCCAAACAGGCGGTAGCGCCTGTCGTTATGTCTATTGAAGTCAAGATATTTTTTCATTTCAGTCGCCTCTAAGTAGCCAGTACGTAGGAATACGTTTTCTTTCACAAGAATCTGTCTATAGTCTATCAAATTTGATGTAATTGCCTCTTGATGACCCGCCCGGTCACAGCACTTCACCGGTGCATACTTCTCGGCACATTTATGACATCGTCTGATACGTCAGCTATATCTTTATTCACCATAAAATATAGAACACAGCTGATGTGGATCATTAACACTCCGCTATAAAGACAATAGTTCGGCTCGACAAGAAGGGGATCACAATTTTAAAGATTACCGGCGTAAAACAGTTGCATAAGGCTTCTGTATTTCGTATGTGGAGTTTAGAGAACCGGAGACTTTTTCTACTGGAAACGAGGCATTATATCTTAGTCTTTAAGGGTGACAACGCTCTTTGATTGAGGATAGAAGTAGATGTCTATGGGCCATATTATCCTCTTACTATTACGTGGACTGTGTGCTCGTGCAGCATATAATGCTGTACTTCGTACAAACGAAGCTCAGTATTATGCTGCTGTGCTGTGTTTATAAATTATATTGCTTAGGTCGTTTCCCGGTCGACCCAAATCATGCGCGGTACAACCTTATTATGCATGTTCCGCATACAAAACTTTTACTTTTGGTTTTAGTGTAGGTAATATCTAGAATAAGTTCTCCAATAATATCTTTAGTAATTCATTTTTTACGTGGTAGAGCTATGCTGCAGTTATATTATGGTTGTAGCACGAATGGGTCGGCTCGAACGGGGAAGGACCACGCTCTCACAGAAAACCAGCGTAAAATAGCAGCTTAACGCTGCTGTGTTTCGTATGGTGAGTGTAGAGAACCGGAGACCCTTTTTACTGGCAAAGAGGCATTTCATCTTAGTCCTCACGGGTGACAACGCATCTGCATCTTGAGTCTTTATTGAGGATAGATGTAGATGTCTATGAGTCACAGTAACCTCTTACCATCAGGTGGACTGTGTGCTCGTTTGTCACCCGATCCTATATAAAAAAAAAATTCAAGAATTTACATACATAAGTGGTATATGTTACTAAATACTTAGCTAATACTAACTACTATACATGCATCATTCATAAACGCATCGTAACGCTAATTGGTAATGACGGTACGTGGTGCAGTGTCTTGGCTTTGAGGTAAAGGCTGCGGATTCAATTACCGCACTTAATAGGATATTTACATGGCACACAAAAAATTGTTCCGGGTCCTGGATATTTGTCCCTGTACTATTTATGTATGTAAACTGCCTCCACGTTTTCGTGACGTTTTTTTTTTAAATTCCTTATCGCCCATTCGTATTAATTAATTCTAATGATGGTGATCATTTGCAAACTATTTTGCCCGCACCGTTAATTGATTAAGTAAACTTATTGAATATTTTATAACTGCTTCGTTATTTTTCAGCCGGTCGGCATATACCGTGGCAAGTATGAATGGGCTAACGAGCACAGTGCCATGGGTGGCGACTGCTCGCTGTGGGTGCGCGCGGCCACACTCCAGCTCGACGACGGACAATGGCAGTGCCAGGTTACCGCCAGTAATTACGACGTTCAGGTAACTATTCCAACTGTTGTGGTAATAAAATAATCGTGAAGACTCAAGGTCATTATTCAAATTCATTTATTTATTTGTGAATACATTGACTTACGTGGTAGTTATTCTTTTAATTTAATTAATTTAAATAAATTTAAATTCACAGTACCTATTGTGTATTCTACCAGTGTTGCCCAAAAACTCAAACTCTACTCAATTTTAAGATGTCGTTAAGTCTCACTTTAAGTCAAAGTGACCACGGGACTTAAGGACATCTTAAAACTGACAAATATATTTCTTTTCGTTCTGGCCAAAAGAAGTAAATTAGATAAGTTTAACATATTATAAAAATACAATAATCCTCAGTGAGGGCACTAGAAAATAATTCACAAAATGTCGTGCAATCACTATATGTCTAGTATAATAAGTTTATTAGAAATATATATATATATATATATATATATATATATATATATATATATATATATATATATAAATGTACAACTAGGTACGTTACCACGTTACTATACTATCGTAAAATGCGGCAGCTGTTACCATTGTTAAGTTTGCTATTTATCCGTAATTGTCTAATGAACGTTAGTACTTAAATCTGCCACATGCAGTTGCTGTTTGGTTAGCAATGTTGGCAATGTTTATTTTTGATGTACTGACCCAATATACTCGTAATCATTATCGGTGCAGGTTATTGCAAGTGCGCCGTTGAAAAATGAAAAAAATATATTGGCATTAAGAACGTTCCTGTGCTAATTCCATGGACACGTTGTGTTGATGAGACCGCTATATATACTGCGCTTGTCCCTATAGGTTATCGGTTCTTGGAGCTCTAAGTTTGACGCATTGACACGACAGCTTAAAAATCCGATAGTTTATGTCAGTATTTACACTGTTTCTACTGGAATGTCCACGTTATGGGTTATATCTATCAAGAAGAGGAAATCCCACTTTATTCCAATAAAAATAGCAAACGTTTCTAAAAAGATGTTTGCCGTAACTCAGTGGTCAGGCGCTCGCGTTATATTTTATGTAAGCAAGCAAGGGTGTCAATCGAGCGTACAGTCTACCTGATTGGAAGTGTTCTACTAGTCTACATCTATTCTCGAAATTTAAAACTATCGTTTTGCGATTATTATTTTACAATTACTATTTTTCAATTATTATTATTTCTTATTTATTTTGACTATAATATCGTTGACTGGTCTAGTCGTCCTAAACGATTTCCGATCATGGGGTCACGGTTTCGAATTATGGGTCGGAACTAAAATCAGTTATGGTGTATTTTGAACATCTCAGTAGCAGTCCGGAGTCAGAAAGTGTTTTTCTTGCATGCCTGGGAAATCACGCGAAGCTTTTGTTCCTGCACCTGATCTCTCTCCGGTCTTATCGTATTGTTGTCCTATCGGACTATGAGAGTGAGGGAATAGAAAGTGTACCTGTGCTTCGCTGCGCAGACACAATAACATTTTGTCCTGAGTAGTTCTGTTAAGACCGGTCACCGTGACCGAAATTCGGTACATGTTTTATTAGTATTAAGGAACTATAACTACATAATTATTTATAAAAATTTTAAAAAATCCGTCTTCGCCATCTGTTGAAAGTCATTAGAGCCTTCTGGCATTTCCAATAGTCGCCCATTACATACGACTAGCACGGTACAAAAAGGGGTGCAGAGTCATCTTACGCCGCCATCACAGAGTATATTTAATTTATATTGGTGTGTAATACTATGGACATTACATATTACATACTAGCTTTTCCCGTGACTTCGCCCGCATGTTTATGAATTTCATGGGTTTTAATTTTTTTGCGCGGAAAAGTATTTCCTAAAATAAAAGTAGCCTAAGTTACTCCTTATAACATCAGCTATCTGCCAGCGAATGTCCTATCCAAATCCATTGACAGGTTTTTGTGTAATGCGTGTTCAGACAGTCGTCGTGTTAGAGTTGTATTATAGTAATAAATAGATAGATTATGGTGCACTTCCCTCACGTAAACGGGAGAGGTTCATGACTGGAAGTGAACTTTTCAGGATTATTTATAAATATATTTATTGAAACAACCTAAGAAAGAACTTAACTTACTTACTTACTTAACTTCTCGTCAGACATTCCTCAAAACCTTAAAACGAAATTGTACAACCAGTGCGTGTTGCCAGTGATGACTTACGGATCTGAGACGTGGTCCTTCACTGCTGGCCGTATGAGGAAGCTCAAGGTCGCTCAGCGAGCTATGGAGAGGGCTATGCTCGGAGTTTCTCTGCGTGATAAACTTAGAAATGAGGATATCCGCAGTAGAACCAGAGTAACTGACATAGCCCAACGGATTAGTAAGCTGAAGTGGCAGTGGGCCGGCCATATAGCTCGAAGAACCGACAACTGATGGGGAAGAAAGGTTCTTGAGTGGCAGCCTCGTACCGGTAGGCGAAGTGTAGGGCGACCCCCCACGATATGGAGTGACGACCTGGTAAGACA
This sequence comes from Parnassius mnemosyne, assembly GCA_963668995.1. Taxonomy (NCBI): domain Eukaryota; kingdom Metazoa; phylum Arthropoda; class Insecta; order Lepidoptera; family Papilionidae; genus Parnassius; species Parnassius mnemosyne. The sequence continues at coordinate 41,590,976 of CAVLGL010000013.1, read as the reverse complement.
TGCAGGAAGTCGATGGATGCAGGTGGCTAAGGACCGTGCTTTGTGGCATTCCTTGGGGGAGGCCTATGTTCAGCAGTGGACTTATGAAAGGCTGTAAAGATGATGATGAAGAAAGAACTGTCTTGTCCTGTCTTACTCACACTTAAAAATACACATTTTTTTTAAACAATAAGTGTGTGATAACTAGAACACGGTTCACCTGATGGTAAGTGGATATTGTAGTACATAGACATCTACATCTATCGTCAATTAAGAATCAAAATGCAAATGCGTAGTTCTCTCTGAAGACAATGATGGGATTCCCCGCACAGCAGCATTAAGCCGATATTTTACGATGGTATCCTGTGAGAGCTTGGTCCTTCCCTGAGCTGACCCATTTGTGCTACAACTACAATACAGCTGCAATATGGCTCTACCACTTATAATGTCTTATTTCAGGACGCGCTTTCCAGTCCTCCTGCGGCGTTAGCTGTACGAGTTCCACCACAAACGCCTAGGATCCTCTTCAACGGGTCTCACGTACTGCCAGGTCAGAACATCACAGTGCCCGCGGGGTCCAGAGCGACCGTCGTCTGTGAAGCTAGATATGGCAACCCACCCGCATATATTGAATGGTACTTAGGTAAGTTACATTATTCATTTTGTACTTAACATAATTCAATTTCGTCCTTCTTATTTCAATTTCAAAGTATACAATATTCAAATGAGAGTAGAACGATTTAAATTTACAGCAGGTCGTGAAGTTCAATCATTTTCAGAGTTCCGTGTCAAATTCGACGGGACGCTATTAAGCTCTGCGGGCTGTATCTCATGATCCGTAATAGGTAGACAGTTGAAATTATCACAAAATGTGTATTTATATTGCCACTACAACAACAAATATTAAAAATCAAAATAAATTAAAAATTAAAATGGGCTCCCCTACAAGAAACGTGTATTACGATGGCACGGAACCGGCCAAGTACAAGTCAAGACTTGGCCGGTATGAAGGGCTGGTTATTTTTCTTGTATGACTTAGATAGAGGTTTTTCTCGGAGAGTGTTTCGTGTAGAAGAATAAAATTTGTAGTTTAATTAAGTAGTTAATAGGCCAGTAAAATACTGCAATTTTCATACTACGGGTAAAGTTTCTAGGTGAAAATTTAAAGTTGAGAAAAAAATTCTAAGATCATTGTGCGGGGTATCAATAAGAAGAAAAGTTTTTTTTTGAAGCACGATATTTGTCTATCCTATATCAAAACCCAGTAAGTGACGTTAAAATATGTTTTATTCAAAATCTCATTTGCATAGTAATTCTCTACAGAAAGATGAAAACACCTGTAACAAATCCGTAAAAATAACGAAACATTTGAATATCTTAAATCTTGTAAAATATATGTAGTTAAGTTTTTTGTAGTCCTTAATTCCTTAATTTATGTTTCTTCGCCTTCGTTTCTTCGTCGCTTAATACGTGGTAGAGCCATGCTGGTTAATATTATGGTTCAGTCACGAATGGGTCGGCTCGACCGGGGAAGGACCACGCTCTCACAGAATACCAGCGTAAAATAGCATCTCAAAGCTGATGTGTTTCGTATGGTGAGTGTAGAGAACCGGAGACCCCTTTTTACTGACGAAGCATTCCATCTTAGTCCTCAGGGGTGACAACGCTACGCAAATTTACATTTTATTTCTTAACTGAAAATAGATGTAGATGTATATGCGCGGCGGCATTTCATTATTATCAGAAATAGTAGACTGTGTGCTCGTTTGTCACCTTTATTCTGTAAAAAAAAAATGTAAAACTTACGAAAATTAGGACTATAACTTTATTAAATTTTACACTCGGACCTCAAAGATCCGGCAGATGGGGCAGCCGAATTGCGTATAAGCAGATGGAGCAGCCGATTTACGTATGTTATACGCAATTCGGCTGCCCCATCTGCCGGATCTTTGAGGTCCGAGTGTAAAACCTAAATAACATGTACGGACCGACTCAATCAATTTTTTTTAATTAATATATGTACTATTAATGTAGTAAAGGCTCATATTTATAAAACTAAAGTCATTTGGGAAATATTTGCAACAATTTTGTTATTATTATAGAAAAGGACCGGCTCTCTGCATGGAGTCAAACCAACGCGTCGGAAGTAGAAAGACCGCGAGTATGGGCGGCGCGGTCCGTGCTCGAGATGGGCGCGACTAGATCTGCGCACGGCAAGCAGCTGGCATGTCGAGCGCACCATCCTTCCTATCCAGCACCTTACTTCCGCGACTCGTACACAATGTTAGATGTGACCTGTAAGTAAAAAAAAAACTTTAGAAACCTTAGAATACTAGCGTAGTACTACTGGGCCTCTACCCTCTCACCGATTTCTGCCTAGTAGTAGAGAGCCAGTATGAATACAGGCTGTTAAGAATTTAATTTTAGTCTTCAGAGAGGTGACGCAACGCATGTCTTTTGCTTTCTTTGTTTGAAGTTGACTGGAGGTTCCCATGGACTGCATTAGCCACTAACCATCAGGTGTGCAAGTTGGTTGTATGGCATAAAAAAATAAAAAGAAAATAAGTAAGTATACGTAGCCCAATACAGGCTGGCATCAAGAGAGAAAAAAAAAAAACAAAATATAATGACTTTCTATCCAAGGTCCTGGTACAAAAAAAAAGTATTAAAATTGTAATTGAAAGCTTACAGATTTAAATGAGAAATAGTATGTTGTTGAAAGATTATGAAAGGATATAGGTTATTAATAGGTTTGTAGACGGCGTTATCTGATAAAGGTCAATATTTGATAGTTCGTCTTCTACGCGTTCCTATATTAGTTATTTGAATACGATGCGACTTTAGTGATTTGTGGTACACGCCCGCGATTATTTCTGACAAAAAAGACGCAAGCCTGGCACAGCAATAAAAAGCAAGCAAGCGGTCGTACGAGGAAACTTTGTGGAATGCCGGATCCTACAAGGGATCATTTCTAGGAACGGACGGTTATGAGCTGCTAAAGAAGAAAGTTAGTGAAAATACTTTCATCGTCATCGTTATATTCCTCTATTCCAGTAGTATTCCAATAGTCCAGTACTGAACATATGCCATTGAAAAATGCACGGTCATGAGCTAACTGCACCATCGATATCCAGCATATCTTAACAAGTCATTACTTCGTCTAGTGACAGGCCACCCTACACTCTGCATACCGGTCCTAAGCTACCACTCGACCTTTCCTCATTTATCATAATAAAAACATCAACCTGTTGCAGTACATTGTTGTGCTTGAGCCTCCCTAATTATTTGTATATAAGGTTTTCTTTGGCAGGCGGTTTGGTCCATCTTAACACACTTACTGTTTCCGATATTAGGTAATTAGCCTTCTTTCGTGCTACGAGATAATACGAGCCATACGAGGTAAAATCGGTGATGAATTCAGTTACCCAATCAATCCACTTATTTTTTATTTTGAACAAATCGGAATAAAATCATAATAACAATAATGTTTAAATTAAACAAGTCTTCCATCTTTGTAATAAACTTTTGTGTTGTCTTCCATGTTTGTTTTTTTAAATCTAAATTCTTATATTATCTTTCATTACAGTTGTTCCAGTAGTTTCCATACTTGGAGCAGATGCAAGCGGACTCTCCAGTCTAGAAGAGGGTTCGAGTGCTTTGTCACTAGATTGCAAAGCAGATGGCAATCCTAAACCTTATGTGTGGTGGACGAAGGACGGTCAGGTCATTGCCACTAACGGTCCCAAGCTGATACTTGCGCCAATTATGAGGAACAATTCGGGTGAGTAGCAGGTGTTCTGAAAAGATGGCAAAATGACTAGTAGTTAGTAGTAATATTTCTTTCGAATAGTTTGTTTTAAATTATACGAAACTTTTAATAGATATTACTGTAGTACGTTATACCTTCGACTAATACATTTACTTATTATTTAAGTAAAATCATTTTATGTATTACACTCAAAACTAACAAATAAATATAGACGGAACACTGCACACATTTCAAGTGACGCCGAAACCGAGTCAGGTTTGGACAAAATATCGTATTTTACGTAGAACACAATTTAGACGCGAGAGAGCTTGTTTATATTATGTTGTATGTAAGATATCTGTGTTTTATATATTAATTTGCAGTTGAAAGTGAAATACGCTTGCTTAACATACCTACACATGTTGCGAAAAAATAATTTTATAGCAGCAATTGGATTAATTTAATTCTCGAATTATTCTATCATTTTATCTATCAGTACTTTTCAAGTGTTTTCAAAAAAACTTAGATACAGTGATTATAGAGGGAGTATACCTCTTGACCAAAGTACCAGAATAACGTCAACAATTTAAATATTCAATGAAGTACGGTCGAATTTCGACCATTGGGCGAGATATTTAAACTAGATTTTTTTTAAATATATTATTTAAACATATAATTTCTCAGAAATGCAAGTTTCCTCACGATGTTTTTACCGCCGAACACTCTATTATAAATTTATAATCTAAATAAAACTTTTTGATTGACTTAGAAAAAGCACTTTCATCCTTCTTTAGTATTAAAGTCTAACCATTTTTCACAGGTATCTACGGGTGTCAAGCAAGAAACTCGTTGGGGACATCCGATTCAGTTAAAATTGAAATCGACGTTAAATGTAGGTGCATTCTTCAGTTTTCCTTTTTATATTTAAAAATAGCTGTCCCTCGCGACTTCACCCGCGTGGAATTTTCTACGATTTCATGGGGTTTTTTTTGCGTGAAACGCTAAATCTTTTTCTAGAATAAAAGTATCCTAGGTTACTCGCTATAGCATCAGCTACCTGCCAGTGAAAGTCACGTCAAAATCGCTCCAGCCGTTTTGGAGATTAGCCGGAACAAACTTACAAAAATTTTAATTTTTTTTTATTATTAGTACCGTAGACCGTTCATTTGCATTTAGTAAAAAGCTGTTATTTTAACATTACAAAGAGACACTACAATTTTATTTATTTGTATAGATCAAAATTAGACTATTTTCACAGTTTTTGTCGCATTTAATTTAACTTTTGTAATTCCCAACGTTACGGGCAGTCTCGACATCCATGGTTACGGAGTGACGAAACGTCAGGGGAATTAAAAAAGTTTAATTAAACGTATAAAATAGTTTTATTTAATCTGTAGTATTCCCGTGAATTTAAGAATTCATAAAATTACACTATATCTTTTTTTGTTGTATAGTTCCACCTCGTATTACCTGGGTTGGTCCCGACACAGTGGTTGAAGCGAACCTCTTCTCACAAGTCACTCTTGAGTGCAAAGCAGAAGGCAACCCAGCTCCAACATATCAGTGGTATCATAGGTAAGTACCTAATATCTTTACAAATTTGAATAGAAGAGATGATGTTGTACCATATTACTTGAATATCAATGACTTAGTAATAAGTTAAGTACATAGTAGACACGTAGTGGCGTGGTAAGAGAATCCGTTATCCCGTTTCGCCCCGTGAGTGACGTCAGTGGTTCTGGATGCGGCAGGAGCTCTTGGGTAATGTAGGTACATATTGGTTTAATCGAATTACAAAAATGAAAATCTTGCCATGTAATTGTATTTGCACATACCTACTTAATTCAAGAAATATAAACATGAAATGTAATTTCTGTATTGAGAAAAGAATGCAAAAGAAATGATGTGTAACAAATATAATATTGTATGATGAAGTCTTGAAACTTTGTGACCGATTTTGTTAGTCCGTTTAAAATATAAATTTTTATTAGGGCTATTTCTCATTGTTTCGATTTACGGTAGAACGCAACATAATATGCAAATTGCCAAATACATCTTACAGCTGCCAAAGGGCTGCGATAACCAACCCACTTATGCCACACAAAAATACAAATTTTTAAGCTCTTGTTTCTAAGTTAGGTTGACCGGAGAAGAAACATCGAAATAAACTTTGCACGTATCAAGTACACCAACTGTCCATCCATTCGTTAACATGCAATAGAGACGAGCGATTAACTTTTTTCGTTCCAGTACCCTTTTGACATGAGTGGATGATTTTGCTCAGCAATATGATGTTATAAGTAAAGTAAAGAGTAACATACGGCCCACTACTAGGCACAAGCATCCTTTTTCCACGAAAATTTTTCAGAGCAAGAAAGAGTTTGCGGCGCCGCTATATAAAATCGTGTTTGTAGACTTCACATATCCACAAAATATTACGTTTTTTTTTAAATGGCATATTTATTGCACTGTTTGGTACAAATTTTGCAATTTATTTTGAACTAATGTAAAGCACGACACACACGGTCAGTTAAACTAATCAGCTGAACTGAAGTACATCCAAGAACTGACAGTGAGTGTGAAATCTTAAGTTGAAATTTTTAGCTGACAGCAACCCACGGACTTTTCCGGGTGCTCGGTCAGTTAAATTGATCAGTTGAACTGACGTACATCCCAAACTGACCGTGAGTGTGAAATCTTAAGTTGAAATTTGAAACAACTGAGTGAGAAAACAGTTTTGGGCTACATGCATTTTGACTGATTAGCTAAACTGAACTCAACTGATCAGTGTAAATAACCGTGTGTGTTGAGCTTAAGTTTCATGGAAATTTTAAATATAGCTCAAAAGAAGATAACAATGCAATATAATAGGGAATAACGATTTTCTTATCGGTCTGTTTGTTTGGCAGTTTTGTAATCAATTTTAAGCTAACTTCACGATGAAATGGAGGCTTTAAACTTTAATTATAGTTAAAAACAGGAAATGTGGTATAAAAATGATGGCCATTTCGATTTATAGTTATTTTTAAACTGTGTTTTACAATTACACACAGGTTTTCTTAAGGTTCGTTCCTTCTCGGATGAGCATGTTTTAAATTGGCAATTTAAATTGCAATTAACACTTTTATGAGTAGGTACCGACGGAGATAAATTCTAGCGTAGTATAAAGTTTTACGACTTTAATCCCTTGGTGCTATAATAGCTCTTTTTAGCCTTTTCTTAAACTATAAATCATTACTTTTATTTTTTATTAATAATAATAATGAATTTCTTCTTCTTTTAGTCCTGGGTCAGCAACCATTAACAATTTATTGGAAGACGGCTACTTAATATCGTCAACTCCACAATTGCAGCTGTACAACGTATCTTACAATCAGCATGGCCAGTATGTTTGCATCGCTAAGAATCTCATTGGACTTGAAGAAAGGTATATTTTGTGATACTGCGCAAACTAATTTTAAATTATTCAATTTAGATTTTTTCTTTTAATAATGTTCATCACTTAATAACTATAATTTATTAAGTAACACAACATAACATAACACCTTCTAGACCGAATTTTGGTCGCAGCGGCTGGTCTCAACGGAGACTAGCCACCTCCACAGGACTGGATTATAGTGCACGAGTGCAATGAAAACACGGGTGCACTTTCTATTTCCTTACTCTCATAGTCCAGTGTGACAGCAATCTGACACGATATCAGGTGTAATGCCCCAAACCAAGACCCATAGGCTTTACGGCACGAGGGTGAAACACCAACTTCCTGACTCCGTGGTTATACTGATTTTATATAAGTGACATACACTTTCACAAACTAGATGAATCTAACGACATTCATACATATACCACAACTTTAAGTTAAAATCCATTAAGTCGCTAAGGCCGCAGATCTTGAAAAATAAATAGACATACGTATATACAAGCATACTTATACATACACTCGAAAAACATTACTCACCTTGTGGGGCAGTCGGGTAAAATATACAGAATCTGACTAATTAACTGATTGATTGATTATGATTGATTGTAAGCTGTTTCCTTTTTCAAAAAAAAAGTTAACTTCCACTGGGTTTCTTGTTGGTTCTTCCAAGAACAGGATTTTTTTCCGAATCAAAGGTAAATTAAATAAAAGAGTGACTTTTGATAACTGTTATTCATAATCTGTTTGAAATAAAAAAGTTAATGTTTTTTTTACACCTCCTGTCATCCGTGAGGACTGAACTGGAAAGCCTTTTTAACAGTAAAAAGGTCTCCAGTTTTCGTTATACACCATACAAAACATAATTGTAATATGCTGTCAGCTATTTCGCGCTGGTGCTCTGTGTGTTCTGGGGTCATTACCAGTTCGAATCGATTCATTCGTGCTGCAGTCATAACACGATACGCACTACCATGTTTAGATGTCACCGTAATGTTAGAAAACCGTAACGTTAGGACATTATTATCATCATAATATCGATGGTCTATAAAACAAAGAGAAAACTGTCTAAGAGCAAATTTTTGAGTCTTGGACATTTAAATGCCAAAAGTATTAACTATTAAATGAGCTTGTTCTACCATTTGCACTTACCGTTGTGCTAATATTTTTATCTCTCGAAGCAGGATATTTAAAATAGATGACATGAAATTAACCGAAGATATATAGACTTAAATTTTTACCTTACCAGATCCCACCAGTCAGAACCAATCACCCTGAATGTGCTAGGCCCGCCTGTGGGTCCCGATACAGCCTCGGCTCATGGATGGAGCGGCAATGAAGCCAAGGTCCAGACCACAGTCTGTGCTGACCCACCACCAAGAAAGGCCTCGTGGCTTTGGGGCAGCTTGCGATTAGATGTACCTTCGCATATGGGTAAGACATTCGTTTTGTTATATTATGTTTAATTTTTACAGTTTCTCGTCTTTTTCAAGGCTAGTAAATAAGGAAATGACTATATGTATATTATGTTTGGTTACTTTTCCCAGGTCGGTATAAAGCACTAGAGACAGAGAGCGTGGACGGCTGTTACCGCTATACACTGTCTATAGGCAGCGCCTCGGCTGCCGACGCGAGAGTGTACGTACTGCACGTTGAGAACGAGAGGGGATTCTCTTCTCATGCTGTCTCTCTCACCGTGCATGGTAGGTTATTAAGGCTATATTTTTTTTATAATCTACTCATATTTTCACAAATCTATCAATACCTTAATAAATAATGAAATTATCAATTAGTCTCTAACAACGTGAATAAATATCATTCAATAATAATTTTAGTTTGTTCAAATTTCGTTCAAATTATGTTATATAATGAAATTTATTTTTGTTTGAAAGCATTTCATCACGACTATATCATTATCAGGTAGTAAAGGAAATTTGAATTTTTAAATAGACTACTTTTAAGATAATAAGTGCACAGCGCTAAAAAAAATCCACAAAAGCTTCGACAAAAACTAACATTAATTTAATTTTTTTCTTTTTTCCTCATTAATTACAGCACGTCAAAATCCAATGTTGATCACAAGTTCCCATGGATTGCCCCATAGGCGGACATTTGCTACAGTTGTCACGCTTGGCAGGTTTTTTATTTTGAGTTGTCATCGAGAAAATACTGCCGCCCATCCCCTGTTTCAATTTCTTTCTATCACCACTTACGATACCCACGTGATATGGGGCAGTGGATACTATTGCACCGCTTAACATTAGTTTAACTAATTGGATATGAACTAAAATTTCTAATAGAAAGTCGTGAAATCTCTTCACGCAGAGAATTTTTCGCTAACAGAGACTGCACACGTGGCGCCGTTGATCGCCGGCGCGCTCGTGATCGCTGCTCTCCTTGTGCTGCTACTCTGCCTTCTAATACGCTGTCGAAGGAGAAGAGGTGAGATGCAATTTTTTATTTTAGATCGAGAAACAAACAGACAATATTCTTTTTATATAAAATAAAAGTAAGAGAAAGTTAGAACTTATAGTCCATTTGATGGTTAGTGGCCACTGAAGTCTATGAACACCTGCAGACAACTTAAACTAAAAAAAAGCTGTAAATGCGTTGTTACTTCTTAGGACTAAGATGGTATGCCTCATAGCCTTTGATTATACTGACACTCTACAGACTGGAACAAAGTAGTGCAGGCGCAGCTATTTGGTGACAGAAATAGACAAGCTGGTGGCACCTACTCAGAGGAACACCAAGGCATGAAAGGAGGCCCTCTACCTTTTTATGCGTAGTAGAGCAACGCTGCAGCGTATTAAGGCTCCAGGGCTTAAGGATTGACTTGTATGGTGAGAGACCCTTCTTCGTAAACATCACCCAAGCAGGGTTTTTAGTAACGTGGCACACAGGAGGCTCAAGATCATGCGTTGCTTTGATTTGATTTGACTCTGTAACGTTGTATCTAAAATCTTTATAATAACAACTGATATCCAAAACTTGAAAAATATTATATATGTATATATTATATTTAAATATATTTTCTTTTTCTTTTCAGATAGCGTCGAATACAAGACTGATGAATTAAACAGGTAAAAACATTATAAACATATTTGTTTACTAACCACTTATTTTTCTTTTTTGAATTTGATTTGACAGTCACCTTTATTTATTTATTCATTATTTTTATTAAAGCTAAAATATTATTATCAATGTCGACATATAATTTTAGTCACTGGTTCTTTGCCTGATACTGCTGGGACCACCTTTTTATTATATTACTAGCTGATTCACGCGACTTCGTCTGTGTTGCTTAGTATATTACCTAACAAAGTTTTCGTATGTGCGAAGGAAAAAACATCAAAAAGATCGCAAGCAAAAATATACTTTAATTACAAAATTGTTGTTTCTTAAAACTTTAATAACTTTATATTAAATGAAGATATCGCAATATTATTTTTTAGATAATGGCCTGTAGGTGTCTAAAGACGGCGCTTCACGTTGGCCAACATGGTGGCGAATGTGTTGGCAAAGATATTAGCCAAGAGTTTGTGACGGCGTCCACACGTTGGAAGGTCGTTCAGTTTGCTTCGGTTAAGGCCAATGTGCGGACGAATTAATAAAATGAGTATTGAGGCGTTAACGGCTGCTGCGGTTTATTTATTCACAGCATACCACTACTGCGTGAATATGTATAAAAAAAGGGTTTTCAAAGAGAAATGGAAAAAAATAAATTTTATTTCTTGTGTTTCACAAACAATTTTCGACTTGGTAGAGCTCTATAAAGCGAAAAGCTTTTTCATTGGTCATTGCTACTGCCATTATGTAGAGGATGCGTGCAATCAGGTTCGTGCGATCACTGTGGGAGCTCGTAGCAAACTAAATGTTCCCAAAACCCAACGTGTGGACGCTGCAGCCTATACTCTGCCACAACCCTTTAATCTTTTGTAAAAAACCGACACCACACGGATCTCGCGCCAACTTGTGAGCCATCATTCCAATACGTACCGACAAAACACGCGCTCTACACGATGGCCATTAGTATTGGCCAACACATTCGCCACTATGTTGGCCAACGTGAAGAGCCGCCTTAAGAAATAAAACTTGGAAAACCTAATTAAATCTATCCAGTAGTTTTTCCGTGATACGCGCACAACTGCAAGCCTCTATCATTTTATTTATATAGATGAGTAAAGATAGGCAAATTCTTTGTGGCTGGTGTTCCAGAATTTTCTTTTTGACGTTAGTTATTTAGCGGACCATTAGTACGGCGTTAAGCGTTTAGGTGCAGTGCTTTGGGACTGCGGTTTTGATTCCCGCGCGGATTATTCTTTCAGTTTCACTTATTAAGGCTTGTATTGTATTCTCTATATCAAAATATACAAATGTTTGACTCAATGCCTAGAGGCATTCTTTACCAGTTACTCTATAGAGTGATGAGAATTTAACGTAGGTGTAGGTAAGGTAAGGTAAAAATCTTAAATAAATTCTAAAATAATTTGTGACAAAATATACTTAATACGTGGTAGAGCCATGCTGCATCTATATTAGTAGTATAGTTGTAGCACGAATGGATCGGCTCGACCGGGGAAGGACCACGCTCTGATAGAATACCAGCGTAAAATAGCAGCTTAACACTGTTGTGTTTCGTATGGTGAGTGTAGAGAACCGGAGACTCTTTTTACTGGAAAAGAGGCATTCCATCTTATTCCTCACGGGTGACAACGCATCTGCATTTTGATTCGCAAACGAGGATATATGCAGATGTCTATGGGCCACTTACCATCAGGTGAACTGTATGCTAGTTTATCACCCTATCCTATAAAAAAACCTAGGCAAAGTCCAGGTCCAGGTAAAAGGCGATAAAGGAAAACGAATCGGGAGATGGGCATAGAGTCTTCCTAACATAATTTATTTTTATAATAATTTATACGAGTTATTTAATATTTTCTTTATTAAATAAATCTTTATGGATGAACGAATACTTTACGAATGAAAATATATATAGAATCATATATATATATATATATATATATATATATATATATATATATATTATTCTATATATAATATATATAGAATCATATATATATATATATATATATATATATATATATATATATATATATATATATATTATTCTATATATATTTTCATTCATAAAGTAGAATAATATATAAATATATATAGAATAATAAAGAATTATATTATAATATTATAAATAAATCCATTTCTTCTTTGTATACACTATTTGATGTATGTGTTATTTATTATAATACACGAAGATCGTCAAGGTCGACCACAATTATAAAATAACACTATCAGTGCATATTAATTGCATGACGCATATTACAGAAACAAGGCTGTCCGCGCAAACAAAGTCACCTACTAGTAACTTAATTGTAATCAAAGTGAGGCTTGGCATTTGTCATTATTAGAGTAAGCAAACGAGCTGACAGGCCACGTGATGGTAAACGTCTGTTGCAACTTGTGGACACCTGCAACCATCAATAAACCACAATATATAGGTATGTATACATTGCTATCCCTAAGGTTTAAGATGTAATGCCCCAGAGGCGATTATTATACAGGCTCCATATTTTTTTAAAGCGAAACGTAGCAGTGCATTGCTGCTTAGCAAAATTAGACCAGATGGTGCTAATAACCCAGACAGCCTGTAGTGATACTGGCTTCGTACCCTGTACCCTTTAAAGTAGAACAGAGCTGTGTATTGCTACTTTGCGGGAATAGAGAAGATGGTATTAACCTAAACGAGTTTATATTCAGAAAAGGAATCCTGCCGTCTAGTCACAACGCATCACACCATATTCCGAACAAAAAACTAAAAAAAATCTCCTATCAACAGCGACGTAAAGGTCCTACCAGCGGACGCTGTGTACACACCGCAGCAGTCCCACGCGAGTATGAGCAACCGTGGTGCTGGGACCGGATACTCACAGTCGGGTCCGGGCCTGGACATGGAGAGCTCGCGGTACTCCCCGGGCGCGCTGCAGGTGCGCCGCGCCGCCGTCGTGCTGCAGCCACCCACCACCGTGTGATGAGCGCACAGGTGTGGACACGTACTAACCCCAACCACGCGGTCTATTTATTATTATATGACTTGACGCAGTTGCTCGTTAGCATTTTTGTTAGCGCAATAATTTTTTCCCCTTGCTGCCCGCTTGTCATGCGCGAATGTCAAGGTGCCAAAACTCTACAACTAATCGTCAGCAGTTAAAATTAAATTGAAATTTGGAACGTTTGCTGCCATCAATAACAGAATCCATCATCCCATTTCGTCTCGTGGGTGTCGTAAGAGGGAGACTATGAAAATGCCAAAAATACATTATGGCTTTCGATAAAATGGCATTATGATCATTTCGTATACGCCAGAGGTAAAATGCCCAGACCGTCGATGGGCAGCAGCGTAAAATGTTGCGAGTCAATCCAAAGATCAAGCGCAAAGATTAGATCAAATACTTCCAACAACGGAAGAGGCCTATTTAGCAGTGGATGTTTAGGAACTGATGAAAAAAGAGAAATACGAGTTTGACACCAGACTATGTTGGGGGGATTCTACTTCCACTCTATCAATCTTTAACAGACCATTACGTGATTCTATTAAGAGGAAATGCGGGCGGTCTTTTCTCCATACAATTACTCTCTTTCTGGTTTATGACCTTATAGCAATGAGTTTTTACAGTAAAATAAATATCAACCTCTTCTATGTCCCTATGTTTTCCTTTTTGATAATACATTATCTTTATAAGCACTAGGACTTACAAAATGCTCAAAATTTCCTATTTAGACCGCTGTCAACAGAGGCCTAATGTTTAAATATGATAACTAATACTGAAAAAAGAAAAACATATGGAAACAGTATCCTTCTTATTAATTTTATGAAATATCCAATATTGGAGACATATGGTCCAATATTGGAGGAGAAAATAATAGAGAGCCAAACCTGGAGCTATGCCTATTTACTTAGATTATTTACGAATCTGCAGTTGTCCTTATCGGACGCTGAGCGCTCGCAGAGCGAGTTTCCTTAAATACCTAATTTTCAAAAGTCTCTCGGCCCGCATTTCCTCTTAATGTTGAAAATTTTACCAAAATAATAATACGTTTAGTAAGCAGATTGGCAATTGCAGTATCAGATCTCAGATCTTTGATGCTACTCCCTGTGGTCGAATTGGGTATTTAAATGTTATATACCAACGACGTAGTTATACCGCCATCTGTTAAAAGTCGTGATATCTTGCTGAGCGTATTGTCACTTCTTACGATACCCATTAAACGATTTGAAGTAATTATGGATTTTGTTGGTTATAACTTTTAATATATCAATTTTTAAAAGAGTTATAAAAAGCGGTGATTCTTATAAAATGTATTTATCATGTCATCCAGTAATAAATAGACTATTGACGAGCTATACCCGTATGCGGGTCGGCATATTCAGTCGATTCAAAATCTAACCTACCTAAGCTAAGGATTCATTCCTATCGGTGTACCGTACAATATTAATATAGACCCAATTATATGCGGACAAGCCAATCAATCTTTCAACGAATACTAGCTACACAATATTTGATTCTTATTGTTGGCTTTGCTGATTAATTGCGACCCGCAAATGTGTATAGTATTATTCATTCACTCAACACCGGCAAAATATCTTATATTTATGGGCCCTAAATTGACTGAACCGTCAATGGATATTTCTGTTGAAAATAAACAAGATACTTTATCACTTAATTACTCATAACTCATAGATAAATTATTACAAATATAAAATGCATAAAGCAAATTATATGTCTAATATTGGCAACTATTATTTGGAAACGCAATGACGTATAAATCAAAATAACATTTAAATTATTTAAAAGTTTATTTATTAATAACTCCCATATCAGGAGTTATTAATAAATGTTCTTACAGTAAAATTTACTTGCAATTTTCTTTCTTTAAAGAAACAAAATTTAACATTCGCTTGTCACACCGCATGTCCACATGTTTCAGAATGAAACGACGTTTAATTATTGAGAGTGCACGTTACACATAAAACTTGGCAATTTAGGAGATTAACATGGAAATTAACTTTTGCAAGTATCAGCACCACACGTTTTCGCTTCGAATTGCTGAAGACGTTTTTAAGTAGAATAATCAGGTTTTTTCATTTTTAGGCAAATTTAGCGTCGTTGGAAAGAGAAGCCAAAGAAAACGTATACGCGGTGTTGGATCCGCATATACAATACGATATAACTATAAATAAACACGGGGAGCCGCCGAAGTATTTATCACTTTCCAAGCCCTTAACTCACCAAAGAACTCACGCTTTTGATCCATGTTACTTTGCAAACGACATTAACAACAATAATAACAAACTATCCACATTCAAACCTGGACACAGAAAATCAGATAGGAGCCACAGAAGTAAAAGTAGCAATAACAAGAAGAATTACGTTTGCAGGAGTAATATTGATATAGAATATTCCAAAGATCCCTTATTTGGAATGGTAAGAGGCACTGAAAGCAAATACATGGCTAACGCTTATGCTCGTAGTAGTAGAAATAATGTAAATAGGATGAAATCAACAGAAGAAAGAAAAAACACAGAAACAGTAAAAGAAGTGTTTGTTGAAAAGGATTTCACTAAACCATATCCAAAAAGGACATTGAATCATCTTGATAAAAATACAGATAAGCAAACGCCAACAGAAACGTTACAAAACAACAAAATGGAAAGTGTTAGTGAAAAGCAAGTATTTAAGCATAGTAAAGAAGATATAGTGGAAGACTGTAGACCGCGGCCCGGAAAAGTAAGAGAGATTGCGTCGAAGTTTGACAAAAATAGCAAAGACTGCGCGCAATCTATACATTTCAGGAAAGAGAGACCTAAACCGATTCAGAGTTATGGTCATCAAGCGTATCTGGATTATGTATTTCCAGATGCTGTAGAAATTTAGATTTTAAAACTTTAACATGCATATGTGTGTTTGTATAATACATGACAAAGACAACTACCTAGATCTCTTTAGTGTTAGGAAATATGAATAAATCAGGTTTTTATAACAATTTGAATATGCTGTTCGTACATTTTAGTGAAAACACTTTTCCGGTAGTGTTTGCACAGAATTTTGTAAATTTTTATCAACTCTTTTCTAAAATCGCTTCTACATTAATACTAATTATATTTAACATACATTTTATCAATTTTAAAGCGTCTGCATCAAAATATATCTATTCATATTTTCTCATTGTTTTATTACAGAATAATGTGTACTTAAAACTGCATTTACCTAGGTTGTAATTTTTCCGCTTCCTTTATCTATATTTCGTTAGTTAATGTTTATTTCATTATGTAAATAGTTTCTATATTGTATGTTTTAATTGTTGAATTTTAACAGTATTAAAACTTGTAATTGATGAGCTATTGTTTTTCTAATTCCCTGAGCGTCCAACACATTTCATATCTTTATGGCAATAAAATTCAAATTTCATTACGCTAATGAACATTATACTATAATTAAAAGTACTATAAAGTTCAATAATGTTTGCATTATATGTCAGTTTAACTCTATGGGCTATAACTGTTGTTTCTTACGTGAACGTTTTCCAATTGTTTTCTTTAAAAGGATTCCCTCACATTTTACAATACTGTTCATTTTTAAAAGATTTCTAAAAAAAAGTTTGCGTTAAATCACACCATTATTTGTAAATTTCAACATATTTTTTTTTGGAAAAAATAGTTTAAAATATGAGTGTCGGAGACTTGGTTTTATTCATCTACGTCTTCTTAAATTTGTTTCAAACGATCAATTGTCAAAATATGACGTTTAATAAAATAAAGCATCGAGAAGAAGGGCTCTGTCCCAACAAGTGTATAAGCAAGTGCTGTCCTTTAGGTTTTGTTTACTCAATGAGATTAAAAAGCCGAAGATTGTGCACACCAGTTAGTGACGGCATAGACTTAATAGGAGAAAGTATTCAGCCGGTGTACTTTTTTGATAAACTTGTAAATATGGTGAACATAACCAGAAAATTCCATGTCTTGGAAGGATCTACTTGCAGGAAGAAGTATCAGCTGAGACAAGGACATTATTTACAAGAGGTCAGTATTAAAATTTTTAGTTATATATATATATATATATATATATATATATATATATATATATATATATATAATTCCTTGGGGGAGGGCTATGCTCGTCAGTGGATGAGTAATAAAAATTTAATCTTTTAATCTTTTTTTATAAAAAAACCGGCAAAGTGCGAGCCGACTCGCGCACCGAGGGTTCCGAAAAAATATGAAGGTATATAAGTTTAAAATTATTAAAAATATTTTTATTATATGATGTAACTAAAAATTAATGCTTTCCGCAATTTTTCCTTTATCTGTGCTATAAAACGTTGCTTCGTACCAAATTTGAAGATTCTGAGTTCACGGGATGTACCCTGTAGGTTTTGATTCCCTTGCGAATGTCAAAAATTTACGGCATAAACGGCTGTATCTTTTGATTGCGTTGGCTTAGAAGTTTGATTTTTTCACAGCTCTAAGGGATAGTAGACTTGAGTATTTGATATGAATTTCAGCTTTATACCTCCACGCGTTCCTGAGAAAAAGGGTCTTGACAGACAGACAGGCAGACAGACGGACAACAAAGTGAGGGTGAAAGGGTTCAGTTTTTTCCTTTTGAGGTACGGAACCATAAAAAGGGGGCAAATGAGTATGCAGCTCTGTGAAGTTGAGCGGCTGAAATTAGTCCAAACAATCCCTCTGAGCACTCACCGTGGTAGATGCGATAGAATACACATAGAGATGCAACAGTGAGTCAAACCGATCAGAAAGGATTCAGTCACCCACGATACGAACCGCTCTGCGATCAAATGGAAGGAGCTGGCACTGGGGTGCTCTGGGCCAGAGATGAGAACAATATTCCATGTGAGGCCAAACTTGCGCCTTGTTAAGTTGCAAGTGGTGTGCCGGCATGAAATACTGTCCCGCTCTACAAAACACGCTAAGCTTTTAGAGGCCAATTTGGCCTTGCCTTTTAAGTCTTTGTCTATATTAAAAGATCAATCTTGAATACCCAGCTTAAGATTTCAAGCTATACATTTTTATATTTTTTTGTACATTTAAGAAATAATTTACCAGGCGTGGCTTAAATCACACAGCATTTCATCATCATCATCATCATCATCATCATCATAAAACCATGTGTAATTTAAGCTAATATTCAATTTCAAATCAGAGTAAGCAAGGAAAAGCAAGCAAAATTTCTCATTTTAATGGCTTATAGCTCGTGGACGTACGACGATACCATAGGTGAAACACTGCACAGACTTTGGTTGTTAGACATTCAATAGTATTTCAAAATATTTCACATGTTAAATAGGTTATTGTTAGCTATTTTTTCCCCTTTTGTGTCATTGTGACATCTTCATATTGCTATGAAAAAGAGAAAACAAAGTTGACAATACTCAGCAAGAGTATTGTCAACTTTGTTTTCTCTTTTTCACTTATACTCTATCTAGTGTGCATTTATTGTTACCAATATAATATTACTTTATATAACGGTATAAGATAACGGTGCTGGTTACATTATGACTAATATTATTTATAAATTATTTGGTTTAAGTATTATTATGTAATTGTTTGTTGTCCTCAATAAAATAAAATAAAAATAAAAAGGCTGTAAATATGCAGAATCTCTTATACTTCGACAATGGATTTATTGCCACTTGGCGGTAGAAATAGTGAAACGACACTGATAAATTTCTAGACAGAACAAGAACCCATCCAATCACTTAATAAAGCTATTGTGAGCAATAAAGTTAACTTTTAATAAAAAAGTAAAAGCGGACTTCAAACAACTAAAAAGATTAAAATAATTTCACATTCTATAGTCGCTAACACATACGGAGGGGCACACTGAAATGATAGGGAATAGAATATTTCGGATTGAGTTACAATAAAACCTTTTTTAGAATTTGAATACTGGCCTCTAAGAATCTTAATAACATTCAAACAATTAAGAAAAATGTTTAAAACCAAAAACTATGTTGGTTTAAAGTTGACACGTCGTTAACAGAAATGGAGCTCACGCGTGAACATTTCCGTGCCATAATTTATCACAATTTTCGTCGCGACTTATTTCAAGATAAATGTCGCAGCGAACTTGTTTCGATTTATGATGTTGAAGCACCGAGTCAAACGACAATATACCGCTGGTATGCCGAGTTCCGACGCGGTCGTGTGTCGCTCAGCACTGTTTCTTCTGCAGGTCGACCAAGAACAGCGGTCACGCCTGAAAACATCGCAGCTGTGCTAACTATTATATTAGATGACCGTCATGTGACACACGAGCTGATTCGGGCTGTTATCAGTATCGGAATGACTGCAATTCAGCCGATATTACATAATGAGCTGTGTCTAAGAATGCTACTTTTACCGCTGGGTTCCCCACAATTTGTTCGAAGAGCAAAAGACGGCTCGTGTAGATTGGTGTCGGAATACTCTGCAACGCTTCAACGGAGGGAAGTCAAATGCCGTTTATAATATCTTCTCAGGTGACGAATCATAGATTTATTCATACGAACCTGAAAGAATACTTCAGTCAGCAGTTTGGGTCTTCGAAGACGTGGTCAAACCTACGAAAGTTCGCTCCCGCAGCGTGTTAAATAAAATGGTCGCTACGTTTGTCTCGTAAAATGTTGCTACAATTCCTTTACAGGAACGCAGAACGGTTACCGCTGAGTGGTATATTACGGTTTGTTTGCCAGAAATGATAGCCGAATTCCGAAAAAATAGCCCGAAACGTCGCATCATCTTACATCACGATAATGCGAGCTCCCATACGACTCGGAACACAAATGATATTTTTGAAGCAGGAAAACGTTGAGCTGATGAGCCATCCTCCGTACAGTCCTGACCTGAGCCCAAAGGATTTCTTTACATTCCCTAGAATGAAAGATTTATTACGCGGTCAACGGTTTGAAGACCTCGAAGCAGCTGTGGAAGCGTACAAATGAACCATTTCGTCAACATCAACTTCAGACTGGAATTACTGTTTTAATGATTGGTTTGCACGAATGGAAAAGCGCATTAAGTTGAACGGAGAATACTTCGAAAAACAATAAAATACAATTTAGCTATACCGTGCATGTGATTTTTCTTATTTCCGATCATTTCAGTGTGCCCCTCGTATTGTATAGAAGAATTAAACGACTATTAAGCTGCTGTTTTCATCTGGTATTCTTTGAGAGCGTGGTCTTTTCACGGCCGAGCCGAACCATTCGTGATACAACCATAATATAGCTGCTGCATAACTCTTACACAAAATTAAAAGCAAAAAAAAGGGAACATTTTAAAACTATAGTAAATATTGCAGTTAATATTTTTAAGCAATTAGCATTAGTTACGAAGGATCAAAGTCCGCAGACAAATTTCAAAACGTACTCGTGCGTGACTCTTAATAATAATATTTAAGCTCATTTATATTTTCTGCTAAAATGAATATGAAGTGACAATACATTATAAATTACATTATTACAAAACTTCTAGTTCATTACATTAACTCAACCTCATGTTTCGGTACCTTTACACGAAAGTGCTCTAAAAAGTTATTTACTAAGCAGTTTAATTACTGGCGTATTCCCAGCGGTTTGTTGCTAGGTTTGTAGAAGTCCATTTTAGAAATAGAAGTGTTAAAATGCCGCTTGAAATTGTATGTATTTATACAACTATACTAAGATATCTGATAGACAACAAAATCCTCGCAATAGAACACCGATTCCTACCAAGAATGTGTCGCGAGGTTAATGGAATTAAAAACACATCCTTATATAAATAAAGAAGACGGCTGCGTGCTACCATCTACTTGAAAACTCATAATTAATAAAATTAAATTAAAACTCCAACATACTACTACAAGACTTCAAGTACTGTAAGCTCATTTTGCGTAGATCAGACGAAAAATTATTAATTTAACGTTGATTGTGATCATCGTTAACTACGACATCAGGACTTACAACGCCTTATTCCCCCCGTAGCAATGAGCACAGGCCGCAGAGTATTTGGCCAAAAAAAAAGTTCGATGCGCTGATTCCAACGCGGGTTCACCTCAACTGTGGAACTTCTTAGATATGCAGATTTTTCTTTTCCGCCGAAAACGATGTAAATCGACACGATGCCACGAACTATTCCATCAAATAGAGTTAAAAATCTCACAGTGTAGGTACAGTACTGATGTTAATAATAGAAAATTAAGTAGGTACTTAATTTTCAATTATTAACATCAGATAACTTCAAATGAAATTGGTAAAATAAAAGCTATGCCGATAGAGACATCTACTATATTCAACTAAAACACTTCTCTTTTAATCTCAATTTTGTGTACACTACTGTGATTAAGAGAATGAATAATAGTACAACGTAACAGTACTGGATACTGTGCACATAAAACACATGTGTTGTCTACAGTGTCCACTGTAACAGTGTCGTTAGTTATTTTGCTAAACGTGGTAATTGCGGAATCATCCCGATAATGGCCACCAGTCTGGACATTTTAAGTGTGACAATTTTTGATGCTGAATGGATAAGTAATAGCATTCTAAAATTTAATTTTATTAGTTACTTATCATACGACATTATTCCGATGATATCCCGGACGTCAGTCTGAGCGAGATTAGAATGGCTCTCCAGCACCTTAAAAACGGTAAGGCCCCAGGCGAGGATGGAATTACAGCGGAGCTTCTGAAAGCGGGTGGAAAACCGGTACTTGAAGTCCTTCAGAAGCTCTTTAATTCCGTCCTCCATGGTGGCATTACACCGGAGGCGTGGAGCAGAAGTGCGGTGGTCTTGTTCTTCAAGAAAGGTGACAACGCTCTCTTGAAGAACTACAGACCGATTTCCCTTCTGAGCCGCGTCTACGTGCTGTTTTCGAGAGTCATTACGAATCGTCTCGCGCGCAGACTTGACGACTTCCAGCCTCCCGAACAAGCCGGTTTCCGAAAGGGCTTTAGCACCATAGACCACATACATACCCTTCGGCATATTGTACAGAAGTCCGAAGAGTACAATTTGCCACTATGTCTGGCGTATGTGGACTATGAGAAAGCCTTTGATTCCGTCGAAATTTGGGCGGTGCTGCAGTCCCTTCAGCGGTGCCAAGTTGACTGTCGGTATATCGAAGTGTTGAAGTGCTTGTACAGTAGGGCTACGATGGCTATCCGAGTACAGAACCAGAGTACGAAACCTATCCAATTGCAGAGAGGTGTAAGACAGGGTGACGTCATATTCCCAAAACTCTTGACCGCTGCATTGGAAGACGTTTTCAAGCTTCTGGACTGGAAAGGATACGGTATCAACATCAATGGCGAGTACATCACTCACCTTCGATTTGCCGACGATATAGTCCTTATGGCAGAATCGCTGGAGGACCTAAGCACTATGCTCAATGACCTCAATAGTGTTTCTCAACGGATAGGTCTTAAGATGAACATGGACAAAACAAAGATCATGTTTAATGTCCATGTCACACCTATGCCGGTAGTTGTTGGGAACACTAAGCTCGAAGTTGTTGACGAGTATGTTTACCTGGGACAAATAGTCCGACTAGGTAAGTCCAACTTCGACCGAGAGGTCAATCGACGGATTCAACTCGGCTGGGCAGCGTTCGGGAAGCTACGACACATCTTCTCTTCAGACATACCTCAAAACCTTAAAACGAAATTGTACAACCAGTGCGTGTTGCCAGTGATGACTTACGGAACTGAGACGTGGTCCTTCACTGCTGGCCGTATGAGAAAGCTCAAGGTCGCTCAGCGAGCTATGGAGAGGGCTATGCTCGTAGTTTCTCTGCGTGATAAACTTAGGAATGAGGATATCCGCAGTAGAACCAGAGTAACCGACATAGCCCAACGGATTAGTATGCTGAAGTGGCAGTGGGCCGGCCATATAGCTCGAAGAACCGACAACCGATGGGGAAGAAAGGTTCTCGAGTGGCGGCCTCGTACCGGTAGGCGAAGTGTAGGGCGTCCCCCCACGAGATGGAGTGACGACCTGGTAAGACATGCAGGAAGTCATGGTAAGAGATGCAGGTGGCTCAGGACCGTGCTTTGTGGCATTCTTTGGGGGAGGCCTATGTTCAGCAGTGGACTTGTGAAGGGCTGTAATGATGATGAATGATATCATTAGTTTATGTAGCAAAAAGTAGATGGCGCTATTATTACATTAAAACTATGGAAGCCAAAACTGTACTATCTGTATATCTGTAATTGTTGTGCGAATGGCTCAAGAGCCACCTCAAAATCGCGAACATTTATTTTTTATGCAAATAAGGCATAAAGTATCTAATGTTGAGTCTATTAAAAATTCTGTTTCGAAATGATATACTACTTTGTGATATATGATCAATTCTACGAACTGACCGCGACATATATAAAAATATCTTTGATCAAATTATAATCATAATTCAATTTTTACAATAATTGCAGGCAGACTAGATTAGATTTGTAATTCAACTAAAGACCATATCGATTTTCATACGTTTGATAGACGTGACTATTATCTATTTAAATTATTACGTTTTAAAATGAAAAAACGAAAAAAATTAAAAAATTAACTTTAGCATTCTAGCTTTACTTCTCAGAGCTTCCGATAGAACCGTCAGACATATATTTTGCGAGCAGTTATGCAGGTAATAAGACCGTTATCTATATAGATATAGTTTACTGCTAAGCCTATATCTTCGATGAATTCTACAAATTAAAATTTTTCACTTCTTTTGGGCTAAGTATCTACGTAGTTTCCCAAAGGAAAGAAATGAGTGGTTTGCTTGCGCATGAAATGTCCGCAATCTATCAAACATCATAATAACAAAAAATCTCACAAACAAATCCTGGAACAATTAATGAAATGTATGTAATTAATATATAAACGACTAGCGCCACCAGATGGAATCAGATGGAAGCCCTCGGCAGGGGAGTCCAAACGGCCGAGGGTTAGGGGGGAAGGGAAAGAAACCGGCGAACGATGCGGGCGGTATCGAGGAGGTCAGATGAACCGAGAGGCTGACTGGGATTAGCCCGTTCGCAGAAACGACTACAGGTATAATTTCGGTCGGCAGTCCACCCCACATGTCGGTCACCTTGGGAGCCAGATATTTTGTTCGCTTATCTGTTTCGGCTTTCAGGAGGTTCTCATCATACTCGTATGGAATGGTAATGTCGACCAAAAATATTTTTGACTGTGCCCGGTCCATCATCGTAATATCAGGCTTATTCGCAAGAATAGTCCTGTCTGTGATAATGGCCCGGTCCTATTAGAGCCTAATTATTATATCAATTCTTTATATTTCTTTTTTTTTGAGGGTTTGAAACACCGCACACGCGGGTCGGAACCAAGTATGTGAGGGGAAATTTAAATTGTAAAATTGGTTGAACTTTCAGGTGATGCGAATACCAAGGCAACCCCTGCCACGCTATCCGTGAATTTCTGCAACATCAGAGGACTTCACTCGAACCTAAACGCCGTTCACTACCATCTCGAGACGGCGAAGCCGGCCTTGCTCTTTCTGACCGAGATGCAGGTGTCCTCTCCAGCTGATACTTCGTATCTCTCCTACCCGGGGTACAAATTGGAGCACTCCTTTGTGCCTCGGGCTGGAGTTTGCGTGTATGTCAGAGAGAACATCTGTTCTCGACGCCTCGGCAGCCTTGAAGGTTCGGACCTGTCCATCCTTTGGTTACGGGTACCTCTATAGGTCCCATAGCGGTAATGCCGAAACAGAACGACTCATCAACCATGTCCAAATGACTACAGATTCCTTGCTACAACAGGTCCCATCCGCAGAGATCGTGATCCTTGGCGATTTTAATGACTTCTGTAAGTCATCACTACCATCTCTGCATAGGGAAGACGATTCACTGGCCGAAGCCGCAAAAGACAAAGCCGACCTTTTAGGCTCCCTTTTTGCGTTCAACTCGATTCTTGATGACGGGGGGAAAACACCGCCGACCATCCCGCGGTGTGAGTGCTCCATGCCGGATGTGCTGTTCTCACAGCGCTCGGTTCACAAAGCACTCCGCTGCCTGGACATTCAGAAGTCGAGTGGGCCTGACGGAATCCCCCCAATTGTGCTGAGGACGTGTGCTCCGGAGTTGGCACCGGTCCTAACGCGTCTTTTTCGGTACTCCTACTCTCAAGGCGTAGTCCCGAATTCATTGAAGACAGCTTTTGTCCACCCGATCCCTAAAAAAGGCGACCGCTCAGACCCGTCCAACTATAGGCCTATCGCCATCACCTCCTTGTTCTCCAAAATAATGGAATCCATTATTAACTGCCAGCTGATGTGGTACTTTGAAGATCACCAGCTGATTAGTGACCGCCAATACAGTTTTCGTCGAGGTCGATCAGCTGGTGATCTTCTGGTCTACCTGACCCATAGGTGGGTGAAGGCAGTAGAGTCCAAGGGGGAGGCGTTGGCCGTTAGTTTGGACATTGCGAAGGCCTTCAATCGGGTTTGGCACAAAGCGCTTCTTTCGAAGCACCCTTCATAAGGGCTTCCCGAGAAATTGTGCAATTGTATCACCAGCTTCCTTGCAGATCGGAGCATCAAGGTCGTTGTAGACGGTTCATGCTCCAACTACAAGCCTATTAACGCTGGTGTTCCACAAGGCTGTGTGCTATCACCAACGCTGTTTCTTCTGCATATCAATGATATGTTGCTAACTGGTAACATTCATTGCTATGCGGATGACAGCACTGGTGATGCTCTATACACCGGCCGTGCCAATATTTCTCGGGAAAACGTCGCCGAGTACCGGAACAAACTTGTGTTTGAAGTCAAGTCTTTGCTGAACAAAGTCTTGGATTGGGGGCGACTAAATCTAGTCCAGTTTAATCCTCAGAAGACACAAGTATGCGCGTTTACCGCTAAAAAGAACCCCTTTGTCGTATCTTCTCAGTTTCAAGGCACTCCCCTTCTTGCCTCAGCCAGTATCGGAATCGACATATCGAGTGACGTGCAGTTTCGTGGTCACTTGGAAGAGAAGGCCAAATTGGCCTCTAAAAAGCTCAGCAGACCGCCTGCAACTTTACAATGCGCAGGTTCGGCCTCATATGGAATACTGTTCCCATCTCTGGGCAGGGGCTCCCCAGTGCCACCTCCTTCCACATTCAGCGCAGAGCGGCTCGAATCGTCGACGACCGAGTCCTTTCCGATCGGCTCGATTCATTGGCACTGCGAAGTGATGTTGCATCCTACCCCTCTGGGTGACAGGCGTGAGTGTTTGTATTGTATTGTATTGGGGCTGCCGTCCATGCTGCACAATAAATTGTTGTCTGCAATGTGATGAACTCGGTGTCTAGATTTACGCTCTTAGATAGAATGACTGTATTTATATATGTAATTATAGCAGTGAACCTTTTAGACGATTTCTGCTTGGGAATATATGGTCTGTTAGTGAGTTGTGTACCTGCAAAATTTTGTTGAGCTTTTAGAAACATGTCTTCTAATTTTTTTTCTAAGTTTATTTCTGGAGCAGTATCAAAGTTTTGCATAGGCCCAAATTGATCAATATATAATATGTTACTTAAGATATTTTCATCATTTGTATTCAAAAGACTGTGCGATACGATGTTAGTCTGTGTGTTATCGTTGAGGGGTATTTTGTAGGCAAGGTATTTGTAGGTGGGTCAGAGGTATAAGTTATTGTATGTTGAGTATTTAGTGTATGGATGTATTCATCAGGTTTTTCTAAGATGTTTTGCGGTTGTGTGTTCCAATCTTTAATATTAATGTATTCATTATGTTGTGTGTTAGTGTTACTATTCCTTAATTCTGTTGCTACCTGATTTTTAATTTCTTCTAGTCTGTTGATGTTAATATATTTGTAATTAATAATCGCTCTTATTTGATCAGATATCGTCGACGACCGAGTCCTTTCCGATCGGCTCGACTCATTGGCACTGCGAAGAGATGTTGCATCTCTTTGCATTTTCTTTCGCATTTACCATGGGGAGTGCTCTGAGGAATTGTTCGGATTAATCCCAGCCGCCAAATTTCACGAACGCACATCGCGGCAGAACTCCCGATACCATCCAGTTCATTCGTTCATCCATTGTAGTTCGGCTCTAATTTCCTCATAAATCTGATCTATTATGTTTTGTGGCAGTAATTTTTTTGAACTATGGCTCTACGCCTACCTATTTTTTATCGACTACTTCCATAGTTGGGTATTTTTCTAAAAACTTATTGTGAAGAGCTGAAAGGTATGCATTTTTGTCTATGTCCATATTAGTAAGAAGAAGATGAGTGCGTAGGATGAATTTATTCATTTCAACACTCCATTGCCTACGAGTTGCTGCAGTGCTAGTGGTGGGTGTAGTCTCATCGACAAAATTTGCCTCCTGTACAACATCCGCTGACTGTATACGGATTGACGATGATGATGTCGTCGGGTTGATGCAAAATGATTGTGATGATGATGGTATTGATGGAAAAAGAGATGAGGAAGATGATGACTTGCAATGTGAAGTTTGGTCATCTATCTGAGGCAGGTTAGTCTTAGCATGTTTTTTTTTTGTTTTAGATCTAGTAATCATATAATAATACCCACGAATAGCTATTGACTTCCAGAGTCGACCGCAGCAGAGCCCTGCGTTCACTGCGGAAAGGGTAAATAAAACTGGAGGTCCCCTATTATCCAAAGTAGGCACACTATCGACTAGCACTCTCCCGTAGCCACGCAGCCCTCGGCATGCGCGACCTTGGCATGGATTGTATCTATTTTAGTCTGGCTCCTCACCCTAGATCTATCTCGGCATGAGTAAACTTTACCGGCATAAACCTAGAGTTCATTGGAGCACACAAGCCCCACCATGTCGCCAACGTAGAGATACAACGGTGCGATTATTATTATTATTATTATTATTCGAATCATCTTAAGCAGCCACTTGGTAAAATGAATGACATGTCTCTAAAACTAGTGTAGTATACGTAGTAGAGCCACGCTGCAATTATATTATAGTTGTAGCACGAGTCGGTCGGCTCGACCGGGGTAGGACCACACTCTCACAGAATACCAGAGTATAATAGCAGCTTAATGCTGCTGTGATTCCTATGGCGAGTGTAGAGATTCGGAGACTCTTTTTACGGGAAACGAGGCATTCCATCTTATTGCTCAGGGGTAACAAGGCATCTGCATTCTTAATCGAGGATAAATGTAGGTGTCTAATGTCTAATCTTATAAACCAGTCTATAAAATCTTTACAAGCTTGTTAAATTTTGAACTACGTAATATGAAACGGTCATATCGCTCAGGAAAGCATAAAATCCGAAAACCTGAATCGTTCCACTGAGATTAGAATGCAAAATCTTGGCCTTAGAATTCAGGGCTCAAACTAACTGATGTACCAAGATTAGTAAGAGTAATATTTTTTAAATTATTTCGTCACAATTTACTTAAAGAACTATAATCATTGAATGATTTCCCCTTCCATTCATTATGATCTCAACGTAGGTATTCGACGGGTACTTTGTTATTCTCAGTATATTGTTATTTTTAGTCAATGTCCGTCTACTATGCAGCTAAATGCGTGAATAGAGAATCGGTAAATATGACTCATTTAATCCGTGAGCGACACAAGCTTTACAATTCTCTCATATGACCTTCATCAATCTTATATAACGACGGCCTCAACTACTGAGCCGAAGCTTCTGGTTTCAAATCCCAACCACCCGGGAACGGATGTTTTTTGACACCCTGTGGGATTTTAAATCCAGCAATTTGTTTTTGTAGCAGTAAAAAACGTTTTTATTTTTATTTTAAAACGGCCCACTGCGAGCCATCGTCACAATTTTGGTGTCTGAAACGGGATCCTGGGAAATTGGTGAATTTACTGGTCTTCTTAGGAAGAAGTAAGTAGAAAGAGACAACAATGCCTAAGTCAAAAGTACGACACCAAATTTTAAAATATTTTTATATTAATTAATATAAAAAGCAATTGCTCTCCGTTAATCTCGCTAAAACTCAAAAACGGCTCGAACGATTTTGATGAAATTTTTTGTGTGCGTTCGAGTGGGTCCCTGGATGGTTTAGATTCACAATAGGACCCGGTTGGTGGCGTTGTTGTCCACATCCAGAAATCAACCACGTGAACCCGAGGTGGATCGCTAGTAAATAATTTAAAAAAAATTAAGGTGCTATAGCAGGAAGTTGAACGACTACGAAAAAATTGTTACTCGAGCAGGGATTTTCTTTTTATATGACTTGAAGCTGTGCTCTTCATATTCCTTACTAGCCCATACAAGTAATCTGCTGGCGATAGATCTCTCCCTGTATGGGGCGAATTTTCCATTATTACAACGCATGGCAAACGATTTAACGATTGCATTACTAAACGTCTCACACCCTTGAACTACTCTCGATCACCTGTCTGGATACTTCTGGATAAACTTTTTTTTATATTCTACTAAGCCAGCGCCTACCTTTTTTTTAATTTATTGATCAAAGTGTTCATACATGCGTTTTTTATTTGTACCATTAAACCAAAAATGGTTTGTATTGGTAACTCACATTCGCAACTAACGCACTGCTTAACATTAAATAATTAATTAATTTGTTAAAAGTAATCAAAAATATACATTTGAATATATTTCCTTTATTGTGTAAGCGGTAAGCACCCATTGCAATTCTTACATGGGACGTTCCGGAATTGTGCGCCACCGACGTGAGCGGTCAATGCTTTTGTCAAACCTGTTCTCTAGACTAAACAATGCAAACTACTAATTATATACAGGTTGTTTCACTATTATAAAACTAAATATAATAACTATAATTCTAATTGATTTTAAGACAAAGTTATATTATCGTAATAGTATTTATTGAGTTTTTGTTTATAGTTTTTTATGTTTAATTCTTTTTGAATGTTTTGCGTGATTTTATTTAAAAGAGTTGGAATTAAAAATTCTATTGTTCGCCTACCATAGTTATTTGATATCCTAGACACATTTAATTTTTTTTCTACAATCCCACCTGATGGTAAATGGTGATGTAGCCCAAGATGGTGAAGCGCACTACCATAAAGCCTATTCACTCTTGCCTTGAAGACACCCACACTGTAATTGGATGGAAAGACAGATCATTATCATAATCATCATTACAGCCCTTCACAAGTCCACTGCTGAACATAGGCCTCCCCCAAGGAATGCCACAAAGCACGGTCCTGAGCCACCTACATCCATCGACTTCCTGAATATCTTACCAGGTCGTCACTTCATCTAGTGGGGGGACGCCCAACACTTTGCCTGCCGGTACGAGGCTGCCACTCGAGAACCTTTCTTCCTCATCGGTTGTCGGTTCTTCGGCCGGCCCATTGCCACTCCAGCTTACTAATCCGTTGGGCTATGTCGGTCACTCTGGTTCTACTGCGGATATCCTCATTTCTGAGTTTATTACGCAGAGAAACTCCGAGCATAGCACTGTCCATAGCTTACTGAGCGACCTTGAGCTTCCTCATCCGGCCAGCAGTGAAGGACCACGTCTCAGTTCCGTATGTCATCACTGGCAACACGCACTGGTTGTACAGTCTCGTTTTCAAGTTTTGAGGTATACCTGACGAGGAGATGTGCCGTAATTTCCCGAACGCTGCTCAACCGAGTTGAATCCGTCGATTGACCTCTCGGTCGAAGTTGGACTTACCTAGTCGGACTATTTGTCCCAGATAAACATACTCGTCAACAACTTCGAGCTTAGTGCTCCCAACAACTACCGGCATAGGTGTGGCATGGACATTAAACATGATCTTTGTTTTGTGCATGTTCATCTTAAGACCTATCCGTTGGGAAGCACTAATGAGGTCATTGAGCATAGTGCTTAGGTCCTCCAGCGATTCTGCCATAAGGACTATATCGTCGGCAAATCGAAGTTGAGTGATGTACTCGCCATTGATATTGATATCGTATCCTTTCCAGTCCAGAAGCTTGAAAACGTCTTCCAATGCAGCGGTGAAGAGTTTCGGGGATATGACGTCACCCTGTCTTACACCTCTCTGCAATTGGATAGGTTTCGTACTTTGGTTCTGTACTCGGATAGCCATCGTAGCCCTACTGTATAACAACTTCAGCACTTCGATATACCGACAGTCCACTTGGCACCGCTGAAGGGACTGCAGCACCGCCCAAATTTCGACGGAATCAAAGGCTTTCTCATAGTCCACATACGCCAGACATAGTGGCAAATTGTACTCCTCTGAATTTTGTACAATTTGCCGAAGGGTATGTATGTGGTCTATGGTGCTAAAGCCTTTTCAGAAACCGGCTTGTTCGGGAGGCTGGAAGTCGTCAAGTCTGCGCGCGAGACGATTCGTAATGAATCTCGAAAACAGCACGTAGACGCGGCTCAGAAGGGAAATCGGTCTGTAGTTCTTCAAGAAAGCGTTGTCGCCTTTCTTGAAGAATAAGACCACCGCACTTCTGCTCCACGCCTCCGGTGTAATGGCCACCATGGAGGACGGAATTAAAGAGCTTCTGAAGGACTTCAAGTACCGGTTTTCCACCCGCTTTCAGAAGCTCCGCTGTAATTCCATCCTCGCCTGGGGCCTTGCCGTTTTTAAGGTGCTGGAGAGCCATTCTAATCTCGCTCAGACTGACGTCCGGGATATCATCGGAATAATGGAATATATGTGAAAATAAATGGAAAAACAGATATTGGCAACTTATTCCACTCCTTTGCTGTACGCATGATGAACGTTGTAGCGAACGGTTTGGTTCGAATGCGTGGTAAGTCAACAACGAAAGAGTGGGGACTGGCCGAACGTCTGTTACTTCGATGGTGGAAGGGAGAGGGAGGAATTAAATTATGCAATTCCTGTACACACTTTAAAATAGACTTGCGACCCGGCCCGGTTTTACTTGGGAAGGATTTATTAATATGACGTTTTAGTTTTTCGAATAAAATATAACGTAGATCACTGCTGACATCGCTTTTTATCTGTACGTGAAGTTTGAAACGATCGGTTCTGCCATTCCGAAGATTAGCTTGGACAGACCGACAGACCGACAAACAGACAGGCAGATTTTTTTCTAAATTATTATTCATGTCTTATACAAATAATCCCCTTAGCTCAATATAAGGCAGTTAAATCGAAATTACTGATAGACACTTAAATTTTATTTATAGGTATAGATGAATAAATAAATTCCAAACTAACCTAAGTCCGCTCGTTATCAATCGCGGCTAAGAAAAAATTCTGTAGTCTATTTCTCGTCAGCCTCCTGTAGGTGACGACATAATCCACTACCCCAAGTCATTCCGTAGTTGTCACAAAGGGAAAATAAGAAGAGATATTGCCCACCTGTCTGATAATAAATACAAATAAATAAAATTGAAGTGTCTATTTGTAATGTCAAAATTACAGCTTTTTACTAAATGCATATGAAAGTAAATACGGTACTTATAACTAAAATACAATTTTTTTTATTTTTGTCTGTCTGTCTGTTTGTTCCGGCCAATCTCCGGAACGGCTGGACCGATTTTGACGGGACTTTCACCGCCAGATAGCTGATGTCATAAGGAGTATCTTAGGCTACTTTTATTTTAAAAAAAGAATCAGGGTTCCGCGCAAAAAAAGGAAAAACCCTAACACGCAAGTGAAGTCGCGGGGAACAGCTAGTAACTTAATAAAAAAAGCTGCGGTTGTCAAACCCGCCAGTCAAGTATAGCAACTTTGGCAAATATCCCCTATATAAGGTCAATCTCTGGGGAAAGCCTGTGTTCAGCAGTGGACATTTGATAGGATGGAATGATATGATGATATCCCCTAATGACATCTCCATTACAAGCGAATCACAACATGTCGTTTAATCGATGGTGGTAGTTATCTCCTAACAAAGATTTAGTAGTGGATTGGATTTCATGGGCATAATTTTTTTTTCACAAAATTATTTTTATAAAATAAAAGTAGTCTAAGTTAATCTTTATAGTATCAGCTATCTGCCAGTGACATTTCCGTCAAAATCGGCCTAGCCATTTCGGAGATTGGCCGGAACAAACAGATAGACAGACAAAAATTAAAAAAATATATTTTTTGTTATAATTACCGTATATTAAAGTATATATATTAGTCCAGTCAAATTAGCGATCAACCTCAGAGTGAGAGATAATAAGCTGAATTTTCGTATATACCTTCATTTTGGCGTTCTAAATGTTTTCGCAAAAGTCTCATAAAATCTAGTGTCTGCGTCGTAATTTATTCAAGGTCAAAGGTAAAAAAAATTTTTTTTCGCGATTATGTCGGTTTCTGTTGCTCCAGTGGTGTTGATATCTACTTTAAAAATTGTAGACCATATAATTTGCGACAAATTTTAATTGAAACATTTTTCATGCGCTCAACCGTTTTTGCTATAGTTGGCGGTGAGCGCAAATATTTATTGCTACACTTTGCATGAATACTCAGTATTAAAATAAAAGTTCCGTTGGATTTCTTGTTGTTCCTTCCCAGAACAGAGTTGGTACCAGTTACCAGAATACTTACGTTTAATTAAAAAAAAAAACTCTATTATATTAGAAGAAAACGCCATCAGCAATCTGCATTAATAGGGATTGGACCTTATCAAATTCTATTATTGGCTAATTTCTTTTATCATTTTTCTTTAAAAGATATATTACTCCTACCATACTATACTCACCTGTATCGCGGAGGCAGTTTACATATGTAATTACACAAGGACACTTGTTCCTTACGAAATTCAAACCCGCGGCCACTTAGCCACACTGCTTTACGGAGCCGTCAAAATTAATTTTATTATTTTTTTAAAATGTTTTAGTGAAATCATTCTTATTTTCAATGTATTTAAATTCGAGGTTCAGTTATATTGCCAACATAGTGAAATAACAGTGTGCTATTACACTGTTATTTAACGATGTAGGCAATATAATTATGCAACTATTGCAGCCTTATTGATTTGGTTTAAATATGACGCTTGGCCGTCTGATTAGTAATTTTGTTTGCTTGTCTGATTACTAATTTATGATAATGTCAACTAGGAATAAACTAGAAACGAAAGCTCGTACTGCGATACCTTTTTCGTGATATATGAATATATTAACTTGTTAATTAATTAACGTCTGGAAAATCGTCCGCAGTAATCCATTTAAAATGCGGACAAATTTGTTAAGTAGTGATCACAATTTCCATAGACCATATAAATAAGAGAACGAGTAGTGGTAGGCCAGTTCAACATTACATATCGTTCGCGCGAAACAGTAACACGCATGTATTATCCCGGCAAAAACTCGAGACTAGTTTGAGCGCGAAAATACTTTGCAACTAAACGGCATACACAAATAAAAACAAATATGCGGCGACGATTATTTTTATATCTAATAATATATTTTTTATCCGTCTCCGATATAAGTGGACAGCCGTGCGATGACAAAAATAGTATAGATTTGTCCGACGGAGAAGTTTTTCACGATGGCACGATTGTCAAAAATGGCATCACGTTTCCGCCAAAATATGTGTATTCTAAAAACTCTAGTAACGAAATTAAAACTTTCGGTTGTGTGTGTAAAATAAAAAATTGCTTGCGGAAATGTTGTCCATTAGGATCAGTGATGTTTCGCAAGAATTGTACGGAATTTCCAGACAAGGATATTTTATTAAAGGACGGTTTGGATTTGTACTTTATAAACGCATTCCAGCGACGAGTGAAATTTGATTCAAGACAAGATTTGTTTCTGATGCATGGCAAACCTTGTCAGAAGGTCTATCTAGAAGATGACGGACGTTGGTTCATTCAAGAGGTAATTTTTTTATGTATTATTATTTAGGACGGATTAGTAAGCTGAAGTGGCAGTGGGCCGGCCATATAGCTCGAAGAACCGACAACCGATGGGGAAGAAAGGTTCTCGAGTGGCAGCCTCGTACCGGTAGGCGAAGTGTAGGGCGTCCCCCCACGAGATGGAGTGACGACCTGGTAAGACATGCAGGAAGTCGATGGATGCAGGTGGCTCAGGACCGTGCTTTGTGGCATTCTTCGGGGGAGGCCTATGTTCAGCAGTGGACTTGTGAAGGGCTGTAATGATGAATGATGATGATTATTATTTATACCAATACCGAGAGATATGATATAGTGCTAATGAAACACATTTATTTCTCATGAATAATCTCGCATCCTTCATCATTTTTTCTTTATTTATTTCTACACGCATATTCAACCTAGCCAAACGGGATTCTGCGATCACGTTTGGCTAGGTTGAGCTTCTTCCCGTAATCGTCTGCGACCGAAAGTAAAAGGCAAATTATGGCAAACTTCCTCACCAATTTGCGTGTCTTTAAGAATATATCTTTTAGAAGCAATTTTCTATTCGATTAACAATTTCGGTACAAGATTAAATAACACCTGATTACAGCTTCTCAGCATTTTCCTAAGTTGTCTCAGGAAACCAAGGACAAGATTGGATAATGGATTCTATTACACCGTCATCAAAAAGGATTATTAAAAGAAGCTTGAAGCTCTAAGAGACTTTTCTGTGCAATACTAACCATAAATATTCCACCTTGAAATATTAGTACAGATAATATCTTTAGTGCATTTCTTCGTAATAAAAATAAAATTTACATCGTTCTGACTTAGAATTCAAACAGTTCTGCGTAATAACCCGATAAGACAATTATTATTTATGATACATCCGGAATGCAGAATCACAGATCATTCTATTCTTTATTGTAAGATTCATTAAAAAAAACGGCGTCTCATTCGACTCGAATTAACTATTATTTATTCTGTGCCCGAACCAAAGAGTATAATGAGTATATACAGGAAAGAGAGCCCTCTGACGATATTTTATTGCAGACAAAATTGAACTATCAGCGTCTCCTACAAATTGAATCCGAATTAATTCGCTATATATAGCGATATATATTATATACATCGTATTCAAACTATTATGTTCCTTAATTTGTATACCTACTGAAACAGTTGCTACTTTTTGTAATACTAATTTATACTTTTAATAAAGTATAAATTAGTATTACAAAAAAGTAGGAACTGTTGTTGAAAAGTAGGTAAATAGTTTCAATAAGTACACTTGTATTTCTGAGATAATCTTTATATATAAAAATTACGTGTCACATTGTTTGTCCGCGATGAACTCCTAAACTACTAAACTGATTGCAATGAAATTTTGCACACTGTGTGCAGTTTGGTCCAACTTGAGAGATAGGATAGTTTTTGTCCCTATACGTGACCCTCAATATTTTTTATTACGATTTTAGGAATTTTTATAGAACATAGGGTCGTCAGAGAGGGCAGAACAACGCATAGATAAATAAATATGTAGCAAGCTAGAACAACGTCTGGCTAGCCAGCTATATATATAAAGGATATTTGAAATGAAACAAGAATGACAATCTAGTACGACAACTGTTTCTTTTTTTTTGGAGTTTATGGCCTGGCATCTAGACCTTTAGGCCATTATTTTTTATTATAATATTATGCTGGTTGCCAGTATCATAATTATCATGTTTATCGATTGATTCGATAATAATTACGTATTTTTATGTTAAAATGATAATTTGTAATTAATAACATCACCAATAATTTTTTGGTGCACTTATTTTTATTTTGTAAGTAAATTTCATTTTATTTTTCCAATGTAGCGACATCTGTCAAGCCATAGGACCAACTATAAACAACATTTTTTTGGAAACAAATTATGGATGGCGCCACCGTCCATTAAATTTTTGTGGTTCAAGGCAACTGTCCTATGCCTGACTCGAACACAAACCTTTTTGGAGATATAGGTCTTTCACAACAGGTTTTCAGGCTCTTATCACTTGACACTGGCAAAAGAACAACAGTACGAGTACAATACCAAAGAAGAAAAAACTTCTGATAGGTATTTTTCTGTGATGTTAGTGGTATTAGCCAGTCGGCTTCAGGCGACTTGAATGGATGGTGGCGCCATCCATAATTTGTTCCAAAAAATTTTGTTTATAGTTGGTCTTATGGCTTCACAGATGTCGCTACATTGGAAAAATAAAATGAAATTTACTTACAAAATAAAAATATGTGCACCAAAAAATTATTGGTGAGGTTATTAATCACAAATTATCATTTTAACATAAAAATACGTAATAATTATCGAAACAATCGATAAATATGATTATTATGATATTGGCAACCAGCATAATATTATAATAAAAATTAAAATAAAAAATGAAATAGTTGTCATACTAAAATGTCATTCTGGTTTCATTTCAAATACCATTTTTATATATTATTATCTCAGAAATACAAGTGTACTTATTGAAACTATTTACCTACTTTTAATACCTAATAAAAATGTAAATTAGTATAACAAAAAAGTAAGAACTATTTCAGTAAGTATACGAATTAAAGAACATATTACTTTAAATATGATGTATATAATATATCGCTATATATATATATATATATAGCGAATTAGTTCGGATTCAATTTGTAGGAGACGCTAGTAGTTCAATTTTGTCTGCAATAAAATATCGTCAGAGGGCTCTCTTTTCCTGTATTTACTTATTATACTCTTTGGCCTACTTTTACAGTCCAATCGAAAACATCTGCTCCACTATTTTGTATATATATTTTGTAATAGCTGTTCCCCGTGACTTCGATCGCGTGTTAGTGTTTTTTTTTTTTGCGCGGAATCCTAATTCTTTTTCTAAAATAAAAGTAGCATAAGTTACTCCTTATCACATCAGCCATCTGCCAGTGAAAGTCCCGTCAAAATCGGTCCAGCCGTTTCGGAGATTAGTCGGAACAAACAGACAGACAGACAGACAAAAATTATAAAAATTGTGCTTTTAAGTACCGTATATACTTTCATATGCATTTATTAAAACACTGTTATTTTGACATTACAAACAGACACTTCAATTTTATTATTTGCATAGATAAGCTTCTTGTATTATTATTTTAATTTGCTGTCACCATGCCCACTTTAACCATTTCATTTATTACTATAAACCATTGCAATGTTGAATAAACGCTTGTACTAAGAGATAGTTGGAGGCAATAATCGAATGATGACTTCGATTCTACGACGTTAATGATTTCTTATATTTATGCAAAGACTATACACATTAAATTAAACTAATTTTTACGAATTTTATCGCGTTTAATTTAACTTTTTAATTCCCGACGTTTCGAGTGCTGTACAGCACCCATGGTCACGGGGGGGGGGGGGGGGGACTAAGGTGTTTGACGTCCCGATGTCATAGTTAGCCCGGCTACCTTCAGTTTTTTGAATATTAATTTTTGGTCTGATCTACGCAGAATGAGCTTACAGTATCTTGAAGTCTTGCAGTGGTATGCTTGGGTTTGGATTTAACTGAAGGTACCATACCCCTATAAACTTTCCTTGTTCGTCACAATGTAGAGTGGAGTTTGCATTTATCTTATATATGGGAAGAAATAACTATCTGTGCAATAGTCACATACTTTTTAAGAGAATGTAAGACATTTAATGTTGTAACATATAGTCTTTTATTTTATTAACTGTTACTAGTATAACGAAATGACCGTTTATTAAAAATAAAAAATAAATAAATGCTAAAATATCAGTCAGTAACAGGATGTGATAAGAATGTCGTGGGTGTACCAATGTCATGCTTGATTGCACTAAAATGAGTGCGAAAATTGTAATGAAGGTCACACGGAAGAGTAAATCTGATTTCGTAAACTAACCCATCACTCTATTGCGTCCTGCAGATATCGGAAAAAATGTCTAAG
This sequence comes from Parnassius mnemosyne, assembly GCA_963668995.1. NCBI lineage: Eukaryota > Metazoa > Arthropoda > Insecta > Lepidoptera > Papilionidae > Parnassius > Parnassius mnemosyne. The sequence goes on along the minus strand of CAVLGL010000013.1, from coordinate 41,552,065 downwards.
AGTAATTCTAGAAAAAGTTGGAGCTCAAAATTTGTCTGAGGCCATTACTGTACATAAAAAGCTAAGACAGGGACTCCCAAACTGGCCACTTTTAAAGGCGCAAATACTGTTCTCATCTCTAGGCCGGGGCACCCCGGTGCCAGCTCCTTTTACTTGACCGCATCCAGCATAGAGCGGCCCAATCTACAGCAACCAATTTCTTTCTAATCAGCTCGATTCACTGGCGTTTCGAAGAGAAGTTACACCCCTTTGTATTTTCTTATGACTTTATCATGGGAAGTGATCAGGGGAATTGTTCGGATTAATTCCAATTGCTAAATTCCACCATCAAACTTCGCGACAGAATACGCGATACCGTCCACATCATCTGGATACATGGGGGACCACCATTGTGCTATTTACCAGAATTTACGACTTCTTTGTGATATCGGCTACTACCAGAGATTTCTTCGCATCGATCCGGACCACTTAGGAACCTACAAGAAAAGAGCCTACTCGTTTTTAAGAGGCTGGCAACGCACTAGCAATTTCCCTGATGTTGCAGTAGAAAATGGGCGGTGGTAACAACAGTTAAGGGGTTAGTTGTTATTAGGAAGACGCTTCTCCATCGGCGGTTTTGTTTCCCTCTATCGCCTTTTATGACACTCTCACGGGATGATATGGGGCAGTGGATATTCTTACACCACTTACACACACACTACACAGTGACTAAGCTCGATGTGCTGGTTTTAAATGACATAGACTGGTAAAGAAAAGCAGAAGCAAAGGTGCAACAGGAGTGCATTTGGTAATTCGATTGCCAGTCCGCCTACCAAACGTTGCGATAATAACAAATTCCCTTACAGTGGAAGAAATCCAAGTCTAGATTTAAATGTGGACTGTGATAAAAAAGAATAAATATGAAAATAGGTATATGAGGTACCTAATAGCTTAATTTAATTTTCTAAGGGTGCGTATAGATTAAGTAACATGTTATGTAACTTTTGTTTTATAACACGTCCACATTATGTTACATTGTTTTTCAACATAGCAACATATAACAATACTGTACACATTAGAATAACAATGCAATATAACAATGTTATATGATATTGTCGTTTGTCGTTCTGCAGTGCTTTTTACAATGTCGACACGAGAAGACGTTTTGCTAGCTGCTGCAGCACCTCTTGTGCTTTTAAATAATAAAAGAAAAAAACATAGATACTGGGTTCGTCTCAAAGAAACATAGTTTATTGACTAGAGAAAAATACTCTCGAGTTATATAACATTTGTGTCACTTTATATAACACATTTTATAACATTCAGTCTCCACATTACTGAAACATGTTATATAACATGTTATGTTATATACTATGTACGCACCGTAATGAGTAAAGATAACAGCAAACGTACCTATAATTTAACCAAAAAGTATCTACTTACTTACACACACGTGATACCAACTGCGGTATTCAGTTTTGGTACTTTGCAATAGTAACTACGAGTATGTTTGTCAAGTACTAAAACTAAATATTATGGTAAGTATCTAGTGTAAGTAGCTACTTAGAAATACTAACGATCAACCGTGTAGTGGCGGTATAAGACTATCTCTACCTTATACTGCCCCATGGATGTCGTAAGAGGCGACAGAGGGAAACTGAACCTGGAAATGAGTAGCAGTATCTTTCTAATAGCTGAATAAAAATAAAAAACTGTGGTTGACAAGGCAAGCGTGGCAACTATAGACAATATTCCCCGTATGAGGAAATCTATGGGGAAGGCATATGTTTAGCAGTGAAAATTTGATAGGCTTTACTGGTTATAGTAACTAAGATTTGTCAGCCTATCCTATAAAAAAAAGATACGATATGTAATAGAATTCACAGTTAATGTTTTGATGTTTTATAGGATGTACATAAATTCTTAGACCCTACACTTCAGTGATTTTAAAGCCGCAACACATCAATTGAGGACGCATTAAAATAAAGGATACATAGGGCGGACTTAATGCCATATGGCATTCTCTGCCAGACAACCAAAGGGTGCCAAAGAGAACTGTAAGGCGGTGCTAAACATAATACCTATATTAAATGTACATACATTAAAACACACATTTAAAATACATACATATAGTATGCATATATACGTATATATATACATATATATATATATGTGTGTGTGTGTGTGTAAACTTATAAATGTCATTTAGTAATATATAGATGGAGTGATGACCTGGTAAGACCTGAAGGAAGTCGATGGATGCAGGTGGCTCAGGACCGTGCTTTGTGGCATTCCGTGGGGGAGGCCTATGTTCAGCAGTGGACTTGTGAAGGGCTGTAATGATGATGATAATGATGAATTGCCCTCAGGTAATGTTATCGTAGAAGTACTATACAGAGTGTTTATTTGTTGCATTCTTAATAGCATTGTGAAAGGTATGCCAAAAAGATGTATAGTCTGTACCGTAAAAGAGGACCTGAAAAAATTTGAATTTGCTTAAGTAATGTATGTAAAACGTCACACTGCTTTCTGCAAACGACACTTGCATGCACATACTTAAATTTATAGTTTTGGTCGTTCTTAATGTTGTCATACACAAAAAATTACAAGATAAGAAGATTTATATTTTGGAAGAGAATCAATGTCACAATGTTTCTGCGATCTTACTAAACGTGAGTGTGTTGTTACCATTATTTCTTGATTCTAATTCGGGGTTAGCCTCAATGAAGCACAAAATAAAGGACCTTGGTCTGTGTCACCTAATTCGTTACAGACTTTATGGTAGACCTCGTATTATTTCAAGAATTCAATTATTAATAAAACGGAGATCGTAACTATAAGTAAATTATATTATCTTTTGCTTATACAATACTTTTATACATATTTATTTTTATTAGAGTATATGAAGTTTTTTTTAAATTTGTTAAAATGTGAACATTGGCTATTTTGCACTTAGAAGTACTTAGAAGCTCAATTTATTCGGTTTTTAAACCATGGACGGCAGCATGACAAGTACAAGACTCGCTTACTCAACCACCTGTTCAAAGTGATGAATGTGAACAATTTTTTAAGCTTTGGTTTTATGATCTGAGTAAAAAGCGGCAACGAGGACATTATAACCACAAATTCACCTTCTTTTTAGCGTAAAAAGATATATCATGACAGACAGCATCATGAATTAGAATAAGAGTGGCTAAAAGCACACAGTTCACCTGATGGTAAATAGATGCCATAGCCCAAAGACACCTAGATCTAATCAAAAGGTTGGGACCAAGATTGAACGCCTCCTTACCAGTAAGAAAGGTTATCTTAAACACAGCATCATTACGCTGCTACGGCGTGCTAGTTGGACGAAAATCTACAACCACTTTTGGTTCTGTGGATTACTTAAAAGAAGACTGATATACTATTAACTAATAACTAACTGAAATATTAATAACTAATTATCTAAAGTAGACTATGGTGGTGTTAGAGAATCTTCATCCCATTTCGGAGTTGTAAGAAGCAATTATGGAGAGTGCCAGAAAAATCTTATACCATTTAAACAACTATAACAGGTGATAGACAGCAGCATCTTCCTGATAACAGCTGAACAAAAATAAAAAAAAACTGTGGTTGCCAACCCGCCTGCCAAGCGTGGTAACTATAGCACAATCCCCCTAAGAGGCAATCTATGGGGGAAGTCTATGTTTAGCAGTGGACTTTTATAAGCTGTAATAGATACATAGAATAGATAGATAAACATTTCGTTTACCACAGACGTAGATATGTATCCCGACTGGTGATCCAGTTCCAGCGTCAAATATGCGAGATACGTCTAACACTGCGATAGTCAATTTTCTTTCCAAGTGTGACGATTAAGGCAAATCTTCCCAACCAACCGACCAAGGTCCAGAAGTAGATTTTTACATGCTAATAAAGAAAAGGAAAAGATAGAATGATGGTCTCTTACGGCGATACGGCGACGGCGAGCAGCAACCAAAGTGCAATACGTATTGCATTCCGATAGCCTGCCATACCCCGCTCGTGGCGATTAATGCAAATGCTCCCTCCTCCTCCCTACTATCTGAGAGTCTTATGTCCAACCGTGAATAGTTTACGAGCTCTTGAATAAGGAGTGTTAGCGCAAACATGCAGGAAGTCGTCCTCATTTTACGTACTACATCTTATAAACTTCATATTTATTAATAAAATACAGACAAAAATATAGACAGAAACAAAATATAGACGCGCGAAAATTGATACTTCTAGAAATAGTATTTTTTATTATAATAACGGTGACAAACGAGCACATAGTCCACCTGACGGTAAGTGGATGCTGTGGCCCATAGACATCTACAGTTATTCTCGATTAAGAATCAAAACGCACAGGCGTTGTCACCCCTGAGGACTAAGATGGAATAAAAAATGGCTCCGGATCTCTACACTCACCGAACGAAACACAGCAGCATGAAGCTGCTATTTTACGCTGGTATTCTGTGAGAGCGTGATCCTACCCCGGTCGAGCCGACACATTCGTGCTAAAATCATAATATAGCTGCAGCGTGGCTCTACGACGTATAAAACCCCGGGTCAGGCCAAAATCAGTTATCAGTTTTGAAGTCAGGAAGTTAGCGGTGTCGTGTGCCTGATCTCTCTCTGGTGGTATCGGATACCTTCCCATCGGGCTATAAGAGTGAGGGAATAGAGAGTGCTCCTGTATTTGCGTATGCACTCGGACACTATAATTATGTTCTTCGCAGATGGTTACCTATATTGAGACCGCTCACCGTGACCGAATATCGGTTTAGAGGACATTATGCACATACATGAAATACCGAATTAAATTCTTTTCTCGATTTTTAAAACACTTTATATTAATCGAGATAAAAAAAAATATAATTGAATTGCCGGGTAAAAACTTTGCGTCCGAGTACTCTCTTTTTTAAACGATAACCATACAATATTTTTGATAATATGTGCGGTATCGGTATGCTATTAAATTAGATTCTTCTTCGGCTTAATTTTTATTCAGATCCAATAAAGTAACTTTATGTGCACTGAATTTCGCACGCTTACTTCGTGCTGGACAAATATGTAATAACTATAGCTGTAAGTATATTTATATTCTATAATAATTAATGTCTTGGTTTTCTATTAAATTCTATCATAATCTGTCTGAAAATATTTGTACGCAGGAAACTGCAGAATATTTAGGATCTGAATTATTCTGTAACAAATTAAATGTACCATATTCGAACAAATAAATCATCATCATCATCATCATCTTATGCATGCAGCGGAGAATGGAGGAAAATCCTAGTCTTAACCACAAAAGTCTTTAGGATTAAGGAAAACATAGATTCACACACTGTATCTGAAGGGGGAAAGCCAATTATTTGTTTATTCAATCAAATATTAGCTTCCGAATCCGAACGCATGAAACATTTCACTGTAGTTGTCGATTGCATGTAGTCCAAAACAAATATGGCTGTTGCAACTGTTACTAAAGTTTTAACATTTAATGACGTCATCATTATGATCATTACAGCCCTTCACAAGTCCACTGCTGAACATAGGCCTACCCCAAAGAATGCCACAAAGCACGGTCCTGAGCCACCTGCATCCATCGACTTGCATGTCTTACCAAGTCGTCACTCCATCTAGTGAGGGGACGGCCTCGAGAACCTGTTTCCCCTATCGGTTGTCGGTTCTTCGAGCTATATGGCCGACCCATTGCCACTTCAGCTTACTGATCCGTTGGGCTATGTCGGTCACTCTGGTTCTACTGCGGATAGCCTCATTTCGAAGTTTATCACGCAGAGAAACTCCGAGCATAGCCCTCTCCATAGCTCGCTGAGCGACCTTGAGGCCTTACGGCCAGCAGTGAAGGACCACGTCTCAGTTTCATTGGTCGTCACTGGCAACACGCAATGGTTGTACAATCTCGTTTTCAAGTTTTGAGATATACCTGACGAGAAGATGTGTCGTAATTTCCCGAACGCTTATTTAATGACTGGCTGTTAAAAAAATAAGTATATTATTATAATAAAATCAAGAACCATACTACATACATGCGATAAATTAATGTATTTAAAAGCCGCGCCCTATCTTATGCAAATTGTTAAATGCCTAATAAAATAAAAGATTATTATTATTAAAAACATACTATTATTAGTATACGATAATCTTTTACAATTATTAATAAAATGATAGATATTCGTTCATTTGTCGTTCGAGCATGCATTATTAACTACTCTTATTTGTCATATTTGTCATTTAATATTTTTCTTGCCTTTTTTAATTTTTTATCAAAGTCCATAAACGTTACACCCACATATGTAGTTTATATTTGTTTACACCAATTACCTTATCGTATAATATGAAAATGTACATAATGCTATGAAATAATTAAATGCTTGTTTAGTTATGCATAAGTTTTAACGTTGCACTGAGCAGTTAGCACGAATGCGCGACTATTTGCACGATGAATTGGCCATATATCACTTATGTATGAATTTGAATAATTACATTAGTACTACGTCGAACTGGGACCCGGATATTGATTGTGCAATAAATATGGTTTCTGTTTTGAGAGATCAACTTATTGTGCTATATTTATGACAAGTTCGCGTAGCCTACTGGTCAGTTCGGAGTGATAATATCGAAAGGTCGGAGGTTCGGTTCTGACGCATGTACCAAATTTATTATCCTTTTTCATTATAAATTTATAACGTATGAAAATATAAACTACCCGTTTTCTGACCTGGAATGAAAATACCTTATAATCCACACTTGTTTGGTAACGAGTTGTCAAAACTATTATATTATTAACTAGCTGTTCCCCGCGACATCGTCCGCGCGTAATTTATTACTTTTAATTTTTTTTGCGCAGAACCCTAATTAATTTCTAAAATAAAAGTAGCCTAAGTTACTTCTTATAATATCAGCTATCTGCCAGTAAAAGTCCGGTCAAAATCGTTCTAAAATCTAAAATCGACTAGGTTTCGGAGATTAGCCGGAACAAACAGACAGACAGATAGACAGACAGAAAGATAGACATACAAAAATTTTAAAAATCATGTTATTGTTATAAGTATATACTTTCATATACATATAGTAAAAAGCTGTTATTTCGACATTACAAACATACACTTTAATTTTATTTATTTGTATAGATAATATTATATTAGTAACAAATTACTGCCTCGTAGGTCTAATGGTGGTGATCGCGATTGCTGATCATGAGATCCCGGGTTCGAATCCCAGGACGGGCCATAAGCAGTTATGGGGTTTGGCAATAGCTGATTGCAGGCAGGAAGTCGGTGGCGTGAACCCTGTGCTTTAGAAGCACGTAAAGCCCGTTGGTCCTGCGCTGATCTCCCTCCGGCCGTGTCGGATTACCGTCCCATCGAACTATAAAAATAAAGGTAGAGGGAATGCACCTGTGTTCCCGCACACACTCGTGCACTATAATACTGCGTAGATGGCTAGTCTCCGTTGAGGCTGGCCGCCGCGCCGTGATCGAAATTCGGTCTCGAGGTCATTATTCATTACTAGCTGTTCCCCGCGACTTCGCTTGCGTGTTAGCGTGTTGCGTGTTACGCGGAACCCTAATTCTTTTTCTAAAATTAAAGTAGCCCATGTTACTCCTTGTGAAATCAGCCATCTGCCACTGAAAGTCCCGTCAAAATCAGTTCAGCCGTTTCGGAGATTACCCCGAACAAACAGACAGACAGGCAGACAGACAGACAGACAGACAAAAATTTTAAAAATTGTATTTTAGTTATAGGTACCTACCGTATTTACTTTAATATGCATTTAGTAAAAAACTGTAATTTTAACATTACAAACAGACACTTCAATTTTATTTATTTGTGTAGATTAATATTAATATTAACAATACAATTTTTTTAAATGAAATATTGCATACGATATAAGTCATTAGCATTTAAATGTCTGTATTTTTGATTTAAAAACTACCTCGTATACGTGGTAGAGCCATGCTGCAGCTATATTAGTAGTATAGTTGTAGCACAAATGAGTCTACTCGACCGGGGAAGGACCACGCTCTCACAGAATACCAGCGTAAAATGGCAGCTTGACACTACTGTGTTTCGTATGATGAGTGTAGAGAACCGGAGACCCATTTTACTGGAAAAGAGGCATTGCATCTTAGTCCTCACGGGTGACGACGCATCTGCATTTTGATTCTTTATTGAAGATAAATGTCTATGGGTCACAGCAACCACTTACCATCAGGTGGACTGTGTGCTCGTTTATCACCCTATCCTATAAAAAACAACCGCGAACGTTTTTTTTTAAATTAAACCAAACTGAATATCTAAAAAAGAAAACCGTACAGACCGAGCTTAAGGTAAAAATTGTCTCATTCAGTAAATGTTTAGGGGGTGGGGGTGGGGGGGGGGGGTGAAAACGTTATCGCCTGAAACAATATTTTAATAAGGAAATGTAGGCGATTGCTTCCAAGACTTGCAACTGTCTCTATCGCACGGTACGGCAACACGGAGCGAGCGGATGAAAAAGTATAATTTTTAAAAAGGCCTACTCGCGCCGCGTTTCGTCGCTTAACAATCCTCGCTTAAACGCGAACCACTTCTTACTTAATACAGGTAGCCGCATGTTCGTTTGCCCCCTATTTAAAAGAAATAATTAAATGAGTCTGTAGTATTTACAACTTCACTGAAATAGACTTGCTTTTTTTCATACACACTGCGGAGACGTGCACTTTGAGACAAGTCGCAAAAAAGAAAATTGATGCTCTGACGATGTGGTGTTATTGTCAGTTTGCACTGACAAAATATTTACACACAAACACAACAAACGAATCGCGTTTGCATAGTAAATGAACATGTTGTTGTGAAATATGGTTGACACTTTATTGTACAAAACATCAAAACATAATTTAAAATACGCTACGCGAAACAAATGTTTGAAAACAAATTTGTAGAAATATTGTCATGTTGAAAGATAGGCAAATACCCCCCTATGATGAGAGTAACAAAGAAACGGCCACCAGTCCCCGGCGGCCCCGCTATTCCAGGCTACGGTGGTGACCATGGTGACGCCGGGGCAGGGGGTGCTAAGAATCTCCGGTGGAGGTTCGGTTGCCACCTAAGACGACTCGACCTGGCAACATACAACGCACGCACCCTGAGGACTGACGAGAAGATCGTGAAGCTGGAAGAAGAGATAGACAAGTTACGCTGGCATATTATAGGATTATCCGAAGTCCAAAGAGATGGGAAGGACACGGTAATCCTCGAATCCGGCAACTTGTTCTATCACCGGGAGGGCGACCATCTATACCAAGGAGGTGTGGGATTTATCGTCCACAAGTCTCTCGTTAACAACGTTGTAAAGATCGAGAGTGTGTCGACGAGGGTTGCGTACCTTATACTCAGAATCACCAAACGGTATTCGTTGAAGGTCATACAGGTTTACGCACCAACCTCGGTACACCCCGATAAGGAGGTGGAAGAAATGTATGAGGATATCTCTAGAGCCATGCATTCCTCCAAAACCCAATATACGGTGTTAATGGGAGACTTCAATGCAAAACTAGGCACAATAGAAAACGGTGAGCTGAAAGTAGGGAAATTTGAATTAGGGCAACGGAACCCAAGGGGCCAGCAGCTGGCCGACTTCATGGAGAAAGAGGGACTCTTTATGATGAATCTTTCTTCCAAAAGCGGCCCCACAGGAAGTGGACCTGGTCGAGCCCCGACGGTTCCACAAAAAATGAGATTGACTTCATTATGACGACCAGACGACAACTGTTCAGTGATGTCTCACGGAGATCACTGAACAGTTGTCATCGCAAGGGTGAAAACTGGTAGCGATTACCGAATGGTTAAAGGCACACTGAATCTTAACGTTAAGTTGGAGAGGTCTCTTCTAATGAAGTCAACGCTCCGTCCCCCTCGTGCTCTATTCCAAACTCCCGAAACCTTTCAGTTCGAGTTACAAAATAGTTTTCAGTGCCTAGAAGACTGCAATGAAGTGGACGATATGAATGACATGCTCGTGGAAACTGTCCATGCGCTTGGAGCTAAGTTCTGCAAGACCCGCTGTAGAAGAACACAAAAACTCTCCGATCACACTCTCAATCTCATGGCTGTTAGACGGGAGATGAAGCTACATTCTTCAATAGATTTGACAGCATACAGGCAACTGAACAGACAGTTCTCCAAATGCATGCGGCGGGACTTACGCAACTTCAATACAGCTTGTATTGAAGAAGCGATCGAACGGAACCAAGGCTCCAAAGTCTTTGCCAGAGATCTGTCTGCCAGAAAGAGCCAACTGTCAAAGCTGAAGACCGAGTGTGGCAGCATCGTTTCCGGGGCACCTGAGATTTTGAGTGAGATTGAGAGGTCCTATGAGCAGCTGTACACGTCATCGTTGGAGCCACACGCAAGTGTGAGTTACGATCCAAGAGCGAGTCTTCTCCGACACTATTCCGAAGATAGCCCGGACGTCAGTCTGAACGAGATTACAATGGCTCTCCAGCACCTTAAAAACGGCAAGGCCCCAGGCGAGGATAGAATTACAGCGGAGCTTCTGAAAGCGGGTGGAAGACCGATCCTTTAAATCCTTCAGAAGTTATTTAATTCCGTCCTCCATGGCGGCATTACACCGAAGGCGTAGAGCAGAAGTGCGGTGGTCTTGTTCTTCAAGAAATGTGACAACGCTCTATTGAAGAACTACAGACCGATTTCCCTTCTGAGCCGCGTCTACGTGCTGTTGTGTAAGACAGGGTGATGTTATATCCCCGAAACTCTTCACCGCTACATTGGAAGACGTTTTCAAGCTTCTGGCAGTCCAGAAAGGATACGGTATTAACATCAATGGCGAGTACATCACTCACCTTCAATTTGCCGACGATATAGTCCTTATGGCAGAATCGCTGGAGGACCTAAGCACCATGCTCAATGACTTAAATAGTGTCTCCCAACGAATAGGTCTTAGGATGAACATGGACAAAACAAAGATCATGTTCAATGTCCATGTCACACCTATGCCGGTAGTTGTTGGGAGCACTAAGCTCGAAGTTGTTGACGAGTATGTTTACCTGGGACAAATAGTCCGACTAGGTAAGTCCAACTTCAACCGAGAGGTCAATCGACGGATTCAACTCGGCTGGGCAGCGTTCGGGAAACTACGACACATCTTCTCGTCAGACATACCTCTAAACCTTAAAACGAAATTGTACAACCAGTGCGTGTTGCCAGTGATGATTTACGGATCTGAGACGTGGTCCTTCACTGCTGGCCGAATGAGGAAGCTCAAGGTCGCTCAGCGAGCTATGGAGAGGGCTATGCTCGGGGTTTCTCTGCGTGATAAACTTAGAAATGAGTGTATCCACAGTAGAACCAGAGTAACTGACATAGCCCAACGGATTTGTAAGCTGAAGTGGCAGTGGGCCGGCCATATAGCTCGAAGAACCGACAACCGATGGGGAAGAAAGGTTCTTGAGAGGCAGCCTCGTACCGGTAGGCGAAGTGTAGGGCGACCCCCCACGAGATGGAGTGACGACTTGGTAAGACATGCAGGAAGTCGATGGATGCAGTTGGCTCAGGACCGTGCTTCATGGGGGAGGCCTATGTTCAGCAGTGGACTTATGAAAGGCTGTAATGATGATGATGATGATGAAAGATAGCTTTGACGTTAATTTTGTATTTGTAGGTAGGCACTTCAACAATAATGGATTCAAGTGATGAAGATTTTTTTTCTTACTACCAGTACTTTATATTTACAACAAAATTTTAAAAAGAAGCCGAGGTTCTGGACTTTTAAAATATCGAGAAATACACGGTGCCTCCACAATGTTGCTGAGCGAGTTGCTCATTCAATATGTGTAAGGTTACAAAAAATTTCTCAGAACTTCACATAAATACTACTTGGAAATGTTATTAACGAAAGTTGATCCAATCATTTAAAAAATGACACAAACTTCAGGCAATCTATTCCAGCTAAAAATCAATTAGTAGTTACTCTGCGGTAATTAGTATCTGGAGATTCATATTCATCCCTTGTGTATTTGAGCAGGATATCAAAAACCAAAATAAGTGAATGCACCTGAACTTTGTAAAGCTATCGTACAAGTTTATGCGGAGTATGTAAAATTAAGTGAAAAGCTTAAATTTTAAATGATTTCTTTATTTATGAAATATAATTTTAAAAATCACAGCCTTTAACATTTTTGGTTCTTTATGAATATTATAACAATAATTTCAAAAAGATACTTAATTTGCTACATTATATAATAATCCTTTAATAAAAATACACAATATATACAAAAATGATAATAATGTAATTACCACAGGCTGTTGCATTTGCAGTTATTGAACTGGTATTCTCATACAAATGGTCCGTTATTTCTTTAATCACAATGTCCTGTTCAATGGGAGGGTGAGATATAATATTTTCGAACTCTAAAATTTTCAACTTGGTTTTAAATATTAGGTCCATTATTTTTTTTAAATTAATAATTCTCTTTTATTTTTTGTCCCTTAATTTACTAGCTATTGTTTTTACAAAGATAGAAAACTCATCTTTTTATGCTTATTTATAATAACATTTGATGCATCTTTTAATAAATCGAGAGTGCCTAACTGAGTATCATATTTCCTTTTTTGAAGTACATCTGGGTTGGAATTGCCTATTTTCGTTCTCATGGGTTCTTCTAGCTTATTTTCAGTTTGAGTAATCTGTAATAAAGTAACAATTATTTAATTTGTTTTCTTAGATACCTTCAAGTAAAAATTATTGGAAAGAAATAGGGATTTAGAGAAATACTGGATTTTCCACATTGTTTAGGAACACTGGATAGAAAACATGTGGAAATATTTGACTTTGGTAGACACACACTACAATTTTATTTATGTTGATGTAAGAATACAAGGACCATATGTTTTTATAGCTGACGATGCATTCGCTTTAAGTAAGAATTTATTTAAACCACATCCTGGTGCTCAAATTACAGGCAGTCCTAAACACAGAATACTTTACTCCTAGCGGAGAAGAATGTTAACTCCATATAAAATGGATAGGAACAAAATTCAGCGCCATCTACCGTTGGAGCACATACAACAAATTTGAGCGGGAAAATTCGAATCGCAGAAATTAAATTTTTTTCATCGATCTGGTTTTTCCAAGATTTATTCTATTAAAAAATATGTTTCTATCATTAAACATTATTTCTATAAATTTATCTCTAGAATTATAATAATTAATTATTTTAGAAACATATTTCCTAATAGAATAAATCTTGGAAAAACCAGAATCGGTCACAGTTATGTATTTCTGACGAGGAATACAAGTTATAATAAAATATAATGTATGCTTACAAATTCATTTATTCATAACAAAAGATATAGAAAAAAAAACAAATATAATTAGCCTATTAAATTGTTTTAAATTCATTTAAGTTAGTATATTGGAATTACAGGTGTAGCATAACTTAATATTTAATGAAACATGTTTAAATTATGCAAAATTCTTACAATATTCACACAGAAAATAACTACAATAATATGTAATCAATTTAAATAAAATATAAAATATGTCGACAATTTGAATTTTGTTTTAATAGAAAAATTGGCCTTTACATCTAAAGATGATTTATACAGCGTCAATAATTTTACAACAGCTATTCTAGACGCTGTAGTGCCTGGGACATCACGAATCCAAACTAATAAGTTTGGATTGCAAGTATAGTAAATCTTAATTTATGTTTACAAATTAATTTCTCCATAAAAAAAGATAAGGAAAAAAAAATATAACTAAACTATACAAAAATGTTTTAAATTCAAATAAGTTGGCATATTGGAATTACAGTTTACAAAACAATGTTTAAATTATGCAAACTTCTTGCAATTTTCACATAGAAAATAACTATAATAATATATACTCAATTTAAATATAAAAATGTCGACAATTTGAAACAGAAACATAAACTTGTTTATTCAATATAGATTATATATAATACTTATTGAAAATCACTCTTTTGTTTAATTACCACTGGTTCGAAAAAAAACCTCTGTCCTGGGAAGAACCAGCAAGAAACCCAGCGGGTTTTTTAAATAGCTTACAATCATGTATGTTACACAATTAACAACACAACAAATTAGAAATAGCTTGGTAGCGATCACCTCATTCCCAGGGGTTATTATCATCCATAAATTCCTTAACTTTATAATAACCCTTTTTATACAAACTTAGTTTAATAAAGTTTTTGAACTTTGAGCAAGTCAAATTTTGTATATTTTCTGGAATTTTTTTGTAAAAGCGTATAATTCGCCCCAAGAATGAATTACTGACTCGGTGGAGTAGAGTAACTGGTACTATTAGCTTGTGTCTGTTCCTAGTATTTACAGAATGAATATGACTTATGTTTGTAAAACTACTTTTATTTTTGTGTACGTACATTACATTTTCATAAATGTATTGAAAGGCCAAAATTAATATATTAATTTTCTTAAATATTTGTCGCAGCGACTCTTTAGGCTTTAAATTATAAATTGCTCTTATAGCCATCTTCTGTAAAACAAATATAATTTCAGTGTCAGCTGCGTGTCCCCACAGCAAAATACCATACGACATTATGCTATGGAAATAGCTAAAGTAAACTAGTCTAGCTGTTTCAACACTGGTTAGACCTCAATAATAATAATAATAATAAGGTTAGAAATAACCTCAATAAATTATTTAATGTGCTAGGTGATGGAAGGCACCACATCCTTCTTAATAATCGGTAGCACGTTGGGGACCTTTTAAATAACCTCAATGCGATTACTTTTTCGTCGAATGTCCACCTTCTGCCTTTAAATTTCTTTTTATCATTTTTCAATTGAGCCTGTAGCATCAGCGCAAAAGACGGCGTCAGCCTCTGCATTAGTTTTGCTACAGACTTATTTTTTTCTAAAATGTTGAGGGCATCTCCTTTTCTCATCTTCTGAATTGTTCTTTTTAGTTGACAAATTTTTTTCACTTGTCTTCTACATTTGTTGTATAAATAATTTTCTCTGTCAGTTTTTTTAAAAGTTTGTTTCTGTATTTCTTTACAGACAATCATCTGAAACAAAAGCATTAACAATTAATTACTAACTTGTGCCTTTGAGTGAGTGAGTGAGTGTGGAGGTACCTACTTATTATGGATAATTTTATTAATTAGATATTTTAATTGCTCTTTTTAGATATAATCTAGACCCCATTTTCTAAAAGAAATTACAAGAATTGAGATGATGATTAATCTAGATAAAACTGTTAATTATTACCAACTCTAAAGAAACAATATTGTTTACTTTTATTGTAGGTACCGATTTTTCATTTGGAATGGCTGGTCCAATAATTTTATACGAGTTTATATGAGTAGTATAGTTGTAGCACGAATTGGTCGGCTCGACAGGGGAAGGACCACGCTCTCACAGAATACCGGCGTAAAATAGCAGCTTAACGCTGCTGTGTTTCGTATGGTGAGTGTAGAGAACCGGAGACCCTTTTTACTGGAAAAGAGGCATTCCATCTTAGTCCTCACGGGTGACAACGCATCTGCATCTTGAGTCTTTATTGAGGATAGATGTAGATGTCTATGGGTCACCATATGGGTAACCACTTACCATCAGGTGGACTGTGTGCTCGTTTGTCACCCTTATTCCATAAACAGTTTGTCAGCCTATCCTATAAAAAAAGACATTTTTGGGTAGGTATTTGAGGAGCGCTAAAAACTTGTCAAATACCTATTACCTACCCAAAAATGTCTACCAGCTCTCATACAATTTGTTTGTCACCCTATCCTATAAAAAAAAAATTGCTAAGGCTGAACACTGTTTACAAATTGATTTCACTAACTTATGCTAGTAAAACTAAAATTATTCATGTCGGCTCTAACTAGCTACTCAATTTTGATAAGAAAATCGAAGTAATCGCGCATAGACACCAGTGCTTGCATGTTTTGGAAACAAATAGGACCGGTTGCAAATTTGAGTTGTTAGAGCAGGTTCCTCGTTACAAATACTTAGGACTAGAAGTCGATAACTGGGGTTATCATATTGACACAATTTGTGACAAACTGAGAGCAATGTTAGCTAAATTTGCTATCTTGAAATACAAAGTACCATTTAAAATATTACTAAATCTATATAATGCACTCGCAGAGTCATTAATTTCATATGGGATCACTAGCTATGGTAGGACATTTAAAACTTATTTGGACAAAATATACAGCCTTCAACTTCGGTTTTTAAAAATTATAACTCCTAATAAAATTAAAAATCAATCTGCTCCGATGACGATGTATTGCCCTTATTTAAATATTGTAAAATCTTACCCGTTCATATAAAAATAAAATGTGGCTATTAATTGCACAATTTACTAACAAAGAACTACAAATAAAAGTAAATCATAAAATAACGACACGGAAAGTAGTTCAATCAAAACTAGAAATACTATTTTGATTATATTTAATACCAACTCTCATTAATGACATACCAAGTAAAACCCAATTAGAAATAACGGATAATATTATATATATAGGATTATATTGTTTTTCTTTTCATTAAATAAATAAAAAAAAATATGGTGATAGCTGTCAAAAGGTATTTCTTAGATTTCGTGGATCGGATAGGTACTTACTTTATCATTCTGAATTTCAGTAATCATACTCTCCTTAACTGACGGGTCTGGTTGACACTTGACATTTTGGGCTAGAGCTTGAGTGTGCGAAATATTTTATAGGTATTTGTGTTGGATTAGCAGAAGCTTACGTCATATTAGCTATCTGTGGGGCAAATTTCAGCCTAAACCCCATCCATTGGTTTGAGCTGTGCGTGTTGATAGGTCAATCAGTCCAGTCAGTAACATTTTCTTTCTAAATATATAATAGATATAAATGTAGAAAAGGTAGGTACTTACTTTGTGGTGCTGTGTATAAGAATTTGTAATGTTCTTAAGAACATTGCAAAAAGATGGACCTGGTTGACACTCGAGATCTTGAGCTGCAGCTTGATTCTGCAAAATAATAAGTCATTTATTTTCCAGACTAAGTGTAGCGCTAGTGCTACATATATAATCTGTTTGGTGGACTATTACAAGATATTATTATTATTATTTTTATAATACTTTGAGGTCTACATTCAAACGGCTAGTTTATATGAAACATTAAAAAGGATATTAAGTGGTTTTAAAACTATAATGAAGAATATAATAGGATTTAAAACTTTTTTAGCATTTTTATAAGGGTTTCTTTTTTCGTCTTGAGGCTAGTTGAGGCACAGAACCCTAAAAATGCTAAGAACGGTATTTTTGGCTAGTACCATAGAAGTGCACCTGCTACTTCAAAATTAGGTACATTGCGAGTAGTAGAAATTGCAACTGTACCACTTCAGTGGAATAATAGCAAAAAGTAGCCAAGGATTATTATTTAATGTTTTATTGGTAGTATACTTACTTTGTGATATTGCATTTCAGTAGTCGTAATATTCTCAACAAAGGAAGGACCTGGTTGAGACTTGAGATCTAGAGATGAACTTGATCCCAGATATTCTTGCAATGCTAGAGTTTGATCCTGAAAAATAACATTATCAATTATTATTAAGACAAAGTTAGGGACAAAAGTAAGAGTGCTACAACAATACCTAACATTTTTATTGAATTTGAATTACATAAATAAAAAAGAATGCCTACATTGAAATATATAAAATATTAGCAATCTGCCTCTGCTTCGCAAGGGCGATTTCTAGATATCGACAAAAGCACCACCTACCGGGTTCAAATGTGAACCTAAACCATCTAGAAACCCATTCAAATACAAAAAAAATTATCACAATAGGTTGAGCCGTTTTTGAGTTTTAGCAAGACCAATGGACAGCAATCAATTTGCATTTGGTACATTGCGAGTAGTAGAAATTGCAACTGTACCACTTCAGTGGAATAATAGCAAAAAGTAGCCAAGGATTATTATTTAAATTTTTATTGGTAGTATACTTACTTTGTGATATTGCATTTCAGTAGTCGTAATATTCTCAACAAGGGAAGGACCTGGTTGAGACTTGAGATCTAGAGATGAACTTGATCCCAGATATTCTTGCAATGCTAGAGTTTGATCCTGAAAAATAACATTATCAATTATTATTTAGACAAAGTTAGGGACAAAAGTAAGAGTGCTACAACAATACCTAACATTTTTATTGAATTTGAATTACATAAATAAAAAAGAATGCCTACATTGAAATATATAAAATATTAGCAATCTGCCTCTGCTTCACAAGGGCGATTTCTAGATATCGACAAAAGCACCACCTACCGGGTTCAAATGTGAACCCTAAACCATCTAGAGACCCATTCAAACACAAAAAAATTATTGAATTGAAATGAAAAAGTATTGAATATTGATATGGGTTAATGCAACTGACATTGATGCCATATTTGTTTTGCAAAAGAGAGCCGTATGGGCGATTTATAACTTAAATTGTAAAGAGTCCCTTAGAGAAAATTTTAAAGAAAACTTTGGTATCGCAATATATTTATTAAAATGTAATGTATGTATATAAAAACAAATAGCAGGATTCTATGTGTAATGTGGGGGCCGCAGTAGTTGTACAACAAAAACACTATTAATGTAGAAGTTAAAGTAACTTGATACCTAATATGTATATGAAAAGTACAAACAAACTTACCGAATAGCATTTTTAGGCCCAGGTTTAGGAAACCGAGACAGTTTAATGCCTGGCACTTGTTTGGAAGATCGCCCACATTTTGCACATTTCCTATAAATGTTGGGTGCCATAGTGAAATAGGTAAGAAGGTGGATATCTAATTAAGTTCACAATTTTACACAAACTATGAAAAGAGTCCGTATCTCACTTGAGTTTATCAACTTGTCACCAACAACACTGCTCTGGTTCGACCGACACTAATGCGGAGGAGCGAAATTCACTCAACTCAACGCAATAATAGAAGTGTAATAAAGTAACAAATTAAAGGAAAAACAAAAACAACATCAATCAACAAATCGTCACAAATCGTTGAAATTTGAAGTGAATGAGAAGTGAAAATGTGCACGCTTGTTTTTTTAATTTTTAAGTACTGCCATTTTATAAATTAAATATTCTTCTATAAACATGGACAAGATAGCCGGTATTTTATAGGATGCATTTCGGTGAGTGTGCGCAGGAATTACACGCTTTAATTCCTTCCTCTCCTTTCCGTCATTGGACAACCAGGCGGTCGGCGGGTCTTCACCCCTTAGTTGCCGATATTCTACGCATTATTATTTGCTTCGTCTTTTGTAATGCAAAGCAGTGGAATAATTTGCCAGCGTTTATCTTTCCGTCCGAATACAATCTAGGTGCCTTCAAGGCAAGAGTGAAAAGGCTTTTGTTACGCTAAGACAGTGCGATTTACCATCTAGGGCTACATCACCACTTACCACCAGATGGGATCGTGGTGAAGCACTGGTTTATAATAAGTTAAAAAAAAGATCTGTTGCTGATGCTTTAATCAAGTTTATTTACTGATCAAACGTAATCAATATTTTTCTTTATACCAGTTTGTACAACTACCAGTTTGTAAAGCGCAGTCTATAGGACGATTTTTTGGAAAATTCAGATAATTCCCAAATTAACAAAATCGAAAGAAAATCCAAAATAACAAATTAAAAAAAAAGCAACATAGTATTTTAAAATCAATAGATAGATACAAAATCAATTGGTGAATACTCTCATTTTAGAAGTTTTCAAATAACTTGGCAATTTTGTGGTAGAAATCTGGTAAAACAAATGACCAAATAAATAATTTTGTTACCGCGCCATCTACGCGGTTTACTAAGTACTACATCGATCTGCGAAGCCGACGTAGTTCTTAGCGAATTTAGTCGATGACGCTACTGTTTATTAATGCCGCATAGGTCCCATACATTAGTTGACAAGGCCTGGTCCTAAAATAATATTTAATTACCTTCTTAGCAGAGTTAAGCAAGATTCAGTGTTGCAGCAACCAATTTTACTTTCTCCTTCAAAGGCTTCATTAGTTACCTGTGTCTTATCTACATAATTATTTACGAAAAAATAGTAATTCTAGTAATATTTACACTCCTAAATTTGATACACTTGTAATGGAAAATGATGAAATAACTCCAGGAACTTGGAGAAACAGTAATAAAGGCCTTCACAACTTCAAAGTGTGCCTAGGAAAGATCGAATAGAAGCTTTGGTATTGGACCACTTTGGACTCAAATACAGATGGCGGTGCTCCTCGATACCGCCCCCGACGGTTTATGTCCCTTGCCCCCATAACCTCGGTCGTTTGATCTTCCCTGCCGAAGGCTTCCAAATAAACAAATTATACATCAGAGAGTAATTAAAAACTAGAATATCCAATATATTTAAAACAATAAATTATTATGTTTTTTACTATAGGTGGTATTTATTTGTAGTATACAGTAAACAACAAACGAATATAATATAATGAAATAAAGAGATGGATAAAATGAAACACATTACCGTTTATGCTAAATATTACTTGAGTTATATTCGTATTCCTTTAACCTTTGATGGAATTCATCTATAAATAAACTTACGTTTTCTCTATCATTTAATTTACATGTAAGATAGTAGAAAAGGATGGGACTAGATTTAGAACAATGAAAGATAGTACTATCCCTTATACTTTATATTCAGTACCTAACTAAAATAAAATCGTATTGGTGTTAAATATGTAATTGCATACCACAGCAGGACTTGAAAGGGTTGCCAACGTGTACCTGTTTTAACGGTTTTATTTAATGGACCACAAATGTGCATTTTCCTTATTCATTTGTTTTTAATTTTCGTTTTGGGATGAGTTGAGTTGAGTTGACATTTCGGTTGAGTTAAGAAAATCAAGTAAGAACAATGTTGAGGTTGAGTTATGATTTAGGATAAAATTCAGGTCTTAACAACTCGTGGTAATCCCGATTTTATGGTCATTGACAAAACTGCAATACACAAATATACAGCTGATTTCTAGCTTTTAAAGCATCCTTAAAATGATGGAGAGCTTCATATCCATTTTGTGCAAAGTAGTCCCTGCAATTCTGTTTTCTTTCCAACCCACTTCATAAAATAATTAAAAAAAAATACTGTGAAAGTTATATCCGAAAAATCAATCGAAATTTCTTACAAAATAATCGCATTCCAAAATTAGATTCACAAAAAAATAAAAAGTAGTTCTTTCAATATTATTCAAGGACAGACCCGTAAGAAAAAAAAATCACATATAGATTAAAACGAAATTATGTTTTATTTTAAACAAATTATATTTTTTTACAATTTCATAGTTTGATTGTTTTATAGTTAAAGAATTAAGCTCCTTTCGTGTGGCGTGGGCTCGAAATAAAGTGTACACTCATTACGAAAACAAAAATAAAAAGTAACGTCTGTTATGTCGGCTGATATTAATATAATATTGCGATACGAGGACGCCCTTCACCCAGATATAAACATTTTGTTGTCTGCCTTTCGCAGGAATGTAATAAGGTAAACGCCACGTTTTCCTTATTATAATATAAGTAATTGGGTGTTAAAAAGCAAATTAGGATTTAACTTGGATAAACAATAATAAATTTTATTTTTCGTTATTTTTCGCGAAGAGAATCTATCACCCATTCAATTGAATTCAATTTATTTGTTATTCCTGTTGAATACATTTATAAAATTATAAAAATAATTTAAAACATGAACCCTGCAAGCAGGGCTTGGAAACGTTATTGAAAATAACGTTTTTAAAACGTTTAGGAGGGTTCATTGTATGATATTTTGTTCGGAACAAAAACGAAATGAAAACGTAAAAAACGGTTTATTCCGCAGGAAACTAAATGAATGGCACGTGTCACGACAAGTTTAAACCTATAAGGTATTTTTGTTTCGTATTGCAGGACCAAAAATGGGAAAAAATGGTTTAAAATGGTTAAAAACGTTTTATTGAACAAGAACGATTTAAAATTTCGTTCTCTTCATAAACGTTTTTATTATGATTCCGTTCGAACATAAACGAAACAAATAAGTTTTTAGGTATTTAAGACGAAAACGTTTCGAAAAATATACCGTTATCCGAGCCCTGCCTGCAAGCGCACTGCAAATATTGGCAATTATTAATACCTATTATGATTTTGGTGGGTTTATTCTCTTGATGGGTGAAAGGTTTGTGACATCTGATTTTACGATCGCCAATCTGGCTACTAAGCGCGCTGATTCAAATAAATACACCCTTCTATGGGAGTGGTCCAAGTGCAGCAAACTATTTACTAGCAAATGAGGAGGAGGAATATTTAAGATCAAACGAAATTGTTCGGCGAGATCTTGAAGTTGTAAACATTTAGACAGATAAGTCTCCATCCTCATTACATCCCTTCAAAAGTCCACTGCTAAACATAGGCCTCCACCAACGAATGCCACAAAGCACGGTTCATTGTGCAGGCATTCATCGACTTTGTACATCTCTTACCAGGTCGTCAGTCACTCCATCTAGTGAAGGGCCGTCCTACACTTTGCTTACCGGTACGAGGATACCATTTGGTAACTTTCGTCGATTCTTCAAGCTATATATATATATGCTCAAGACCCATTGCCACTCGAGCTTACTAATCACACGTCTCCTCAGCCAGAAATATTCTTCAACTTTTTACATTTTAAATTTAATAAATACTAGTAATACTATATGCTATTCGACGGTTCCGTGGTGCAAAGGCTTTAGCATTTAATTGCGGCACTGAGGGTTGCGGGGTAACGCCGCACGGAATAAGTATTTGTATGGCCTCCAAATAACTGTTCCGGGTCTGGATATTTGTTCTTTTGTAAGTTTTTTAATAGAATTAGGGTGACAAACGAGCACACAGTCCAGTATGATGGTAAGTGGATGCTGTACCCGTACATATCTACATTTATCCTCGATTAAGAATCAAAATGCAGATGTGTCGTTACCCCTGAGGACTAGGGTGGAATGCCTCTTTTCCAGTAAAAAGTTTGTCCCTTTCTTCGCTATGTAAGCTGCCTCCACGACATAGAAGAAAATCTAACTTTTTCAATTTCATCACTACTAAGTACCCTTTAACCACCACAAATAAACTTAAATGGTTGTGTTAAAAGTGGTTCACGACAGTAGTTAAATGCGGACTTAGCTCCCTAGTCAAATAGTTTTTGGCTACTGTCGCTCTAAGCTCACTGGTTCGAGGCTTTTGATTCTGCGAGCTCTAATCCGCTTGCCATACGTGGCAAACGCTTGCAAATCTTTCCTATAGTGGAAGAACTGTACGTGGTAGAGCCATGCTGCAGCTATATTAGTGGTATAGTTGTAGCACGAATGGGTCGGCTCAACCGGGGAAGGACAACGCTTTCACAGAATACCAGCGTAAAATAGCAGCTTAACACTGCTGTGTTTCGTTTGGTGAGTGTAGAGAACCAGAGACCCTTTTTACTGGAAAAGTGGCATTCCATCTTAGTCCTCACGGGTGACAACGCATGTGCATTTTGATTCGCAGACGAGGATAAATATAGATGTCTATGGGCCACAGCAACCACTTACGATCAGGTGGACTGTGTGCTCGTTTGTCACCCTATCCTATAAAAAAAAAAAGAAAAAAAGAAACTCATTTCCACCAATAAACCGTTACGAATTGACAAAGAAAGAAAAAAAAATATTTTAAGCACACGACGATCGCCCCATGGTATCTCATGGGTGTCGTAAAAGGCTAACTAGAGGGAAACTGACACAAGAAATGGGCAGCAGCAGCTTCCTGATAAGAACTCCATAATTTAAAAAAAAAAAACATCGGCTGTAAAACCCGTTTGCCAAGCGCGGTAGCTATGTCAAATATAGAAGAGATACGATATGAGATTGAGCTATGGCAGATATAAGAAGTTTTGATATCAAATTGGCCAAAGTGTCAAAGTGAGCAAATTAGCAGCACACTGAAGATGGATAAAATTAAGAACATTTTCGGCTCGAACCGGAGTGGTACCACGACCTCCCAGAATCCCAGTGTGAAGTAGAGGTTTACCTCTGCGTTTCGCTTGGTGAGTGCAGGTGGCCGGAGCCGGTTTTTACTGGAAATGAGGCATTCCATCCTAGTCCTGACGGGTGAAAACGCATCTGCATTTTGATTTGTAATAGAGGATAGATGTAGATGTCTATGGGCCGCAGCAACCACTTACCATCAGGTGGATTGTGTGCTCGTTTGTAACCCTTATCCTATAAAAAAAACATTCTTAACCGACGAGCATATGTTCGTAAATATATGGATGTGAAATAGTGTGTCAGGATTGTGACAAATGTTAGTCCGTAGTCTCTGCCTACCCTGCTGGGTTACAGACTTGATATTCTATGTATATTGTAAGAAAGGTTCACACGTGGTAGCTTGGTATCGGCGTAAGCAACGTAGTGTGACTAGATTAAAATAAAAGTTAGCAAGGCGATGGCGCCAGAAAACCGATGGATACATTTATTTTTAGCAATGCACTGCTGGGTTTTGATGACGATTATGAAAGTTTACATCAATTATGATTAATATAATAATGCACCAATCATTAAAAGAAATTGATATAAAAACATATAACATAAAACATAATGTTTACATTTAATGTAAACATTATAACCAAAACGAACGAAATAATTTCTCACCAATTTTAAAATGATTTAGCAATCTCCCGCTAGATGCCACTTTATAAAATTATTGTATATAAAACCTACACCGAGTTAAAATTATATCAGTTATAATAAGTAAAATATAAATTTACAACATATTAACTTTATAATCTTTACTGTACAACATAACAGACTAAAATAAAAATGGTTATCATTAATCATCGTAATTTTTCTTGAAGACCTAGTCCACAGTTCTAGCAAGTTGTTGTTATATTTCACCAATGAGAGCTCTTTCGTCTACTAGATGTCGCTAGTTGGGACTGGAGAGATTTATACGTCACGTTTGAAATAAACATTTATCAGTTTCTTAATTGTGCAACTACACAAAACAATGTCAAAGTAGTTTGCTATTTAATTTTACAAATTTTAACACCTTTTATTAATTTTCATCTTTTACGTATATACGTAGTATGGTTATTCAATTTATAGTCTAGTTAATATTAAATATAACTAATATTTGAGAATGAAACAATAACCCTTACATTATTACAAATTAATTTCATCCGCCATGAAATCTTTTAAATATTTCACCTCGTGCCCTTCGTGCCTAAGTTGCGCCGCCTAGGTAACAGAAAAAGTCATGGATGCCCTTTCTGCATGACATGTTACTCTATCTAGTGAACAAAAGTTGAAATTAAATTTTTCAGTAATTTTGTTATTTAACGCTAGATGTCACTAAAGATAAGTGTAAAATTCTAATATTTTCTAGAGATTAAAAATGTTACTTTATTCTCTGCAACGTTTTAAGTACCCGTTTCGAAATGCCTATATTAATGACTAAAACGAACAACCTTTAATGTCTATTGCTTTAATCGTATCCATATATACTTACATATTATTTGTATTCATACTGATTATTAACCTACCTACCTATTATACCTAGGTACCAGTAAGCCAAGAGCCGTGTTAGCTCACGGGCTAAGCGCTTAGAATAAATATTACAGTTTACGCCACAAATCCGGATTCGACCTCCACTGATACAAATGAAATTATTGGAATTTTATTGAATTATTATTGAATTACGACAAGTTTAGTGATGAAGAAAGCCGACTATTTTCGAGATGTTGGCGCTGTTAGCCTATGCGGCTCTTACATCCTCATCTGACACAGGGCTCGCGGCCTGAAAGTAACTTAGGCTACTTATATTTTAGAAAAATAATTAGGGTTTCGCGCAGTAAAATTAAAACCCTAAATTACACGCGGGCGAAGTCGCGGGGAACAGCTAGTCAGTTAACAAAATTAATAATAACACTATTAGACTTGGTAGTCGGCGAAACAAAGGTTTAATGCTTATTCAGTCAAGTTTCTCAACGCGTGCCTTGGCATAAGTTAAGCTAAAAGTTAGTTCTGCAGATGCGTAATTTTGATGCACCGATATTATGCAATGGCGCCAGGCTACGAATCACAGAGCTGGGAAGAAATATTATAAATTTATAAACGCCACAATCATAACTAAATTTATTTTCAATACATTCTTTACGTGGTAGAGCCATGCTGCAACTATATTAGTAGTATAGTTGTAGCACGAATGGGTCGGCTACGCTCTCACAGAATACTGCTGCTGCGTTTCGTATGGTGAGTGTAGAGAACCGGCGACCCATTTTACTGGAAAAGAGGCATTCCATCTTAGTCCTCACGGGTGACGACGCATCTGCATTTTGATTCTTAATTGAAGATAAAGGTAGATGCCTATAGGCCACAGCATTAGCTTATCATGAGGTTGAGTGCGTTTTCGTTTGTCACCCTTATTCTATAAAAAATAGACTAACGATAACGGTATTGCACGCCTCACAACATGAGGGAGTGCTCTAATCTCTATATGCGGCCATACCTCAATTTCGTTACATAAAATCGTTCTTATACTTTTAGCTAGACGTCAAATCCATTAACGTTATTAATGTTACAATAACTACAGACATTGAAATATAAGATTAGTTTATTTTCTAATTGATTCACTTTAGATTACATAACCTAAAATTTAATTGAAAAATTATATAGACATCCGTCCGTTGGTCTGTGAGTCGGGTGAGTCATCTGGCTTAATAGAAATGTAAGCAATAGATTGAGATATAATTAAATAAGATTCCATATATTCTAAGGAGGATGCCTATTGATTTTTGTTATAACTCAACACCGTTTAAAAGTTGTTTATTTAAAAAAATGATGCGTGCTCTTTTGGATTTTTCAAGCTATCTTGTAATATCAGCTACAGAATGTGGGCGCCATAAAAGTGCACCTTAATTGAGAGGTGCACTTAGGCCACACCAGTCGCACCTCTCGATTATTCGCAAATCTTCAGTTAAAATGTAGAGCTAAAAGAAAAACCTTTAATCCCACTTTTGATGTTAGAAACTATTTACAAAATTATTTAAATAAAAGAATATTACGCGGTAAAAAACCTTCTTTACCATCAGAAACCATTCTGGAGGTAAATTGTTAAAGATAATAAAATTGTGAGAGCGTATGCTCAACCTGCTCTCCTGCTTACGGAAACAAACATTATCAGCAACAAAACGGCGCACTGCACCATGCACTCAGCATAGAGCAATACAGTTCGACCCACCGCAACATGTTCCCGTCACAATCACACACCAAAGCAACGTGAAGAACCTAATTACATGATTACACCAAATTACGCAAACCAACAGCAACACTACCCATCTCAATGTAACACAGGTCAGCCTCTCAGCAACACTATCTTCCTTGCCTACACTAGTAGAATACCCCAACGGGCATAGTAACGACAGTGAGACTCTTAGAATAACCAACTGATCCCTCTAGGTCTAGTCGCCTGCGCGTCACTTTATACTCCTAGAACAAGTGAGAGCACACAGTTCTACCCTCATTTCGTCCTGTTTTCTTTTTTTACCCTTATACCTAACAATAACTATTTTAATTTAAAACAATTTATTTACAATGCTATCCTTGCGAATTATCTTAGAGTACAACAAAAAACTATTGGTAAATCCAATTGTGCATGCATTAAAAAAATTACGTATAACATGATTATACGTAAATTCTTTAAAGTATTTTAAATTCACACAAGTTTTATATTAATAACCTTATTATTATACTTCCAATTTTCCAATGATTTTATGTCAAAGTTCAATTTAAAAAAAGTTTAGAAAAGTGCACGCTCGTATAATGCGCGTATGATCATCATATCATCATTCAGGTCACTCCAAGTCCAAGACGTATTTAAGTAAAAATACACTTAAATATATACATCCTACTTACTTTTAGTACGTAGTAATATTATTTGTTCTGTGCTTTTAAAATGTTGTGATAAAAATCTCTGATTATTATAATAATGATCTAGTATGTATGAAATTTGGTTTTTCGAATATTTTGTATTTGTACAGCGATCTTTTTGAGCCGTTGCAAACAATCGATACAGTGTCTACTCACGACGGCGGTTGACGCCGAAGTGAGTGAGGCAGTCTATTTAGTAAAATAAATTATTACTAGGCTGCTAAAACATCGAAAATTTCCAGATTTCTCCGCCGAAAAAAAAATAACTATAGCTAAACAAAAGAAAATTAAACAGCCACTTACATTCCATGGCTTCCCTCATGATAGATAAAGGGATTAAATAATAGATTGAGTGAAACAATTGAAATTTTTAAAAGTTGTCGTGTTGGTAAACACGATAACTCCATGCAAACTTGATAACTCTACACCATAAGACACTAAAACTAATTTTTATGTAAAAATAGCAATTAATCGATTTAAAAAAAATAATATATACCCCGTGTAGTGGCGGGTAAGAATACTCACTACGCCATATCTTCCCGTGGGTGTTGTAAAAGGCGACAGAGGGAAACAGAGGCAGAGGATGGGCAGCAGCATCTTTCTGACAACAAAACAACAAAAAATAAACTGCGGTTGCCAATCCGCTCGCCAAGCGTGGCAACTATGGCAATATACCCCCCATGAAAGTAACGAAGAGACTGCCTCCAGTCCCCGGTGGCCCCGCTATTCCTGGCTACGGTGGCGACCATGGTAACGACGGGGCAGGGGGTGCTAAGAATCTCCGGTGGAGGTTCAGTTGCCACCTACGACGACTCGACCTGTCAACTTATAACGCATGCACCGTGAGGACTGACGAGAAGATCCTGGAGCTGGAAGAAGAGATAGACACGTTGCGCTGGAATGTCATAGGATTATCCGAAGTCCGAAGAGAGGGGAAGGACACGGTAATCCTCGAATCCGGCAATTTGTTCTATCACCGGGAGGGCGACCATCTGTCCCAAGAAGGTGTCGGATTTATCGTCCACAAGTCTCTCGTTAACAACGTTGTAAAGATTGGGAGTGTGTCGACGAGGGTTGCGTACCTTATACTCAGAATCACCAAACGGTATTCGCTGAAGGTCATACAGGTTTACGCACCAACCTCTGCACACCCCGATGAGAGGGTGGAGGAAATGTATGAGGATATCTCTAGAGCCATGCATTCCTCCAAAACCCACTATACGGTGTTAATGGGAGACTTCAACGCTAAACTAGGCTAAAGAGAAAACGATGAGCTAAAAGTAGGGAATTTCGGAATAGGGCAATGGAACCCAAGGGGCCAGCAGCTGGCCGACTTCATGGAGAAAGAGGGACTCTTTATGATGAACTCTTTCTTCCAGAAGTGGCCCCACAGGAAGTGGACGTGGTCGAGCCCCGACAGTTGAACAAAAACTGAGATTCACTTCATTATGACGACCAGACGACAACTGTTCAGTGATGTCTCAGTGATCGCGAGGGTGAAAACTGGCAGCGATCACCGAGCGGTGAGATGCACACTGAACCTAAACGTTAAGTTGGAGAGGTCACGTCTAATGAAGTCAACGCTCCGTCCCCCTCGTGCTCTAATCCAAAGTCCCGAGTACAGAACCAGAGTACGAAAGCTATCCAATTGCAGAGAGGTGTAAGACAAGGTGACATGATATCTCCGAAACTCTTCACCGCTGCATTGGAAGACGTTTTCAAGCTTCTGGACTGGAAAGGATACGGTATTAACATCAATGGCGAGTACATCACTCAAGATCATGTTTAATGTCCATGTCACACCTATGCCGGTAGTTTTTGGGAGCACTAAGGTCGAAGTTGTTGACGAGTATGTTTACTTGGGACAAATAGTCCGACTAGGTAAGTCCAACTTCGACCGAGAGGTCAATCGACGGATTAAACTCGGTTGGGCAGCGTTTGAGAAATTACGGCACATCTTCTCGTCAGGTATACCTCAAAACTTGAAAACAAGACTGTACAACCAGTGCGTGTTTACAGTGATGACATATGGTACTGAAACGTGGTCCTTCACTGTTGGCCGTATGAAGAAGCTCAAGGTCGCTCAGCGAGCTATGGAGAGGGCTATGCTCGGAGTTTCTCTGCGTGATAAACTTAGAAATGAGGATATCCGCAGTAGAACCAGAGTGACCAACATAGCCTAACGGATTAGTAAGCTGAAGTGGCAATGGGCCAGCCATATAGCTCGAAGAACCGACAACCGTTGGGGAAAAAAGGTTCTCGAGTGGCGGCCTCGTACCGGCGGATGAAGTGTAGGGCGTCCCCCCACTATATGGAGTGACGACCTGGTAAGATGTGCAGGAAGTCGGTGGATACAGGTGGCTCAGGACCGTACTTTGTGGCATTCCTTGGGGGAGGCCTATGTTCAGCAGTGGACTTGTGAAGGACTGTAATGATGGTGATGATGAAAAAAAATATTAATAAGTTCAACAATCATTTATCTTTCTGACATGACAATGTACTTTTTATATTATTTATATGTTCAATATGATTGTTAGATACGATTTTATGCGACAAAACGTTAGAATCTTGATTTGTAGGCGTTAGTAGAACATACCTACATGCTTTGTGTTTAGATGTGTGGAGTGCACGCGTCCACGGTGCATCGTTTCAATTTGGTACGTTCACGTGGCACCACCAATAGTTGTGGCTGTCGTCACCGATACACGTACGAGCATGTCTCTAGAACCTACAAACCAACCGGCCTCAATATATCCGCATTGTATAACCTCCCTCTTTGTATAATAAAACTATTTTTACCGATTTTATCGTGTTTAATTTTACTTATTTTTTTTACCGACGTTTCGAAAATAAGTAAAATTAAACGCGATAAAAACCGTAAAAATGTTTTATTCAATGTGTAGTGTTAACGTAAATATAAGAAATCGGAACTCCCTTTTGGTGGGTGTTTCAAAAAATACGTATATCGCCTTAACAAGGTCTAAGTTTTTCTCGGCGCTATCATGTAAGTGGATATTTATTTTATAGTTCATTTGAATATTTTTACCCCTCGTTTTACTTCTTTAAAAAAAAAAGTTTTTACTATTTATTTTGTACTGACCGCATGTACGATATACAAATGCCGCTTTAGACCACTGCCTTCCAATAGATATAATTTAATGTACCCATATTATGACGCAAACCACAGAATGATGGGAAATTACCAAATGTCCTTCCTCTCTCTACAAAGTATTTGGGAAACACTCATTATGTATTCATTCCAAGTTCTTATTGTGGTAAATTTATATCTCAACTGCTAATATAATGTTTTTCAAGTAGAATTGTGAAAGTGTCGTCTACGTATCGCTTGTAGAATCTTGGATTTACGGGAGAAGTAAACAGGGCTTTCTCCTCAAAGTCTTCGATGAATATATCTGCGACAATGGGACATACAGGTGAGCCCATTGCCACTCCGTCTACTTGCATGTAGAACTCTTACTTCCACAATAGGTAACCAGATGTAAGGCAGTGTCTGAGTAATACTGCATATTCTACGGGCGTGTTGTTTTCCTTCAGCCTTCTAGTAACAATCGAGATGCAGTCTTCAACAGGTAAGCGTGTGAACAGAGACTGCACATCAAAACTGACCTCAGTTTCATTATCTGCTAGATGTAAGTCTTTAATCTCGCTGATAAAATGGTAGAAATCCTTTGTGTGTGCTCTTGTATGTCCCCTGAGCGGTATCTAAGAGTATTTTCGCTAAGTGTTGAGCCAATCTGTTAGTTGGTGGATTGATTTGGCTCACTATGGGACGTAGGGACGTGAACGTAGCATTGGGCTTGTGTATTTTGGTAGCCCATACAAATTCGGTGGTTGGGCACACGTAGGTATCGATTTTAATTTTAAGATCGATAATACCTAGGTACGTGTGCTAAACCAAATCGATTTACCAACTTACAGATTGGCTATTGGCTACGAGGGAAAACTATCGGTGTAACCTACAAATTTTTCCGGGAATTGTTTGCTTTTAATTGTTTAATGTGAAAAGGTGGTCAACTTTGTTACAAACAACGTTCAGGTTGTCGGCTTCGCCGGTAAAAGAGTTAAGATCTGAACGGGTGCCAAGCTCCATAGCAGTTGATCTACCCATAGGAATGTACAACGTTCTTGGAACTGTCTGATTCTGAGTGATCTGGGTGAAACATCTTCACATCTCGTCTCTAATATGAAATTCTTATTTAGACCGGTAACTATTTTCTTAAAAGAAGTAATTTAGTATAGTTAAATTACTTACTATTTAGTTATTTCATTAAAGTGACGTAACGAGTTCTTTACCGTTATCGTTACAGTTACGGTCTATTATAGTCCATTGCCTCATATTTGGCATAGTGGTAATGTTTTTATTACTATTCATTTTTTTTGTACTATTCAAATTTTACGTAAGCTATTTATTATATATATATATATATATATATATATATATATATATATTTCTTTATTGGTTTATTAACTGTTCCCCGCGACTTCGCCCGCGTGGTATTCATTACGATGGATTGAATGGGTTTTAATTTTTTTACATGGAATCCTAATTCTTTTCTAAAATAAAAGTAGCCTAAGTTAATCCTTATAACAGTCGTTTCGTAGATTAGCCGCAACAAACAAACAGACAAACAAAAATTTTAAAAATTGTATTTTTGTTATAAGTGCCGTATATTTCATATGATATTGAGTAAATAGCTGTTATTTAGACATTACACACAGACACTTCAATTTTATTTATTTGTCTAGATGTACACAGGTACTTTGATAGAAAAATGGAAAAGAACACATGTACAAGCCAGCTGAGTTCTTTTAATAATGATTTGGGTCTTTATCGAACCAAGAGACAATGGCGTTTTTTTTTCTCCTTCGTCGTGAAACAAATAATGTTGTTTGTGCTTGTTTATTGTCGTAGGAATGAATTGTTTGCATAAATAATTATCATGAATCATTTCCTTGTACGACTCTATCAAGAGTAAATCAAAACATTCGTAATTTTTTTTACATTTTATAATAGCCGCTAGCTTTTGAAACTTATGAATAATAATATTTTGATGGATTCAAAAATTTTTAAGAATCGGAGTTGAAACTTCGTTCGCATCAAAATGGTAGTCATTTTGAAGTACATTGCGTCGTTACAAAGCTTTTTGATGCGAGCTAATACGAATCATAAAACATATGACGTAATGTACTACCACGTAACTATCAATTTGATATCAACGAAATAAGTAAATTGGCCTGCTGGTGTGTCCACTGACAGGTCGACTGAGAAAATGCCAGAAAGGTCTTATAGGTCCTGCCTGTATCCTAAAATACCCCTATCTATAATAAAGGAGCGTTAAAGGTGTGAGACCAATGCTATCCTGCCAAGTTTGGCGATAGTGTGGCGATGGCGAGTCCTCCCGGTTCTGGACATTTGTGAGACGTGGTAGCGTAGCGCCTAAACACTCGACAAACATTTTCAGTATGCGAGCAACACTGTTTCTATCGCCTCCTTTCACTTACTACCCGTCTGCCCAGCGTGGTCATTTTGCCTAATCTTTCAATGTGTGTTCAGTTAATGCATAAAAAGACGGTAAAAAACTCAAAACTCCAATAGACTTTTTGAGGCCAAAATGACGTAAATAAAATATATGGTGTGTTCCAGTGTTTAAGTACTAGTAGTTAAGTAAAGGTACTGAAATTTCATTTCCGAGAGTTAATGTAGGGGTTTCTGTCGCTCTGTTCTAGTGCGTGTTGGATGACACCACATGTCCTCGAGGTATAAGTAATATTTTCCTCAGACATAGGAGGTTTCCTCACGATATTTTCCTTCACTATCAAGCAAGTAATATGTTGATTTATCTTAAAATTGCAATCAAAAATTTCATTGGTGCCTGGAGGAATCGGCCCCAGGTTGATAGCGTACTGCGTAATTACCCAACTGCCCCAGAAGGATGGTAACGTTTTTCGAGAGTATGTTTCGTTGTATGTATGTCTATTTTTAGCATGCTCTGTAGCCTAAAGGGATTGATAGATTAGCATATTATGTGTCGTTAGATTCGTCCTAATTGTGGGAGTGACATAAGCTATATAAAACGAGAGGGAATATTTTCTTTTTTCAATTAACTTTTTAACACAGTCGGGTTTTTTTAATTACTTTGTTTGTTTTAAATTTGTTTACAACAAGCGTTTAGCCTCACAACTTACAACCAGCGCCTCTTAAATAACTGAATATGTCTTATCTATTGAGGTTAAATTACGAAATCAAAAATTCTGTTCGTCGTCGATTTTATGTTTGCGCGAATCAAAAATAGATTAAAAAGTTAATATTCATAATAGCTTCAACACCAGCCGAAGACGTGAGTTGTTATTTTATGCAATAATTCTCTCTTTCCGTCGTCGATTAAATGTGTCTGTGAATCTAAAATTACATAAAATATTAACATTAATATTAGTTGGGATAAACCATTTGCGTAACATAATTGTCACACAGTTTATAAGGGTGTGTATACATTGCATTACTATTTCACTTTTAAAGCCTTATGAATTCACTTTTTATCTTTAAAAATCTTCCAAAATATGTGTTCTCATCAAACAACAAACATTTGGAAAAACTATTGCATAGGATGCACAAACACCTTTTCAGTGCGTGATTCGAACACGCGGCAATACAGCAACGCTGCCAAGCGCTTAGCTACTGCGCTACCGAACCACCACAATAAAATAAATACTATATCCTTTCACTGTCACCAATAAATGCTACATCACCTAGTAATGTCCTCCAGACTGATTATGGCCACAGCGATTAAAACCCAATAATTGAATTCGGCCCGACCCAGTATACGAACCCGGGACCTCACCAGTACCTTACCAGTACCTCACTGGGACCTCATCAGTAGCGAATATGGCCACCAGATCAACAAGGCAACAAACTCTACACGAAAAAATACACAACGCCATCTATTATACATATGTTTCGCCTCTACACTAGGCATTATCAGAGGAAATAAACTCTCCGGTTAAGCGCTGTTAGCATTTGAAATGAGATTGAAATTTGAAACATTTGCTACCGTAGCTCTGATGCCGTGTGATAGCGGCGTAACAGAATCCACCGTCCAAATATACATCGCCCGTGGATGTTGTAATAGGGCGACTATGGAAAATGCCAAAAAAAACCTTAAGGCTTTAGATAGATGACCAAAAACCTTTCATCATCATCATTACAGCCCTTCACAAGTCCACTGCTGATTATAGGCCTCCCCAAAGGAATGCCACAAAGCACAGTACTGAGCCACCTGCATTCATCGACATGTCTTACCAGGTCGTCACTATATCTAGTAGGGGTCGCCCTACACTTCGTCCACCAGTACGAAGCCGCCACTCGAGAAACTTCTCCCAATCGGTTTTTGCTATATGATCGGCCCATATATTGTTCTGCAGCTTGCTAATCCCTTGGGCTATGTCGTTCACTCTGATTCTACTGCGGATGTCCTCATTCCTAAGTTTATCACGCAGAGAAATTCCGAGCATAGCTCTCTCCATAGCTCGTTGAGCGATCTTGAGCTTCATCATCCGGCCAGCAGTGAAGTACCACGTCTCAGTTTCATGGGTCATCACTGACAAAACGCACTGGTTGTTGTGTCTCGTTTTCAAGTTTTGAGGTATGCCTGACGAGAAGATGTGCCGTAATTTCCCTAACGCTGTCCAGCCGAGTTGAATCCGTCGATTGACCTCTCGGTGTAAGTTGTACTTACCTAGTCTGACTATTTGTACAACTACCGGCATAGGTGTGACATGGATGTTATATATGATCTTTATTTTGTCCATGTTCATCTTAAGACTATTAAGGTCATTGTGCATAATGCTTAGGTTCTCCAGCGATTCTACTTACTACTACGCTGTTGAAGTTAATACCGTATTCTTTCCAGTCCAGAAGCTCGAAAAGGTCTTACAATGCAGCGGTGAAGAGTTTCGGGGATATGACGTCACCCTGTCTTACACCTGTCTGCAATTGGATAGGTTTCGTACTCTGGTTCTTTACTCGGATAGCCATTGTAGCCCTACTGTACAAGCACTTCAGCACTTCGATATACCGACAGTCCACTTGGCACCGCTGAAGGGACTGCAGCACCGCCCAAATTTCGACGTAATCAAAGGCTTTCTCATAGTCCACATACGCCAGATATAGTTGCAAATTGTACTCCTAAGACTTCTGTACAATTTGCCGAAGGGTATGTATGTGGTGCATGGTGCTAATGCCTTTTCAGGAACCGGCTTGTTCGGTAGGCTGGAAGTCGTCGAGTCTGCATGCGAGACGATTCGTAATGACTCTCGAAAACAGCACGTAGACGCGGTTCAGAAGGGAAATGGGTCTGTAGTTCTTCAAGAGAACGTTGTCGCTTTTCATGAAGAACAAGACCACCGCACTTCTGCTCCATGCCTCCGGTGTAGTACCACCATGGAGAACGGAATTAAAGAGCTTCTGAAGGACTTCAAGTACCTGTTTTCCACCCGCTTTCAGAAGCTCTGCTATAATTCCATCCTCGTCTGGGGCCTTGCCGTTTTTAAGGTTCTGGAGAGCCATTCTAATTTCGCTTAGACTGACGTCCGGAATATTATCGGAATAGTGTCGGATAAGACTTGCTCTTGGATCGTTACTCACACTTGTGTGTGGCTCCAACGATGATGTGTACAGCTGCCCATAGCACCTCTCAATCTCACTTAAAATCTCAGGTCTCCCGGAAACGAGACTGACACTCGGTCTTCAGCTTCAACAGTATGCTTTTTGGCAGACAGATCTCTAGCAAAGACGAGCAGTATTAAAGTTGCGTAAGTCCCGCAGCATACATTTGGAATTCGGTCTGTTCCTTTGCCTGTATGCTGTCAAATCTATTGAAGACTGCAGCTTCATTTCCCGTCTAACAGCCATGAGATTAAGAGTGTGATCGGAGAGTTTTTGTGTTCTTCTGCGACGGGTCTTGCAAAACTTAGCTCTGACCGCGTGGACAGTTTCCACGAGCTTGTCATTGATATCGTCCACTGCATTGCAATCTTCTAGGCATTAAAAACGGTTTTGTAGCTCGAGCTGAATGGTTTCGGGACTTAGAGCAAATGTCTCGTGCTCTAAAAAAAAAGGTTTAGAGCACGAGGAGGACGGAGCGTTGACTTCATTAGACGAGATCTCTCCAACTTAACGTTTAGGTTCAGTGTGCCTCTCACCGTTCGGTGATTGCTGCCAGTTTCACCTTCGCGATCAATGAGACATCACTGAACAGTTGTCGTCTGGTTGTCATATTGAAGTCAATCTCATTTTTTGTCGAACCGTGGGGGCTCGACCAGGTCCACTTCTTGTGGGGCGGGTTCTGAAAGAAAGAGTTTATCATAAAGAGTCCTTCTTTCTCCATGAAGTCGACCAGCTGCTGGCCCCTTGGGTTCTGTTGCCCTATTCCGAATTTCCCTACTTTCAGCTCACCGTTCTCTCTTGTGTCTAGTTTTGCATTGAAGTCTCCCATTAACAACGTATAGTGGGTTTTGGAGGAATGCATGGCTCTAGATATATCCTCATACATTTCCTCCACCACCTCATCGGGATGTACCGAGGTTGGTGCGTAAACCTGTATGACCTTTAGCGAATACCGTTTGGTGATTCTGAGTATAAGGTACGCAACCCTCGTCGACACACTCTCAATCTTTACAACGTTGTTAACGAGAGACTTGTGGACGATAAATCCGACACTTTCTTGGGACAATTGGTCGCCCTTTCTTTGGACCTCAAATAGACAAGTTGCGCTGGAATATTATAAATCTTATAATATTCCAGCGCAACTTGTCTATCTCTTCTTCCAGCTCCAGGAATTTCTCGTCATACCTCCGGGTGCGTGTGTTATATGTTGCCAGGTCGAATCGTCTTAGGTGGTCATAGGGGTATATTGCCATAGTCACCACGCTTGGTGAGCGGGTTGGCAACCGCAGTATTTTATTGTAGTTTTGCTGTTATCAAAAAGATGCTGCTGCCCATTTTCTGCCTCAGTCACCTCTTACGACACCCACGGGAAGATATGGGGTAGTGGGTATTCTTACCCGCCACAGCATGGGTAATCCACGTGTAGTGGCGTTACATTATCGCATGACTTGCGATAAATGTAATATCCATTTTGTAACCGTGTAATAGCAGTATATGTAAGAATATCTACTATCTCATACATAGACTTAGAACATACTGGCGTAAGTATATTCTAAGTTTATGATCTCATATCATCCCGTGGGTGTCGTAAGAGACGATAGAGGGAAACAAATCAGGAGATGAGCAGTAGCGCTTTTCTAATAAGAACTAAAATTTAAAACCTGCTGTTACCAATCCGCTTGTCAAGTGTGGCAACTATGGCTTTCCCCAAAGAGGCGACCTATGGGGAAGGCCTATGTTCAGCAGTGGACTTTAATAGACTGTAACGGTAACAGTAACCATTTCGTTTACTCCAGACTTTACGTGGTAGAGTCACGCTGCAGCTATACTCTTATTATTGTTGTAGCACGAATGGGCAAACTCGATCGGAAAAGGACCACGTTCTCACGGAATATCAGCATACACTAGCAGTTTAATGCTGCTGGGTTTTGTATGGTGATCATAGAGAACCGGAGACCCTTTTTACTGGAAATGAGGCCTTCCATCTTGGTTCTCAGGGGTGACAGCGCATCTGAATTTTGATTCTTAATCGAGGATAAGTGTAGATGTCTATGGGCCTCAGCATCCACTTACCATCAGATGAACTGTGTGCTCGTTTGTCACCATTATTTTATATATGAAGAAATAACGCCAACGGGCAGCAGCGTCAAAGTTGCGCGTCATCTGGCACTGCCGTCAACCCGCCTACCAAGCGCCACAAATAAGGCAAATTCCACCCTACCAATGAAATTTTCAATTGCTATTGAGCACGTGGCAAATGAGTAGTTAAGCTCATTTGCCACGTGCTCGGCGTGGCAGAAGAACATCATGAGGACATCCGCATATCTGAGGTACGAAAATTAATATTTCGTAGACAGGTGGAATGTGCCAAAACGCACTGGAGCAGCTCGATGGACTCATTGCTATATAAGCCTGTGCCCAGCAGAGTAACGTATATATGTGCCTTAACTTTGTTACTCCAAAAGAAGTATAATTTATCAAAATGTTTTGATAACTTCCCTCTGCCTTACTTATAATCATTGACTAACACTTACTTAAATCAAGTATTAATTATCTCTATACCTGTCTTTTTCTATTGTCATAAATGGAGAGAAGGAGAGCAACATTATTTGACGTCGATTTTTATGAATAAGGCCGTAACTTTTCCGATAGTTTTATTTTGATATTGATGATCACGTCACTAAACGATAAGTATGTATAGAAAACAGGTTAATTGGGTAAAACCAAATTAACCTGTTTTATATTTAATTACATACATGAGGATTAAGCTGATAAGTTATAATAATGTGCTAGCTTTTGACCGTAACTATGCTCGCTTGCATGTTTAGAAACATAACTTTAGCATAACAATTTTGTAAAATCACTTTTAGTGGCCTTTAATAGGCAGGGGAGAAAAACTCAGAGACATTTTCAGTGTAAGTTTACATGACGCCCAACGGCTCTGCCACACGGAAGAAAAGTTTAAATAATAGTAGATAGGATTTCTTTTAAACTTTAAGTTATATAGTAGATAGGAAATTTTACTTCGTGGAGGCTGTTTTATTTTTAAATGTTAGTAATACTGTATTCAATGATTTTTAAAAAGAACTTTGTCTCCTCTGATAATAGAATCGTCCGACTGTGAAAAAAATCCTATATTTTTATGATGCCGTTTAAACGGGTCAATTATAAGGATTAATTCCTTCTTAGTATCATAGCATCTTAAACTAAAGGGAAATTTTACATTTAAGTTAAGTAAATAAATCATAAAATGATAATACCTTTTAGTATCGATTTTCTTTGTCCTTCTAAAATATCGGCGTTATCATTTCATAGATAGCTTTGATTATTGACTAATAAGTACCCACTTGAGGAATTGCGTACTTCCTTACACTGTATGTGGTAAAGCAACATTGCAGCTATATCATGCTTGTAGCATGAATGGGTCGGCTCGACCAAATAAAGAGACCATGTTCTCAAATAATACCAACGTAAAATAGCAGCTTAATTAATGCTGCTGTGTTTCGTAAAGTGAATGTAGCGAACCGGAGATCCTTTTTACTGAAAACGAGGTGTTCCATCTTGGTGGTAGATGTCTGTGGGCCTCAGCATCCACTTACCATCAGGTTGAATGTGTGGTCTTTTGTCACTCTTATGTTATAAAGAAATTTTTTCCTTATAAGTGTACAATTAAATAGTAAGTAAATGCTTCTCTGAGGTGAGCTTTGTAGAAAGTGAATTTTAAAAATGTTCTTACTGACTTTGGATCACTTATGTTCGAATTTTAAATTGAACTTGACCGCTGGCGAATTATTATGGCTGATTTACACAGGGACATTAACTGGCTTCAAATTCGGGGCAAGTCAGTGTTGACCCGCTACTGGCATAATGTAAATTGATTTGAAGTCAGTACAGCACTGTCTGCGCGACAATTGACTGGCACTGGCGCCTGTTACTGTCCCCGTGTAAATCAGCCATTACTCTTGGTTAAATCCATTATTTGTACAGATTTTTTGTGCATTACGCGCGTATGTAAACTACTAATAGAAAGGATGTTACAAATGTTTTGACGCTGATTTAAATTTCGAACTTTTATCCGCTTACTACTTGAGATACTATCGTCACCAAATGTCCGCTAGGTAAAGTCGTCGTCAAAACCTCCCAAATACCTACTTCGCAACGTGACGCATCTGCATATTGTGAAGAATTTTGTAAAGAAAAAACACGTCATACATGTAAAATATTTATAGAACAAGGACCAGTGTGACAGCAAAGACCGAGTTAAAATTGAATTAAATGTCTCAACAGGCAGCGAAATTATCAAAAATTAAGAATTTGTATACAACAGGCTTTCCCAAACTTATAGCCACACGTACCCCTATTAAATTGACACTGGCTAATGATTTCTTATATTTACGCGAACACACATTTAACTTGTTTTTTGACGGCTACCTCCAAATTAAAAAAAACATTAATTAATAAATTTTAATCTGGAGGTAGCCGTGGTTAACTATGACATTGGGAAGTCATACACGTCAGTCATACCCCCCTGACCATAAATGCTGTAAAGTACTTGAAACGTCGGGAATATAAAATAAGTTAATATATGTGATAAAATCCGTAAAACTACATAAAGAAGAAGAAAAAAATGCATTTTAATTTAAAAATATACAGGCACAAAGGGTATTAAGTTTTTAATGTGTAATTTAGACAAAATAACAAGCGCTACGCGCACAACGTCTTACCACATGAGTAAAGAATCTTACCCCTGGGACATAAACCATTGAAACTATGTCACGTCACAGTATTAAGCAAACGCGAAATTAAATTGGCGTTCGCCGTCATGAGTACCTACAGCACACGTGAGCTACCAAGTCAGCCGCCATGACGTAAATCTTCTCGCGAACCCCTAACACCAACTGGAATACCCCTAGGGGTTTGCGTACCCAAAACTGAGAAACCCTGGCATAGAAGAACTTGCATCAAATTCTGAGCGATTGATAAATTAATTAAAAATATTGAATATAAATTGAAAGATATAGATATAGGTAGGATATAGGATATAGGAAAGATATCTTAAATTGTTATTGAATTTAACTTGTCCTTAGTTTTATGTTTGTTTTAAATTAAAATGTGAAATTGTATGGTTTTCTTATAATACAATGTTACTTGGAAGGAGCTGGTCCTTATAATTGACCCTTTTAATCGGCTTCATAAAAATGCAAAGATAGCTGACTGAAGGGTAATATTATCCCAAAAGTAGATCATATTTCCGTTTAAGTAAAATAAGATTTACCTACTGTTTAACAAAATATATATACGTAAATAAGTTGTGTATTTGACAATGACTCCATTATACCTTCTTCCTAATTCAACTTCTATTGAAAATTCCATCACGAACGCTCCGTTATTAGTAGTATTGAATATGTAAAAATCAGCATTTAGCAGTACGCAGTGTGCACAGAGCACGGATTCACTGCCGTATCTCGGCGCGGCTATTTAGTGCTATATAGTAGTGGGCAGAGACTTCCAGGTCTATAGTGTATTATGTATGGCATAGACGGATTCAGAGGGGAGCTCATGGGCACATACCATCTCTGCTGCCGCATCTCCATATGCAGAATTAGATTTTTACAAGTATTTCCTCTTATAATCACGTTGCACACACTGCGAAAAATCATCGACCTATGCTGACTATACCACCTATGCTTTAAAAACATGTTTTGGTCTGTCTCTGAAATTGCGACTTGGGTGGGTTGCGAGTACCATGCAAAAGAAATAATATTAAAGTAATGCTACCGCCGCGGGGCAATGGGTTCAAATCACACTAGGAACAAGGTTTGTACGGAAAACAATCCTAGTGTGAGGACAATATTATTTAATTTTACCACACATTGATAGAAATTAATTTTAACGGATTTTATTGCTTAACATTTTATTTAATTATTAAAGCTATCCTCAAGAGTGGCCACCTGTTTACCCAGACTTGATTTCAGACGTCGACAACATGAGATTATTTGCTAATTTGAAATTCTAATTTGTCACGTGCTAAGCGTTGAAAGTAAACGTAGAGTGAAGACCTCTACATCCGCATAATACATAAAATATTATAGTTCCATGTAGTATCTATAAAATACTGTGTTTCGTCACAGATTATTTTTTATAATTCTTAGCCAGCGCTTAACTACAATCCCACCTGATGGTAAGACTGGCACTGACTTAATAAAAGCCTATTCACATTTGCCTTGAAGACACCCAAATTGTAATCGAATGGAAACACAGATGCTGGCAACTTATTCCACACTTTTGCTGTACGCATGAAGAATGATGTAGCAAACCGTTTGGTTCCGATGCGTGGTAGGTCAACAACGAAAGGGTAGAGACTGGCTGAACGTCTGGTTGTCCGATGGTGGAAGAGAGGGAGGAATTAAGTTATGCAATTCCTGCGCACAGTCTCCGAAATGCATCCTGTAGAAAACCGAAAGGCTGGCTACTTTGCGCCTGTGTTGGAGGCTGGTTAGATTGGTTTTAACCGAATTCGCGTCACCAATAAGCCTCTTAGCACGCCTTTTCATTGAGTCCAAAGCTGCTAGGTGGCATTTTACAGCACTAGCACCATATATGACAACTATACCCCATGCATGACCGGTCTCGCGCTTTATATAAAGTAAGCACTAAGCAGCTGTCCCGGCGTGAAGTATCGCCGCACTTTTGCAAGGACTCCTAGCTTCCTTGCAGCTGCTTTGGTTTTGGACTCAATGAACCGCCCTAGGTTCAGATCTGAGCATATCTCAGCCCCCAACAATTGAATGCGCTCGGTGTATTCCAGTGATACATTTCGGAAAGAAGGAGCCAAGGTGAACTGGCTCCTTTTTGCAGTGAAGAGACACTCTTGTATTTTGGAGGCGTTGAATTTCACATGATTGGCATTGTCTCATTTGGAGGTTGCCTGTACTGTGAGATTCACACGCTCTACCATAGCTCCTCTTTCGGACTGGATTGGATCTGGACTGCCTCGAGGACTTAATTGATATTTCTCCACAACTGTGCTATCGTCTGCATACCCATAAATACGGGGCATAAGCAGATAATTAATATGCAACAGGAAGAGAGTTGCGGAGAAAACGGACCCCTGAGGAACACAGGATGGGATGAGCAG
This sequence comes from Parnassius mnemosyne, assembly GCA_963668995.1. Lineage (NCBI taxonomy): Eukaryota > Metazoa > Arthropoda > Insecta > Lepidoptera > Papilionidae > Parnassius > Parnassius mnemosyne. The sequence continues at coordinate 41,508,332 of CAVLGL010000013.1, read as the reverse complement.
CAGAATAAATAATAGTACTACGTAGTTTCGTGACCACGCAGCGGGTTTTTTCCGTTCACTCATTTAAGAATAAAGAGGCGTCTTTTCTTTGTAGTACCCATGGTAATAGTGCTTTTTTGGTTATAATAACATAATATTTGAAGGTATTTATTTTTTCTTCCACAGCTTTATAAGACCTAAGATTTATAAAAAAATATTGTAGTTGCTGTACAATGAATAAAAATTTAAAATAACTTAGATTCAAATTTGGAGGAAATCGGATCAGTTATTCAGAGGTGACCCATTAATAAAATCAACACAAAACTGGTAATGATCGTCGCCAATAGATAAGTTGCTTTTTTATGTTCCAAGAACCTAATAACAAAGCGAATCGTTCAAGGTCAGGCGTAGACATTGATCATAACAAAAAATCGTTGAAAAAAACTATGTGAGCAGAATACAATTTCTTTTTTTTTAATTTAAACTTGTGTTTCAAATCCGATCCATTGGTGACGTTACTCTATTTTTGCAATTATTTCAATTAAAAAAAATATACCTCAAACTTCAAAATGTTAATTTCCCTTCTTGTTTAACGTCTGGAGGTGAGTATTCGATTTCTCGAATTCTACTCTAGAGCTACTCAGAATGGACCCCGTGGATAGTTTTTCGAGAAGGCATATTGGCGTTTATTAAATTGCTAAAATAGCGACATGACTAAGGTAAAACTGTTATTTGCATTAAGTTGATTAAATTGCGTTTTTTGTAATTGACAATCTTGGCAGACAAATTGCAATGAAAATAAAAAGTACGTTTCTGTGGTATTTCCTATCGAATCCAACTCCAAAATATTATAGTTAAGCAGATAGATAGATAAGTTGTGATAAAGATGTTGATTAGAATTATTTTCTGCCGACTTCCAAAAAGGAGATGGTACTCAATTCGACGCGTATGTTTTTTTTTTATGTGTGTTACCTCATAACTTTTTACTGGGTGGACCTATTTTGATGATTCTTTTTTTTATATGAAAGCTGATACTTCTCGTGTGGTCCCATATGAATTTGATCAAGGTCAGATCAATAGTTATTGAGTTGAGTTAACTTATATTGAAGTCGGCTGTACAAAAATTTTAATTTTAAATTATATAGAGAATGATTCCTAAAATTTTTATTTTTATTAAATTTATTTTACAATAATTCCTAATTTTATACGTTAAATATAAGTTAGTATAAGCTATCGTATGAAGATTTTACTTTTTAATTTGATCGTATTCATTAAAATAACGTAAAACATCCCAGATTATTTATTTCATATGTGTTTAACAGCGTAAACTCTCCTCTATTTGCAGATGATAGTTCTATGGTATTTACATGTACCTGAAGAATATTATTAACTGGCTTAAATCGAATAATTTAATAATAAATTTAAAAAAGACTCAAATAATGAATTTTGAACAAAGGAAATGGCTTCTTGATTTACTTAATATTAATTACGATGGTGAAACCGTGAATAAAACTAAAGTAACAAAATTCTTAAAATTCTTCAAATAACTTAAACTGGGAGACTCGTTAATAGTATATATTTGCATAAAATTGTATATAAACACGGAATATAAAAAACATAGATGCTTTACGGAAGATATATTTCGTCTTCGTATCTTGTACTGTGCGCTACGGTGTAATTTATTGGGGCATGCTACAAGGCGCGAAGATACATTTAATGCGCAAAAAAGTGTTCAATCTCAAATATATCGAGTACCGAAAGCTATAAAACTACAATTTAAATTCTTCAAATAATTGGTATTTCCAGCGTTGTATATTTATGAAGTTGTGAGATTTATAAAAGTTAATCCTGAAATATTCAATGATCATTTAATAATAAATAATCGACGTAAAACTGAAATTCGTTTTTGCAGTCGGTGCTAAGACACGACCCGACTTTTAAACTCTTTCTTCCAAATCGAAAAGTTTAAACTTTTTACCTTTTTAAGTGGACTAAGCGATATCAGGTAACGATTAGAATGTCGGTATAAAAGTAACAATAAAAACTTCGCCCCCTAAGTAATTTTTACATTCATCACTTTTTTTTCAAATTTTTTTGGAACATTTCACTACAATTGTTGTGGTTGCCCATATTATAACAGTTGACTATTGTTGAGAAATCGGTGCACATACAAAAAAAAAACATACGCATAGGAACCTACTTTTAGAAGTTGTTTAAAAAATAAACAAAATCCCATTTATCATTTTCTGTGTTGTTTTAATTATTTTCATTTAAGGTTTTGATTCAAAATGTTACTTTAAAATCCTTATTTCGGTATCTCTTCTAGTGTGCAATAAACTCAACCATCTTATTACAAAACGTAAACAACATTTTCATAGTCTCGTATAGTTGTTTATGGGTTACGGTCTCTTACCATCAGGTGAAATGCATGCTCGTTTGCTCCCTCGTCTACAAAACATTCTCGGGTTTAAACTATGGTTTAATAAGAGTCCTCATAACAAGAAATTCTTTAGCCGCAGCGCCAAAGTATTCGCAAATTTGATATTTGCTGTCATATTCCATATTCTACATTTTAGTTTGCACATTTCCACGAAACTTCTGCCGTAAAACAGATTCTAATTTATAAATGTAATAAGGCCATAAGACTGTAATTTCTAAGAGGCATAGTCATATCAATAACTCTGGGATCAATTTAACTTTTGTTTCGCTTCGATTCATAGACAGATATACATTTAAATTTATCCTCGATAAAACTGCGGATGCGTTGTCATCCCTGAAGACTAAGATGGAATGCCTCGTTTCCAATAAAAGAGGTTTTCGGTTCTCTACACTTACCATACCATACCATACCATAGCAGCATCAAGCTGCTATTTTACGCTGGTATTCTGTAAGAGCATTGTTCGGTCGAGCCAACATATTCGTGCTACAAGTACAACTGCACTGCAGCGTGGCTCTACACGTACCACATCATAGTTACCTGTACTACAAGGTATTTATTCAATCAATAGATATAAAGGGTTAGAATAAGTAATGTAGGCGAATGGTGAAGAAAAACAATTTAAAAAGACATTATTTTCTTTTTATCCTTTAAATTCAAATAAATTATTTTAACTGATTGTCATTCATAAATATGTAACGTCCACTATTTTACTACGCACACACACATTCGTAAGGGTCGCTCGGTCGGCAAAAACGACGTGAATTGAATCGTACACAGAAGAGCGCGCGTACACGTAGTTGTTGCCTATAAATCACAATCAATTCAGGATAATTTCAACTTTGAAAATACCGAGTTAATATAAGCCTTATTAACTCGGTATTTTCAAAACTTCAATAACGGTAAATCATTGTTTATATATTTGAACTAAAATATCAAAATTGAATACTCTTTGAAAAATAACCCTGTATGTTTATTTTTTAAAGTAGACCCATAGTGTAAGAACACTAGAAGTGAAAGTTTTTAAGTTCGCATCTTATTAAAAACAATTTCAATGTAAACTGTTCTGTTTTCCGTTTCAAGTTTTAATATTTATAAATAAAAAATTGGTAAATCCAATTGGGCATACATTAAGCGCATTAAAAAAATTACGTATAACATGATTATACGGAATTTATAAGGTAGTTTAAATACATTTCGACAGCACTATCGACTTCAACACCCTCGAAAACCATGAAAATGACACCCGTGATGAAAGAATTGGTACCTAATTCAGCCGCCATCTTGGATTTACATTTCGACAGCACTATCGGCTTCAACACCCGCGAAAACCATGAGAATGATACCTATGATAAAAAAATTTATATCTATTGCAGCCGCCATCTTGGATTTACATTTCGACAGCACTATCGGCTTCAGCACCCTGGAAAACCATGAAAATGACACCCATGATGAAAAAATTGATACCTATTGCGGCCGCCATCTTGGATCGAAATGTAATTTCGACAACCCTATCGGTTTCAACACCCTCGAAAACCAAGAAAATGTCACCCAGTACAAAAAAAATTATACTACTTACTTTTAGTACGTACTACTATTATTTATTCTGTGCTTTTAAAATATTGTAATAAAAAAAATCTCATTATTATTATAATCAAGTATTTAAGAAATTTGGTTATTCGAATATTGTGTATTTGTACAGCGATCTTTTTGAGCCGCTGCAAACAACCGAAACAATGTCCACTCACGACGGCGACTGAAGACTGAAGCCGAACTAAACTACTCTGTGGCTGTAGCTCCCCATTTACAGAAATAATTTATTTACAAGGCTACCAAATCAACGAAAATTTCGCCATTTTGGAGCCGAAAAAAATTAATTATAGCTAAACAAAACAAAATTACACTGTCATTTACATTCAGTGGCTTCCCACATGATAGATGAAGAGATTAAAAAATAGATTGAGTTAAATAATTGATATTTTCAAAAGTTATCGTGTTTACAAGCCATAGGGACATGATAAATCCACACCATAAGCCACTAAAACCCTTTTTTTATTTAAAAATAGCAATTAATCGATATAAAAAAAATATTAATAAGTTCAATAATCATTTATCTTTCTAACAATGTGCTTTTTATATCATTTATATGTATAATATGATTGCTAGATACGATTTTATTCGATAAAACGTTGGAATCTTAATTTTTAGGCGATAGTAGAACATACCTTGCGTTTTAGCTTAAGGTATGCAATACAGTCCACGAGGTACCATGTGTAAGAAACAAACTGAGCGCTGCGTACATTTCAAGTAATGCAAAAACCAAGCCAAAGCCATGCTTAATTCATTGTAAAAACACGCACTCACGTACACATATATGCATCTAAAATTATTTGCAACCAACGTGTCTAAAGTGTATATACAGGATGGCGATAGGGTTTATCACATTAAATGAAAATACTTATCCTACAGAACGTTCTGTGAACATACACAACTAAAAAAAATATATAACAATTAACATTCTAGTCGCGGTAGCCCTTTTTTCGTTTTTTGCCTAATTACCTATGAATGGGAAAGTGTAGGTAAATAATTACCTATGTCGATGCCGCGTGAGCACTGCGTATCTGCGGCACCGTTACCGCTTTTACAGGTCACTTGAGGTCTGTAAACTAATATTATCCAGGTGATTTATTTCGTGTCAATTTTTACGCTATTTATTTTCTTTAAAGATGCATTTTCTTTATTTTTGGTAAAATTGTTTATTTTATTATTTTAACAGACATATATGAACTTGTATTTACGCTATGTTATATGTGATAACCTAATCGCCACCCAGTATATACAACATGTAACAAAAACCCTGTGGTTTCCGTTAAGTACGTTATCAGGGTCGGTATTCAAACCTATAGAAATAACTTTTTTTTTAAAACTCGACCATATTTTTTTTGTTTTATAAAAAAAATATGTGGTTTTATGACCTTCTTACTGACACACTTGCCGTGTAGTGGCGGTTAAGAATATCCACTACCCCATATCTTCCCGTGGGTGTCGTAAAAGGCGACAAAGGGAAACAGGCAGGAGATGGGCAGCAGCATCTTCCTGATAATAGCCAAAATAACAATAAAAAAAAAACTGCGGTTGCCAACCCGCTCGCCTAGCGTGGCAACTATGGCAATATACCCCCCATGAGCAATGACAATAATAAACGGCCCCCAGTCCCCGGCGGCCCCGCTATTCCTGGCTACGGTGGCGACCATGGTAACGGCGGGGCAGGGGGTGCTAAGAATCTCCGGTGGAGGTTCGGTTGCCACCTACGACGACTCGACCTGGCAACATACAACGCACGCACCCTGAGGACTGACGAGAAGATTGTGGAGCTGGAAGAAGAGATAGACAAGTTACGCTGGCATATTGTAGGGTTATCCAAAGTCCGAAGAGAGGGGGAGGACACGGTAATCCTCAATCCGGCAACTTGCTCTATTACCGGGAGGGCGACCATCTGTCCCAAGGAGGTGTTGGATTTATCGTCCACAAGTCTCTCGTTAACAACGTTGTAAAGATTGAGAGTGTGTCGACGAGGGTTGCGTACCTTATACTCAGAATCACCAAACGGTATTCGCTGAAGGTCATACAGGTTTACGCACCAACCTCGGCACACCCCGATCAGGAGGTGGAGGAAATGTATGAGGATATCTCTAGAGCCATGCATTCCTCCAAAACCCAATATACGGTGTTAATGGGAGACTTCAATGCAAAACTAGGCACAAGAGAGAACGGTGAGCTGAAAGTAGGGAAATTTGGAATAGGGCAACGGAACCCAAGGGGCCAGCAGTTGACTGACTTCATGGAGAAAGAGGGACTCTTTATGATGAACTCTTTCTTCCAGAAGCGGCCACACAGAAAGTGGACCTGGTCGAGCCCCGACGGTTCGACAAAAAATGAGATTGACTTCATTATGACGACCAGACGACAACTGTTCAGTGATGTCTCAGTGATCGCGAGGGTGAAAACCGGCAGCGATCACCGAATGGTTAGAGGCACACTGAACCTAAACGTTAAGTTGGAGAGGTCTCGTCTAATGAAGTCAACGCTCCGTCCCCCTCGTGCTCTAATCCAAAGTCACGAAACCTTTCAGTTCGAGTTACAAAATAGTTTTCAGTGCCTAGAAAACTGCAATGAAGTGGACGATATGAATGACAAGCTCGTGGAAACTGTCCATGCGGTCGGAGCTAAGTCCTGCAAGACCCGCCGCAGAAGAACACAAAAACTCTCCGATCACACTCTTAATCTCATGGCTGTTAGACGGGAGATGAAACTACATTCTTCAACAGATTTGACAGCATACAGGCAACTGAACAGACAGATCTCCAAATGCATGCGGCGGGACTTACGCAACTTCAATACAGCTATTATTGAAGAAGCGATCGAGCGGAACCAAGGCTCCAAAGTCTTTGCCAGAGATCTGTCTGCCAGAAAGCGCCAACTGTCAAAGCTGAAGACAGAATGTGGCAGCATCGTTTCCGGGGCACTTGAGATTTTGAGTGAGATTGAGAGGTTCTATGGGCAGCTGTACACGTCATCGTTGGAGCCGCACGCAAGTGTGAGTAACGATCCAAGAGCGAGTCTTATCCGACATTATTCCGATGATATCCCGGACGTCAGTCTGAGCGAGATTAGAATGGCTCTCCAGCACCTTAAAAACGGCAAGGCCCCAGGCGAGGATGGAATTACAGCGGAGCTTCTGAAAGCGGGTGGAAAACCGGTACTTGAAGTCCTTCAGAAGCTCTTTAATTCCGTCCTCCATGGTGGCATTACACCGGAGGCGTGGAGCAGAAGTGCGGTGGTCTTGTTCTTCAAGAAAGGCGACAACGCTCTCTTGAAGAACTACAGACCAATTTCCCTTCTGAGTCGCGTCTACGTGCTGTTTTCGAGAGTCATTACGAATCGTCTCGCGCGCAGACTTGACGACTTCCAGCCTCCCGAACAAGCCGGTTTCCGAAAAGGCTTTAGCACCATAGACCACATACATACCCTTCGACAAATTGTACAGAAGTCCGAGGAGTACAATTTGCCACTATGTCTGGCGTATGTGGACTATGAGAAAGCCTTTGATTCCGTCGAAATTTGGGCGGTGCTGCAGTCCCTTCAGCGATGCCAAGTTGACTGTCGGTATATCGAAGTGTTGAAGTGCTTGTACAGTAGGGCTACGATGGCTATCCGAGTACAGAACCAGAGTACGAAACCTATCCAATTGCAGAGAGGTGTAAGACAGGGTGACGTCATATCCCCGAAACTCTTTACCGCTGCATTGGAAGACGTTTTCAAGCTTCTGGACTGGAAAGGATACGGTATCAACATCAATGGCGAGTACATCACTCACCTTCGATTTGCCGACGATATAGTCCTTATGGCAGAATCGCTGGAGGACCTAAACACTATGCTCAATGACCTCAATAGTGTTTCCCAACGGATAGGTCTAAAGATGAACATGGACAAAACAAAGATCATGTTTAATGTCCATGTCACACCTATGCCGGTAGTTGTTGGGAACACTAAGCTCGAAGTTGTTGACGAGTATGTTTACCTGGGACAAATAGTCCGACTAGGTAAGTCCAACTTCGACCGAGAGGTCAATCGACGGATTCAACTCGGTTGGGCAGCGTTCGGGAAATTACGGCACATCTTCTCGTCAGGTATACCTCAAAACTTGAAAACGAGACTGTACACCCAGTGCGTGTTGCCAGTGATGACATACGGAACTGAGACGTGGTCCTTCACTGCTGGCCGGATGAGGAAGCTCAAGGTCGCTCAGCGAGCTATGGAGAGGGCTATGCTCGGAGTTTCTCTGCGTGATAAACTCAGAAATGAGGATATCCGCAGTAGAACTAGAGTGACCGACATAGCCCAACGGATTAGTAAGCTGAAGTGGCAAGGGGCCGGCCATATAGCTCGAAGAACCGACAACCGATGGGGAAGAAAGGTTCTCGAGTGGCAGCCTCGTACCGGCAGGCGAAGTGTAGGGCGTCCCCCCACTAGATGGAGTGACGACCTGGTAAGATATGCAGGAAGTCGATGGATGCAGGTGGCTCAGGACCGTGCTTTGTGGCATTCTTTGGGGGAGGCCTATGTTCAGCAGTGGACTTGTGAAGGGCTGTAATGATGATGATGATGATACTGACACTAGCCGATGCTAAAGCTAAGTAAAGCGGGGTCTTTGACAATCCTCTTACTCCCCAGACAATGCAAAGGTAATAAAACCACATACAATTTGCATACAATATTTTTTTTTATAAAATTAAAAAAATATTGTTCGAGTTTTAAAAAAAGTTATTTCTATGCGTTTGAATAATGATACTGATAATGTACTTAACGGGAACCACAGGGTTTTTGTTACATATTGTATATTATGTGCGCCTAGCAGTCCTTTACGGGGTGATAAAGAAAGAAAGAAGAAAGATGTGTGCTTCTCTTGAAATGTACGCAGCGTTCCATCTTTCTTTCTTTGTTGGTCTGTGTATACAAATAACATGCTTATTTGATTACAAGAAGTTGAGAAGTTGTTTAATAGTATTTCCATAGAGTTGCGCTTTGGCAGCGCATAAATGGGATTACAGAAGCATGAAGGACATTACTTATTAAAACAGTGAAGAGAGAAAGTGTAATTCTTATGTAAATACTACGGCTACCCGCTGGGCGTAAATTGAACTTTAGTATATAAATAAAAAGTATCCAATAATGTCATTATTGACTTAACCAAATTTCTTTAGATCCCTTGTGCCATTCAAGCGTACTTGAAGAATAAACCAAGACAAACAAGCAATTTTTTACTTTTTATAATATTGGTAAAGGAACAAAATGATTATGCAAACAATCTCTGTCCTATTATCCTCTCGATTTTGATCTTTTTTGATTTATTAAAAAACGAGGACAGACATCCAGACCCGGAACAATTATTTGTAGGCCATAGAAATACTTGTTCCGTGCGGGATTCGAACCCGCAGTCCCCATTGCAACAACTCATTGTTAAGCCACTGCGCCACGGAGCCGGTGTTATAATTTTATTTAAATTTTATATACATTTTAGGGTTCCCTACCCAGAGGGTATCCAACGGGGCCCTATTACTAAGCCTCCGCTTTCCGCCCATCCGTCCGTACGTCCGTTTGTCTGTCTGTCAGCGGGCTGTATCTCATGATCCGTAAGACGTAGATAGTTGAAATTTTCATAGAATGTGTATTTTTGTTGTCGCTATAACAAAAGATAATAAAAATTTAAATAAATTAATAATTAAAAGAGGCTCCCCTACTAGAAACCTGTATTACGATTGTACGGAACCCTTCATGCGCGAGTCCGACTCGCACTTCGCTGGTTATTTTTTTAGATAGATTTTCTGCAGTTGGGTTTTGCCTCGGAAATTATAAAATAAAAACATTTTTTTCTTTCACGGCTCACGGTCCTGATTCCTGGCAATATAACCCGTAAAATTTTTATTTTCACGTAATAAAAAAATGATCGTCATAATTAAAAAAAATTCAACGTTAATTTAAATTCTATTATCTGTTTGATCAACCTTTGTAATTGGAGTAGTAGAATGTAATCATTTAATTTTAAAACTTTGCTTTTAAAACGACTCTAGAGTAGATAAGCCCCTAGAGGTTTGCATGCTATCATTGCATTGTAATGTGACATTCACATACTTAATAAATAAATTAAAAAATGACTGTAGCACGAATGGGTTATCTCGACCAGGAAAGGACATCATACCCGCACAATATTAGCATCAAATTTCAGCATAATGCTGTTGTCTTTCGTATGGTGAGTGTGGAGGACTGTAGCACTTTGTTTTTACTGGAAACGAGCCATTTCATCTTATATCGGCTATACATGTTGGTCCAGCGAAGGCGCGTACTAACGTGTAGACAGCCCATTTGTCAAGCCTCGCCATTGCTTGTCGTCGTTCGTCTAGCTGGCCAAGTGCAAGCGAGCGAAAACCTGTAAACGATTCGTTCGGGGTGCCTTGCCACCACTCTGGATCGCTCGCTACGACTCGTCTCACTTCAGAATAGTGTCGGCTTCTCTGCACAAATCAAAGGCGCTCGCCTGCACTCTGCTGTTGACAAGTTGTGCTCGTTAGACCGTAGCACTCGCCTTGCATCAATTTGCCTACGTTCGCGTTAGCTGAGGTTTGGTCAACATGTATCGCCAGGTTTAGTCGTCATTAGTGACGACACATTTGCATTTTAACTCATAATCGAAACCATCAGATGGACTGTGTGCTCGTTTGTCACTATTATTTAATAAAAAGCATGTTATTTTTGTATGAATGTTACGGAATATCTTCGTCTATTGTGAATCGAATTTAATGATTCTTTTTGTTAAATGTTGGCCAGAATCGAATACCTTCTTACTGGAAACGAAGCGTCACCTTAGAACCTAAAGGTGGAAACGCATCTGCATTTTTTTAGTTTGTAATCTATTGGTTGTAAGGAATAAATCGACATGTGTTATTTAAGTTTCGCCTTGTTACGGTGGTAGGTCCATTCTCAATACAAAAAGAAATTGCCTCCTTTAGTCAGTAGCTGCCTTTTAAAACATAGGTATCTAGACTAAGAAAGGATTTTTGAAAATTCAACCCCTGAGGGGGTGAAATAGGGTGTTGAAAAAGTTTGTATGAAACTTTTTATTTTACGAGTCGACTACTCTGAGATTTTTGAATACTCCATCCACTAACGGTAAAGGATGAAAACCATTATAAAATTGTAAACAATTTTGATGCGGATTTCAATTTATCAATACATATATTCTTTATTGTACAACAATACACTCTGGAACAAAAATTAAATTAAATTAATAAAAAAGGTACAATAGGCGGTCTTATCGCTCCGGAAGCGATTACTTTCAGACAACATTATTATACAAAAAAATTGGTCCCAACGAATGGCTGGGAGTGAGGCGTACATAAATAATTATACAATTCAGTTAAAAAAAAATGTTGTCATGATTATCAGTTACTTATATCGGTTTGTTTTGGAGTTTATATCTATGTTGTTTAGTTTTTTCTTATAATGATGTAGGTATAAGTTTACCCCTGTAAGGACATATCCCTTGTCTAAAAAATTTCATATTTCGTTTGTAACAATGCGTATTGATATTGTCGATGGTGTATCTATCTAAATAAATAAAATAAATGATTACACGAAGTATGATGGAATTATAATGGTTGCAAGTATTAAGCTTTGAGTAGATTTTTGAAGGAAAAAAAGGATTGAGCACGGCGTATATGTAAAGGGAAAGAGTTCCACAAGGGTACGTACCCGCTGTAATAGAAAATATTTCATTTAAGAAAGAGGATAAATGTAAAGAAATAAGAAGCGGCAGATTATTAGAGCGGTTTTCACTCTTAAAATATGCGATCATTATCATTCGGAAATATGACAAAGATTTGATCTCGTAATTAGTGTGGGTCATGACTCATGACTGTCTGGACGCTATAACGTGGACGCGGGTAAAGCCGCGAGACGAAAAGCTAGTAAACTATAAAAGATAATTGATATACAGCCAAATATAAAGATCCAGTTAGTAAGTAATGAAAGCAATCAATTAGGGGATTATCACTTAATAAATTGATAGAAAAATTCCATGTACCACTCCCATTCCTTGTAACATTTATAGATTATTCTGGACAGCATCGCACATCCATTGAACCTTAATGTACACTTAAATCAAGCCATAGATAGCACTTATATTTTTTTATATTTTTAAAGTGACAAACGATCTGACAGTCCACTTGATGGTAAGTGCTTACTGTAGTTCGTGAACACCTGTGTGTCGACCCTGTCGTCGCGCCACATGCGAAACGCATCGAAACCTAAATCACGCTATCAAAGTTCCGAAGTACAGCAGTATATATACCTCCAAACTACCACACAGAGCGTTAGCCGCCGTAGTAAATCCCTCTCCCCCTTTCCTTTTGCGGCTAAACCTGCAGCTAGGGATGGGCAAGGGAAAAAAGTATATCGATATATATCGAATCGATATTTTTATCAGTATCGATATATCGTCATTATTTACATGATGTAAAGATAAGGTCCAAAATTTTATATTACTGCCGGTTGGACGACGAAAAAAAAAGGATAACCAACCACATATGAATATTTTGCTCTGCCTTTTGTTGTTACATGTTTTGTCATTAATACAAAATTTTAAAATATATCGAAATTGATACGAATTCGATACTCTAAAATAAATATCGTTATATCGCGATTTAAAATATCAATGATTTTTTAATAAAAATATAGATATTTCGATATATCGATATTTTTTGCCCAAACCTATCTGTGCAGCCATCTTTACATATAGAAGGCTATAGATACGTTGTGACTCCTGTGGAGTAAGATGGAATTTTTCACAGCCTGTCTCTTTATACCATTCAGACCGCAACACTGCAGTACAAGCACTGCTATTTGGCGACAGAAATAGGTAAAAGTGTTGTACCTACCCAGACGTACTCCTAGACAGAAAAAAGTCCTACCTAGTGAATAATATTTAATTAAATAAAAATACATATACCACAAAGGTAAGTACAACGTCAGTAAAAACCCAAAGCGCCGGACATTACAGCCCTTCACAAGTCCACTGCTGAACATAGGCCTCCCGCAAAAAATGACACAAAGCACGATCCTGAGCCACCTGTATCCATCGACTTCCTGTGTGTCTTACCAGGTCGTCACTCCATCTAGTGAGAGGACGCCCTACACTTCACCTGCCGGTACGAGGCTACCACTCGAGAACCTTTCTTTCCCATCGGTAGTTGGTTCTTCCAGTTATATAGCCAATCCTTCGGAATCAGTACAAAAAAATCAAGCCGGTCGAACTTATACTTATACTCTTGCAAAAACTCCAACACTCGTCAAGTCTTCAAGAAGTTAGCAGTTGAGTGGAAGAAGAAGGAAGTTGTTCTGCTCAGTAACATGTTAACTAATCTTAGTTTGTTTTACTAAGCCCATGAATAACAGAACTGAATATATTGATTAGAGGATTGTAAATGTCCAGGTAAAAATTTAATTATTCCTGTAGTCGTCCCTGTGCACGAGGTCATCCCGGTCAGCTTGTCGAATCATCAGAGGCGACTGGCACGCGATGACAGGCCGCTTCGTAGCCCATCATTTTCTTTCTCTCTCGCCCTAACCCACGTTTTAATGCGCTGACAAGAGCCCTGACGGGACACTGTCTTAAAGAGCACATGTCCATCCTGGGACTAACTAAAGGATGTGCCGGTTTTGATCCTTAACGAAAGAAACGCCTCTGCGCATCTTAACTGATTGCGAACCCTTAATGCGCAAACGTAACATCTGGGAAACTAGCTAATCCGCCAGAAGAAGTAAAATTGCTCACAGCTAAGCAACTCCTTCTATTTATTAAAGACGTAAAGCTTAGCAGTGAACTATAGACATAGCAGTGATCACAATAGATCTTTAAGGTCGCAGTGATACTGGACTCCTGCCAACGCCTTCTGTTTGGTTTGATTTTGTTTATTTTATTTAAACTATATTTAATATAGGCTATCAAGTTTATTAAATATGTTTATTTTATCATCATCATCAGCTTGATTACAAATGATCAATTTCCACTGAACATAGGCCTCCCCAAAGATAGTGGTTCGCAACCGTAGTTTTTATTTTTTTTTTATTACGAAGACGCTGCTGGCCATCCCCTGGTTTTTCCATCTCTCGTATCTTACACACACTAGACGATATAGGCTAGTGCATATCATAGCTAAGGATATGCACTACCCTATATCGGACACGGGTATAAAAAGGAATTCTTACACCGCCACTACACCGATTTATTTCATTTATATTTTATTTTTTCTACTTTACATATTTATTCAATTATATTTAATGTATTTGTATGTGTTTATATTATACTATCAATCCGCCCCGGCTTCGCCAACTGTCTAGTCCAAATGTGAATCTAAGGCATCTAGGGACCAATTTAGACACACGTAAGAAATTTCATCAAAATCGGTCGAGCCGTTTTTGAGTTTTAGCACAGATAAATGATAGGGTTTTAGCGAGACTAACGAACAGCAATTGATTTTATATATATATAGATTACACAACCAGACAAAATAATACCTACAACGATATCGCATATGTCATATAAATATTTATTTATTTATTTATACACTTTATTGTACTAAAGGTACAAACGGCGGACTTAATGCCATATGGCATTTTCTAAAGTTAGTGAGAGGTAATATAATTAATTCATTAAAAGCTATAAAAAGTCAACTGCTGAAAATAGGTTAATCCTAAAGATTGCTTCATAGGGAAATATTTGGCATAGCTTCCACACTTGGCAGAGGGTTCAGAACCTCTTTTTTGTAAATTTCATTTTGTTATGAGAAGTATGCTTTTGCCCATCTCCTGTTTGAGTTTTCCCTGTTGCCTCTTTCTAAACGCTTAGGATGATATTGGTAATTACTAACTTTGTTAAATAAAGATGCGGTCATTAAGGAGTATGTTAGGGATGAATCTGAATGATAGAGTGAGAAATTGTTTAATAAGAGAAGAGTGTGGTTTGCAAGATGATGTTGTGACCAGGATTAAGAAAGGAATGCTTCGGTGGTTTGGCCATGTAGAAAGAATGAATGAGGAAAGAGTGACAAAGCAAATTTATGTTGCAGAGGTGAACGGCATAGTCGGGAAGGGTCGCCCTAGGCGAAAGTTTATCGACCAAATTGGCGATATATTAAAAATGGGTCAAATTAAGAGTACCTTTAACCGACGAGCGTGTATGCGTAGGTATATGGATATGGAGGAAGCGAGAGAGGTGTGTCAGGATCGTGCCAAATGGAAGTCCATAATCTCTGCCTACCCCTCTGGGTGACAAGCGTGAGTGTTTATGTATTTATGTTAAATAAAGAAAGATAGTATATCTCTAATGTTTATTAAACTATTACAATTTTAATAGCTTAACCAATATTAGTGTTTTATACGTGGTAGAACCATGCTGCAGCTATATCATAGTTGTAGCACGAATGGGTCGGCTCGACCGGGGAAGGACCACACTCTCACAGAATACCAGCTTAAAATAGCAGCTTAACGCTGCTGTGTATACAGAGTTATTTTGCAATAATAAAAAATAATTCAAAAATATCTCAAACATTCTGTCCTCCTTATTTTTTAAATTCAAAATGCGTGGTAATGTATTAACTGATTTTTCGACCGACCCTACAAATATGTGCGTGCGCAACGCACACATTCGTATGTTGTTGTTGCCCATAAATTATATTAAATTGGGAATAATTTTAAATAAAACTAAAAGCCTTATTTACTCGCATTTTCAAAAATTTCATAAACGGTATATCATACTTTATATATTTGAACTTAAGTTTAAATTTTGGATACTCTTTGAAAAATAACCTGGATAAAAATTTCAATGTGCGTGTGTTCGTAATTCTTCTCCTAAGCGGCTGGATCGATTTTAATGAATTTTTTATGGGCTACTTATAGGGTCACCTAGATGGTTCGTTGCTACAGCTGGACTCGGTAGGTGGCGTTGTTGTCCAGACACAAAAATCACCCGTGCTAAGGCGAGACGGATGGCTAGCCTTTTATATAAAACGTCACTTGGAACAGAGAGAGACACGCCTTTTTGTCGAATAATGTTTCATTTAAGTGATTGTATCATATATAGTGAACACAGTTAAACAGTGGTAGAGCCACGCAGCAGCTTTTGCTGTCGCACGGATGGGCCGGCTCGAACCGGGGTGGTACCACGACCTCACAGAATACCAGCGTGAAGTAGAGGTTTACCTCTGCGTTTCGCTTGGTGAGTGCAGGTGGCCGGAGGCCCTTTTTACTGGAAATGAGGCATTCCATCTTTGTCCTCACGGGTGACAACGCATCTGCATTTTGATTCGCAAACGAGGATAGATGTAGATGTCTATGGGCCGCAGCAACCACTTACCATCAGGTGGACTGTGTGCTCGTTTGTCACCCTTATCTTATAAAAAAAAAAAAAAAAAAAAAAACAATATGTATTATACGTTTTGTACAATTAAGGGTGGACAAACGAGCAAACAATATACCTGATGATGAGTGGATAATGCGGCCCATAAACACGTACGAGCACATCTATCCTTGATTAATAATCAAATGTAGATCCGCTGTTATACCATTGTTGATTCCTTTCACCATTGTTGACCATATCTATCTAATAATTAGAAACCCAACGATGCCACTAACTGTTCTATCAAATAGAGATAAAATCACACAGTGCACTTAATTTCCTATTTTTTAAATCAGATAAGGTGATAACATAAATGAAGTTGGTCAAATGAAACCTATGCCAACAGACACCCGGGTGCAACTGGCTTAAGTGCCATCGTAAAGCCGGAAACATTTAATTATTATATAAAAAAGGCATAAAGTGATGTTGTTTCTGTTAATAAATTAAAAGTAAAAAAACCTTTTATTAAAACAAGCTTTTATTTAAATGCGCTAAAAAGAATAGAATAAACTTTTCCTTTAAAACTTTTACTATCAACTTATAACGTCATTACACAATTTATATGATATAAAAGCTTGTCGCGAGATTTAAGTTTCTACTCATTTGTACTTACTCGTATTTACTTAGTTTGAAAAGTGTAAAAATTAAAATCAATCAGATCCTCTTTATCTACACAGGTAAACATCGTGACAAGCTTTTATATCATATAAATTGTGTATTGACGTTATAAGTTGATAGTAAAAGTTTTAAAGGAAAAGTTTATTTTATTCGTTTTAGCGCATTTAAATAAAAGCTTGTATCAAAAAAGTTTTTCTTTTCTTTTAATTTACTTTTGACTTTTTGATTATCGCTGGACAGGTTTCTCAGTCTACTCATCTCATTCAACGCATCATTGTTGCAAGGTCGTTTGTCGCTTAATTTCGAACAGTCTAGCTCTTCAATAAGGAGACCTTCTAATGATTTTACCTTACTTAAGGCCACGTATACTCGAAGAGCTTCGAACCTAAGTATACAACAGCATGGTCGACAGTACTACCCTGCATTTTGTGTACTGTGCAAGCCCAACATAAAATAATTGGCAGCATTCTTCGTTCTGCAGTGCCGTGACTATATTTTGCTGGAAATTGTACAGTCTTGGGCTTAATGAGATGAACATCGTCTTTATCGAATTCTATACAGACGGATGGTATGTCAGTATCATACATTTGTGCTTTCTGGAAGCAGGTCCATATGATTTCTGTCCAATGGCACCATTCACCAGACCTATGGACAGTCAAAGTTTACCAACCAATGCTACAGACTCGAGCAATTCGACCTCAATATCATATTCGAGGACTCCAAAAAACCCAGTCCACTAAAATTTCAGACGGATTGACATCATGTTACACCCTGATGCCACTCAGTCCTCGGCACGGCCTCACCTTGACTTGGGTGTTTGGAGGAATGCACTACTTATTTCAGCATGAAGCTTACTTGTGCCTTACGAAACACAGTTCCAGGTTTGATTTTGGAGTTACCCTTCTCCTAGACAGGTTGCAAACCAATGGTGTTGACGCCTATCTCAAGAAATTACACAAGTCAAAGTTAACCAACCGACGCTACAGACTCGAACAATTCGACCTCAATATTATTATCGAGGACTGCAAAAACCCCAGTACACCAAAATTTCAGACGAATTGAAGCAACCGAGTTTATGATCACTATCTTATTTTTGATTAACTCGCATTAGTATTCTCAGCAAGTCCTTTCATTTGATACCCATATTATAAGAAAAAATAAAAAACTTAGTCCGCCATCTTTAGAAGTCCGCCATATTGGATTTAGAGTGACGTCACTTTATTTTGCGAGTTATACTAAGCAAGCCCTTTCATTTGACACCCATATTGTAGGAAAGTATAAAAAACTTAGTCCGTCATCTTTAGAAGTCCGCCATATTGGATTTAGAATGACGTTACACAGCTAACCATACATTGTCATCAAAACTTAACGTGTATACAAAATTTCAGCTCAATCGATTGAAGATATCTGCTTCAAAATTGAGTTGCAAGATTCCACCCGAAGAAACATAGTTACATTGCAAGTTAAATAAAAGCTTGTAAAAATCTGTTTCTATTAAAAAACACGCTATCAGCGCCGCAAGCGGTGAAAAATTATTTGACGATATGACCATATTATCATGAAATAGCAATGTTGTGTTTAGTTATTAATATCGTTAAACGATCTCTATTCATTGATTTGGCTAAGCTATATATGACATGGTCAACAAACAGTGATCATTATCATGAAATGACACCAATTCACGAAATAATTATTTAATGAGAATTTTGCCACAATTGCAGACCAGTTTTAATCAGTTTACATTTAGATATAGTATCAAACGTATGAAAATTGATATGTTTTTTAGTTCAAAAAATATCAATTTTCATACGTTGCATAGATGTCTCAATTATCTATTATTTTTTAAATTTTAATTATTAAACTTTTAAAATGAAATAACGATTAAATTAAACGTTAGGATTTTTAAATAATTTTATAAATGTATTTATTTAAATATATAAATGTAAGTTATTTATATTATATAATTTATTAGTTACTAAAGACAAAATATAGGTATTTTTCATTTGATGATAGATGGTGGTGTTTTGATAGTTAAAACTTTTATCGTCAGCGGAGTTTCAAATTGTTATGCAAAGGCTAAAACTAATTTTAAACTTTATATAAAAAAATAATATTTATTTGAAAAAACACTTAAACTTTTGTTTAAGTTCCGTAATCGTATAAAAAGTAACCTATAATTTGCCCCGGGTTACTAACTAAATTTTATGGAAATCGGTCTAGTAGTTTTTGTGTGAATCGGTAATACACAGACAGACAGTCAAAAATTCTAAAAACCACAAATTTTTCTTCAGTACCCTTTATTTAGTCCCCTGGACTTGATTTTTCAAGAACATATAGAATTACAGACACGACTTTTCTACAGATTTATTATATGTATATAAATACAAATAAATGAATTACTAGCGTTTATTAAAATGAAGCGTCATTTAAAATAATATTTCTTTCATGGCAAGATAACAAAAAGTGCGAGGGAGATGGATATTATTGCATCTCGCTCGCACTATAGAAAGGATGTCGTGAAGGAAAAATCTTACACTTTTTATAGCCTAGCCCATCCATCAAATTCGTACCGTGTGATAAGGAACTTCGTTCCAATAAATTGTTTGATATATGAATAAAGTGTGGAAGTCTGTTTATAACATACAATGTAAAAAGTAAATTGTAATTACTGATTAGTGTTGACGCAAAATTGGACTGTTGACTCACATACAATTCCCAAAGGATTGTAGGTAACGTTCACAGCTTTACCTTGAAATAATAATTGCTCACTTTAATTAAATGAAAAAAGTGACATAATAACATTATTACTTACCTCTAAAAGGTACACACGATTTAGGTCACGGCGGCAGGGAATGAGCGTTGATTCAGTAAGTAACTGTAGTTTACTCATTCATGAATCCCATTATTAACCTTTTAGTGAAATTCCCTTCTTTAACAAGTGGTAAAATAAAAAATTTTGTACAACCAACTTCAATGTATATAAAATGAGAACATGCAATGCAGAACAACAATGTAGTCGAAGTCAATTAAAATACGCATTATTAAGGATAACTCAAAAACTACTCGTCAGATCTTGATGAAATTTATATAGGACCACACTAGAAGCACTAGTTTTCAAATAAAAAAATTCAAAATCGGTTCACCTAGAAAAGGGTCTTTAGGTAAAACACATAAAAAATGCAGTCGAATTGAGAACCTCCTCCCTTTTTTGATGTCGGTTTTAAAGAGTATTCAAATAAGAATTTTAAACAGAAAAATATGCAACGCTATTGTTGCATAATGATCTTTGAGAAGTTTGTGATTGTTTTATAATTAAAGTTCTTTCAATAGATTATACTCCTAATGACCAAGTCCACCTTCTCAGTTCTATAGTTTTAGTTCATCTTTTCGTTATATCATTCTTTTAACACTGCTGCCCGTAGTCGATCTTGATATTTTATTTTGGGCGTAAAAATGGTTTACGGCCATCGATCTTAAACCATAATATTGAATTGAATTGCAACTATAAGTGCTCATTTACTAGTAAAGGAAAACATCGTCAGAAAACTTACATATCTAAGAAATTAATAAAAATATTTTGAGGGAATGTAAACTCTGCTAACACGCATTGGGATAGGATTATTCTATGCTCCAAAAATTTTTCTGTAATAATTAGAGGTTGGATAAGATCTTTTTTTATTTCACTTTAGATACCAGTCCTGTATTTAATCGGTCGCAATTTGCGCAGGAAAGGATTGAGCACGAGTGTGAGCGCAAGCATAGGTGCACTCTCTACTTCCTCACCACCGAGCAAATACAAAGAGGGGGTGTTGTAATTAGATTTCACTATGTAACAACGCGTGACAATTTGCGGGGTGAAGGAATGTTAAGCCCCACCTACTTTACCATTTTCCATCTACCGATAAATAATAAAACTACTCGCATCGTTCCATATCAATGTTGCAATGTAGTTTAACTACCTAGACGATAGATGGCGGCATGTTCACAAAATAATTATAAAACCTATAAAAATAATATTTTGGCGATTACAAATTCTTTAGGACTGAATGCAAAACAAATTTCAACATCTTCGTATGATTATATTACTAATACTGAGCTCTACGTACCTTTATATTTTTAGTTCCCATGACACAAAGTGTCGCCATCTAGTGTCGAATATGTTTAATTACATTTGAAAGCCGGACCGATCAGGATCTAGTTAGAATTACAGTGCACAGTTGCTTATGACATCTCCTCTTTGTATTTGCTTCGTGTTCCTCACTCTCATAGTCTAATGAGGTTAAAATGGTCGTCTCGTTCGGAGACAGATCAGGCGCAGGACTATCGACTTAACGTGCTTTCTGAGGCACGAGGGTAAAACATTGTCAACTTACTGACGACGGGCTGCTCAGAAAAACCACAACAACTGAAGTTCGGGTCCGGGACCTGAGTCATAGCTACAGTCACTGGACCAACGAGACAGATATTAAAAACACGAGTACCAATATAATAATCTTTGCTTATAGTGAATTAAATTAGCATTTTATAATGAAATCAATGCCTAGCCGTTACTTAGGCCAGGAAAAACGATTAGTAAAGGCTATCTCTTATTTACTTTTGCGGATAAATTACTTTCATTAACTCAGCGATGGCGGACCGCTAAGATCTTAGATACGAAATACGATACGTATTATCGACGGTGGTGTTTCCTAGCGTAGTGGTGTTGGGATTTTTTAAAATATTATATGGGCTACAAACGAGCACACAGTCCACCTGATGGTAAGTGGATGCTGTGGTCCATAGACATCTACAGTTAACCTCGATTAAGAATCAAAATGCAGATGCGTTGTCACCCCTGAGGACTAAGATGGAATACCTCGTTTCTAGTAAACATGGTCTACGGTTCTCTACACTCATCACATGAAACACAGCAGCATTAAGTTGCTGTTTTACTATTTTATAGTTGGTATTCTGTGAGAGCGTGATTCTTCCCCGGTCGAACCGAACAAAATTATGACTATTAGGATTAGCGCAATTCAGGGAGGGCGGTAGAGATGGGGGGCTCTTCTAACAAGGTAAAGACATCACTTTAAGTTTTTACGCCGATCTTAGTTAGCTATACAATTTTCACGTCTTTAATGTAATAGATTTTAGTAAAGTTACGATTGATTCTATTAATTATCACAGTGATTAATTATAACAGGAATACTTGAACTTAGCGGCGGCGTAAGGATATCTCCATTTCATCCAGTAGATATCGTAAAAGGTGACTATGAGGAATGCCAGGAAAATCGTATGGCTACCGATAGGAAGGTAAAAATCCGCTCATCACCAGTCGTAAAATACCCACAACGGCGACGGAAAGCACTAGTAAAGGTGTGAGATGTCTAGTAACTGCCTGCCAAGTGTGGCTATTAAGGCAAATCTTCTTTACCGAGCTCATAAAGAAGAAGACAGAAACACAAGACTATGCATAAATTAATTTTATAACGTCGTATGAACCGATGACAATACCATTTTAATGATTCATCATCATCACGGCCCTTCACAAATCCACTGCTGAACAGAGGCCTCCACTGAGGAGAGAATGCCACAAAACACGGTCCTGAGCCACATGCATCCATTGACTTCCAGCATGTCTTGCCAGGCTGTCACTCCTCACGCCATTTAGTGGAGGGACACCCTACACTTCGCCTGCCGGTACGAGTTTTCGGTTCTTCGAAATATATGGCTGACCCATTGCCACTTTCAGCCCATTAATCCGTTGCGCTATGTCGGTTACTCTGGTACTACTGCGGATATCCAGGCTTTTAATCCTATCATGCAGAGAAATCTCGAGCATAGCCCTCTTCCTAGCGCTCGCTGGCTAAGCGACCTTGAGCTTCCTCATACGGCCAGCAGTGAAGGATCACGTCTCAGATCCATAGGTTATCATTGGCAACAAACACTGCTTGTACAATCGAGTTTTGAAGTTTTCTTACCTAGTCCGACTATTTGTCCCATGTAGACATACTCGTAAACAATTTCGAGCTTAATGCTCCCAACAACTACCGGCATAGATATGACATGGACGTTACACATGTTCACCTTAAGACCCATCCGTTGGGAGATACTGTTGAGGTCATTGGGCATAGTGCTTAGGTCTTCCAGCGATTCTGCCATAAGGACTATATCGTCGACAAATCGAAGGTGAGTGATGTACTCGCCGTTGATGTTAATACCGTGTCCTTTCCAGTCCAGTAGCTTGAAAACGTCTTCCAATGCAGCAGTGAAGAGTATCAGGTATATTCGACACATCACCCTGTCTTACATCTCACTTCTTTAGATGGGTTTCCTACTCTTGTTTTGTACACGGATAAGCCATCTTAGCCCTACTGTACCGACAGTTTACTTGGCACCGCTGAAGGGACTGTAGCACCGGCCAAATTTCGACGGAATCAAAGGCTTCTTCTTCCTTTATTTAGAACCTTTATTTAAATCTGGTAGTACATTAGACCCCCGCCAATTTTAGACCTATTTCTGTACTACCAACGCTTAGTAAGATTTTTGAAAAAAATATTCTTGATCGAATGTTAAATTTCTTTAATTTAAATAATTTACTTCATAAAAATCAATTTGGTTTCAGAAGGGGTCGCTCGACAATAGATGCCGGTGTTGAGCTGATTAAATATATCTTTAATGCATGGGATAATTCACAGAATGCTTTGGGTATATTTTGTGACCTATCCAAAGCCTTCGATTGTGTTCACCATGAAACATTAATCAGGAAACTTCAACAATACGGTGTAAGAAGTTGTGCTCTTAAATTAATTATTTCATATTTAAGTAAGACAACGCAAAAAGTTGTTATTAACAGTATGAGTTCTTCCGGGTCAATGGTACTAATGGGCGTCCCTCAAGGCTCAATTCTCGGCCCCTTTCTGTTTCTTGTATACATTAATGACTTATTATTTATTTATTTTCTTGTATACATAAATTAAATAGTAGGAGATAACCATGATATAGTATTATTTGCAGATGACACTTCTTTAATTTTTAAATTACGTCGACAATTGCTAAAATATGACGAAGTAAATAATGCTATATCTAAATTAGTAAATTGGTTCAATGTTAATAATTTGCATTTAAATGACACTAAAACAATATGTATGAAATTCGTGACTCCAAATGTCAAACAATTAAACACTAATGTAATTTTAAATGGGGAAAAACTGAGTCTTGTAGATACCACCATTTTTCTTGGAATCACTACGTAGTGAAAGTACTACACAATATGCCGTAAAAAGATTAGAAGTCTAACTAGTGATGAAACAGCTAGACTAGTTTAGTTTAGCTATTTCCATAGCATAATGTTGTATGGTATTTTGCTATATTTGTTTTACAGAAGAGGGAGATCAATTTATGATTTAAAGCCTAAAGAGTCGCTGCGACAAAAATTTAAGGAAATTAATGTATTAACTTTGGCCTCTCAATACATTTATGAAAGTGTAATGTACATACACAAAAATAAAAGTAGTTTTACAAAAATAAGTGATATTCATTCTGTATATGTAAATACTAGGAACAGACACAAGCTAGTAGTACCAGTTACTCGACTCCATCGAGTCAGTAATTCATTCTTGGGGCGATGTATACGCGATGTATACAAAATTCCAGAAAATATACAAAATTTGACCTGCTCTAAGTTCAAAAACTTTATTAAACTAAGTTTGTATAAAAAGGGTTATTATAATATTAATGAATTTATAGATGATAATAACCCCTGGAAATGAAGTGATCGCTACCAAGCTATTTCTAATTTGTTGTGTTGTTAATTTGTGTAACATACACGATTGTAAGCTGTTATTTAAAAAAAAGTCCCGCTGGGTTTCTTGATGGTTCTTCCCAGGACAGAGGTTTTTTTTTCGAACCAGTGGTAATTATACAAAAGAGTAACTTTCAATAAGTATTATTTATATATATATTGAATAAAAAAGTTTCTGTTTCTGTTTCTGTCCTCATACGCAAGACAAAGTGGCAAATTGTACTCTTCAGTCTTTTGTACAATTTGCCAAAGGGTATGTATGTGGTCTATGGTACTAAAGCGTTTTCGAAAACCGGCTTGTTCGTTCTTGTTTGTTAGTGAGGCTGGAAGTCGTTGAGTTTGCGTGTGATTTTAATGATTATGACCTACCATTCTCGCTAGGCTCAACACAACTTATAACCTATGACCTAAAAAAAACTGAAACAAGTCAGTTTTTTTTTTAACTTTAACATTATTATTTACAATACAACAGTACTTAAGAAGACTAATGCTAAATCGATCTTGGAAAACGCGCTACTACGAGTTGCATCACAAGATTCGATTGATGTTTTAAAAATAAAAGTTACATATCCGTGAGCTGTGAGTCTAATTTCGTAAAGGCATTTATTTTTCGCGCTTTTATTTTACTTATTTGTATGCTCCTGAGCTAATACAAAAAAAAAGCGTCGAGCGTCGAGCGTGAACGTACCGATTCGATACCATTTTGTCGCTAAGCAATTGTCTTGATTGATGCAATTACTTACGAAAACAGCTCCAGTCACCAGTCAATTTCAATTTATTAAGTATATGGTTTCGATCATATTTCTAAGTATTTTTAACAAATTCGGATGCACATTTCTTGTAACACATATTATCGAAATATTTCCCTCATTGCAAACGAAAACTTAATGTCATTAACGGTATTATCCGATTTAATTGATGTGATAAAATTAAAAAAATAAGAATAATAATTATATTCTCTACATTTAATAATTATTCCAATAGATTAGCATTTCATTACGTAATTATAAGAAGCCGGTTATTGAATCAAATTAAGCTTGTCATTAGACCTCAGTCAAGTTACATTCATATACTAGTTAGGTATTAATAGTTCTACAAAAACAAATTGATGCTTGGTCTGCGTTAGTACTCAAAGACAAACCTTTAATATTTTCAGATCTTGAATATTTTTATCAACATCATCATCATCATCATTACAACCTTTCACAAGTCCACTACTAAAAATAGGCTTCCCCCAAGTTACACCATAAAGCACACTCCTGAGCCACCACATAAATTGTATAAACGCCAGTTACACATCAAATTCATTACAATTCATATTCAAGTTTTTATTAAGCGTAACCTTGTCGTGTAATAATACGACAGTGTTGATGATTTTTCTGTATCTTGTTAAATATCGAAAAACTTCACAACCAGTTTAATGTATGCAGACAACAACGAAAAAACCAGTTTCGCGTTCGAAGAATAACAGTTTCTCAACTCGAACGTAATGGGAAAACTACAAGATTTTAAACAAAAAATAATTAAATGGGTTTGTGTTTGTCTTATAGACTAATTAATATTAATTTGGGGTTTCTTCGTTTTAAATGTCATTAGATATTCCACCAATTTCAATTATTATTCCAAATCCAGCTCGTTCCGTAGGTATAGTAAGAGGCGACTTTGGGAAATGCCAAAAAGATCTTATGGCTTCCGGTAGATGGCGGTATAAATATTTTTTATATAATTTTTTTAACTTTTTAAATAAATTATAATTTTTTTGCACCTTTAATGCTGCCTCCCGTCGTTAGTCTGGGTAGACCAACGACGGGAGGCGGCATTAAAGATGCATCGTCGTCAATCGTCAATCTGCTTGCCAGGTGATCAAGGCTAAACCTGATGAAGAGTATCATACAATAAGCTTTTTAAATTATTGTCGTACTTTGTGAAATGAAAAATTCTTCAGAATTGTTGTGATTTAAAATTCCATAAAACGATAAAGCAACTAGAACATGTCCTAGGAAAAATAGGTAGAAACGGGGGTTTTGGCGGGAACTTGACCGTTGGCGGATTGCTGCTCCTGTATTATTGTTTAAATAATGGTTTGAAGTGGAATTTGATATCTGCGCATGTAAACTATCAGTGAAAACAGTGAAACAAGTGCTCTTATGGTGATGTGATTCTCAAGATAAGGTGTCTGTCTGCTTAGGCGCCTTGAGATACCATCGCCAATTGTCAGCTCTGCTGGCTCAAATTGTTAAACTGACGCTATTTTGTATTGTCGTTGTCAGTAGGGATGTCGATTCTTTCCGAAAAAGTTTGATTTTTTTAAATCGATTCAAATTGTAAGCTGATGAATCGATTCACAAAAAAATCGATTTCTAAATATCTATATTTTTTACGTTTGCATTTATAATGTAAATATAAATCCATTGGGGATTTATATTAATGTAAATATAAAAAATAGGGGGACTGATTCAGAAGGATTTCTGTATCTATTTTGAGACTGCTACGTCTTTGGCGCTGCGGGAAGAGCAGCCTCTACGCCTTTGCGTAACAAATCGCAGACGGAGGCTGCTCCCCCTACGCGCCTCCGGCTCTATAAAACCACTCTAGGGGTAGGACAGACTCGTACCAGGTGGAGTCGGGGTCAATGAATTCGGTTCTTTGACATAAGTTGAACCTAACCTATTTTATTTGTTATCTGCCCTAATAGGTACTGTTATAATAAAACAAATTTCAATAAGAGATCATTTATTATGGTATCTTTCTTGTTTTTCATAAAATGGACTTATACACATTATAAATGCAAACATGAAAAAATATAGATATTTTAGAAATCTATTTTTTGTATATCGATACATCAGCTTACGATTCGAATCGATTTAAAAATCGATCTTTTTCGGAAAGAATCGACATCCCTACTGGCGATGACAATGACAGTACAAAATAGCGTCAGTTTTACGGTAGGTATTGAAATAAATATTGCAAAAATAATTGATTTTCAATATTTCCGCATGTTGAAACTTTGCCTGTGTGATTATAATAATATATCCTTTATGTAAAAAAAATATCAACCTCCAACTCGACGGACGTCAATGGAAAGCTAAGCTTAAAAATTCAACTGCGGTTGCCAACCCGCTTGCCAAGCATAACAACTATGGCAAATATACTCACGATGTTCAACAGTAGACATTAATAGGCTTCTAACGGTAACTAAAATATTTGAGTCCGATTTATTGCCTTTTTATAATACCAATTAATAGTAACCGAGTTGTATTTTTCACACCCTGACCCACTAAATCTGGAATCAATCTAGTTTAAAGATTTCGTTGAATAAATTTTAAATTATTAACTAACAACTATAATAAATCAAACTTCAGATGTTTTGACAGGTATGGACATAGAGAAAAGTAGAGTTTAAGTATATTTCTTTGTTACGCAAAATTTTAAAACGACCTATATACCTTTTTGAAACAAGCTTTTTGATAGATAGGCCATGCGTATTGTCCGGGACTTTCTTTTAAAAGGCTGTACCTTCATTGCAACCGACAAATGAAGGCATTACCGCCACTTTGAAGTCGAATAACTAGTATACTAACTTGTGTTACATACTATAAATAACACAAAATATTTCACTATTAAAGTATCACACAATCACCTGTATGCGATGTAAATTGCTATAATTAAAGAACGAGGCTCTGGCAATTTACAATTTATTGAAAATACCGAAACCAAACTCGTCAGAATGGGAAGAGATAAGTATTATCTGATATTCACCAACTCGCGTACTCAGCGTGGTGAATTTCATCAAGTTATTCATGACAGTGGCCAACATGTTAGTAAGCTGAAGTGGCAATGTGCCAGCCATATATGCCAGCCACGTGGAATAAAGGTTCTCGAACGGCAGCCTCGTACCAGCGTACGAAGTGTAGGGCAACCCTACATTAGATAGTGTGACGTCCTGATAGGAGATGTAAGAAGTCGTTGGATTCAAGTGAATCAAGAACTCGCTTTATGGCATTCCTTGTAGACTGTCTACGTTCAGTAGAACTGCAATGATGATGATGATGATGATTCAAGACAATTGGCGCATTCATGAAAAGGCAATGCAGCGGATTGAGTACTACGTTGTTGAAGAACAATAAGAAAGTACTCATTATATACTCGTAAATAGTATGCGGAAATTAATCTACTTAAAAAAAAAAAACAGAAAAATTAAAGAAAAAAGAAATGCTAATTTAAAAGGTCTCAACGCAAAGTGCGTTGAATTCTTTATTTACGTGAGGCTTATTGGGTATAGGTACGGAATTCCCTCGTTGTGTAATCATTGTCCAACGAAACCGCATCGACAGTCGCGGCCTGACTCCGAATAGTATAGACGCGCTGTGCGTTCGCGTACCCATTCTCTTCGAGATGCAGATTAGATAAAGTACTGTATTTGCGAGAGTTTTGTTAGCACGATCAATCAAAAAATGTTAACCGCAACAAAAATGTTTATGATTGTGTTTACGTTGTTATCAATTATAAAGAGTGTTACATTATCTGCATGCGATGAACAAGAAATACTGGATATATCTGATGGTGAACTACTACCCAACGGGGATGTAGTCTTCGATGGAGTTGTATATGAAAACCGAGATTATTTCATCAACAACGTCACTGGAATAAAAACAGCTTGTCCAAAACTGGTTATCAACAAATGCTGTCCATTTGGTACCGGGTACAAAACAAGGCAGTGTGTAAATATAACGGATAGCTTCGATGCTCCAGTATGGGATAGGTACAAATTAATAGAAGGTGCCCGTGCAAGAGAAATGTTCCGGTTTCGGATCGGAAAAATTAACTGTACCCGCCCTTATGCACGTGTGCTGGTGTCCCAAATTGGACAACTAGATTGGTCAGACAACTGGCATCTGAAATCGGTAAGATAGCTTCGATTATATACAACGTGTCCCAAAATTCAACGATAAGCCAACACCGGAGGATAGACCTGCCCCGGACTAATCGGGTAAAAAAAGAAAAAAATATATATCCCAATTATATTTTAAGTTATATAAAAAAATGAAATTCTTCAGAAATTGAGACTGTTTATGATATTTTTCACTACCATGACCACAATTTTTTAAATATTTTTTTCTTTTTTTTTATAGGCAACCTGAATAGTACTGCTATCTACCACAATTCTTAAAAACTCCAGAATAACTCTTGTTTTATCACGAAAATTAATGAAACTTATTTTATTCCCTAAATTTTTTGAAGACTTTTACTTTTAACCAAATTTAACTTATCGTGGTGTAAAAAAAAAGTATGAACACTAGTATGGCAAGTTTTTTTAAAAATTGACGCAACTAACCAATATTCCAAAATGGTATAATACTCTAGGAAAACAAGTTATAAAAAAATATGGGCCTATTATTTCTTAACAGGGGCCTTATATGGCCTGGGCTTAATATATATATATATTTCTATGTATATATCGCTTTTGATTTCTAAAAGTAAAAATTGTAAAACATGAGTATAAACATATTATCGCCACAATATTTATATTTCATTCCTTTTAAAGAATACTAACGATACTGTATATACAACTGGTATTACCGTTATGCACTCCAACTTACTTAAACAAAAATTCTGATCAAAAGATAGTTCGCGACGGCAATAGCCGATCTATTCGGCCGGTTATATCTGATGACAGAAGAATAATACTCTCTAACGAGGCTCTGATTTGAAAAATCTACATTTAACAAAAGAACTTATTATTCCTCATCATCTACAATTCAGACAATGTACGTCAAGCAATAAGCTTAAGAAATTTAAACTTAACACATTTTAATTTATATTGAAAGTTACTAATATTCGTTTAATACAATGTTTTTGATAACCGAACTTTATACGAATATATGATGTCTAGAAAATTAAAAAATAATGTACTAGTAAAATTAATCTTTGACCACTGTGGCGATGTTACAATATCCACTACATCCTGTGGGTGTCGTTAGAGGTGACAGAGGGAAACAAACCAGGATATGGACAGCAACGTCTTCCTAATAACGACTATAAATATATAAAAAAACGGAGGTTGCTGACCTGCCAGTCAAGCGAAATATTTCCCCCTAATTGGCAATATATAGAAGAGGTAAACTTAACGTTGGCTTAACGTTCCTCTATGGATACAAGCCTTATTTTTAGTTATATGTACAAAATTCAGTAAAATGGAACAAATAAGTAATCACCACACAGGACGAAATGAATTTCCTTAATTAAAGACGTGAGGATATAATTAAAAATTTTCTACTTAAAGATAGGTTTAGGCGACCCTCTTTTTAACCCCCAAAAGACAACCCGTAAATCTACCCAAAACGAACCCACTAATCAGTATTAGGTATATTTTTCATCAATGCGAATTGTTTTCAAATTAGGAATCTTTGATGCACCATTTTATATATATATATGATTTTGTGTTTAACTTTATATAAAACTAGCTGGTACCCGGCGCGATGCAGCCGCAGAAGAAATAATTGTGGTAATATCGTTTTAAATTTGGAAGACTTATATTATTAGGAATGACAATGCATTCATTGATGTTGAATGATATATAACTTACAAAAGTGTCAGTACTATACGCGCCATACGACCCATACGACCAAAATATAGCTCCGACCAAAATATAGCTCCGACCAAAATATAGCTCCAACCAAAATATAGCTGGCTTGGCTCTACCAAGTATAAAATAATAATATATACGCTTCAAAATTGCTTCCCGATATTGGGAAGCAATTTTGAAGCGTTTATTCAGAAGCGTTTTCTCGAAAGCATCAGTGAAAAAATAAATAAATCTGAAAGTCATAAATATAGTCTAATTAGATAAAACTATATATTTTAAGGCAAATTATAAAAATTACATTTTACATTTATTCACGTGCATTTTATTTTTAACTATGCTCGTGAAAAATGTTTATTTACGTGCAGGGCACGAAATTTAATTCTGTTCTTATAAAAACCGAAGATTTAAATCGTATAAAAACCTGATGATGTTTTTATACGACCTTGTGGAATTTTGTACTGTTCTTCAGTGGTTGTTTTCTTTTATTGTTGACTCACTTTTTTGCATACATAGTTTTTTTTTGTCACACACAACATTTATTAGACTAAGCTAATTAGCTCACCGAGATTAAACTCCACACAAACTAGCGAGACATCCGTGGGTCTAAGCAGAACCGACTGACATCCGTTATATTTTTTATAGAATAAGGGTGACAAACGAGTACACAGTCCACCTGATGGCAAGTGGTTGCTGTGGCCCATAGACATATACATATACATCTATCTTCGTTTGCGAATTAAAATGCAGATGCGTTGTCAGTCGTGAGGACTAAGATAGAATGCTTCTTTTCCAGTAAAATGGGTCTCCGGTTCTCTACACTCACCATACGAAATACAGCAGCATTAAGGTGCTATTTCACGCTGGTATTCCGTGAGAGCGTTGTCCTTCCCAGGACCACGCTCGAGCCGACCGTTAGTTAGCCGTTAGCTAGACCTATACTATACTATTAATATAGCTTCAGCTTGGCTCTACCACGTACATAACGTTATTACGATATTCTAATAATGCTGTTAAAAATTAAGTTGGTAATTATTTTTTATAAACGGTACCTCCACTCTAGGATTTTTTCCTGAAACGCGGGGGCAGTTTACATACATAGATTTCACAAGGACAAACATCCAGACCCAGAACAATTATTTGTAGGCCATACAAATACTTGTTCCGTTCGGAACAACACTCTTCTTTATTTTATTATCAATGTTCTTCTTTGGCTTCTTAACTTATTTAGTGGTATTATTTTGTTTCTCTTGCAATGCGTTCTTTTCGGGTGTGTCTGTTAGAATAGCAGCTCTCCGCTTTCTTCTGATAGTCTTGGCTGTTTGTCTACTGCCTGCTTTTGGATATAGTCGAACAATTCCTGGGGAAAATGCATGAATTATGAAAAATGCATGTTGAGCAACTATTGCTCAACTATCCCCACCTCAAAAATTTGAAGCAAAAGTGAGGTTATAAAGAAACTGTTAGAATTATATCCAAAACTTTTATACATACCAAAAATATACTAAATTTATGGAAGTTTAGCACTTACCTGATTGAAAACGGATAATATTTGACTCGTACGGAAGAATTATTCCCACTCACAATTTTTTTTAACTTTTTGTCGCTAAACAAATAAAGCGTGCATAATATACTTCACTCGATCGACAAGTCGTCCTTTCCGCAATTTGATGCGTTAGCGTGCGATGTATAGTTTCCGCGATATTTCGATTGTCCAACTTACCCCTATACTTAACTAGCCCCGCCCTACCCTACTGTACATAAGCCCCTTTCGTTGTAGGAAGGATTTGCCTCTATCGCCACGCTTACCGAATTAGCGTCATAGCTAATCTGGGTATGTAACGACATTCATAAACAAAATAAAAATCAGCTATAAAATTACAATTAAAAATTCATTAGCCAGCGGAGATCGAACCCGGGTTACGTGCGTATTTTAAAATTTACAGATAACGCTTATCTACTGAGTTGCCACGGTTCTGTGTTACTTAAGTTGTTTTTAGGGTTCCGTACCTCAAAAGGACAAAAACGGAACCCTTATAGGATCACTTTGTTGTCCGTCTGTCTTTCTGTCAAGACCCTTTTTCTCAGGAATGCGTGGAGGTATCAAGCTGAAATTCATACTCAAGTTTACTGTCCCTTGGAGCTGTGAAATTATCAAACTTCTAAGCCAACGCAATCAAAAGATACAGCCGTTTATGCCGTAAAGTTTCGACATTCGCAAGGGAATCAAAACCTACAGGGTACTTCCCGTGAACTCAGAATCTTAAAATTTGGTACGAAGCAACGTATTATCGCACAGATACAGGAAAAAATCGAAAAGCATAAATTTTTAGTTACATCATATAATAAAAATATTTTTAATAATTTTAAACTTATATACCTACGGATTTGTTCGGAACCCTTGGTACGCGAGTCCGACTAGCACTTGGCCGGTGTTTTTAATTATATTATTATTAATTGCACGGAACCATCCAAGTACTTAATCGGTTTTATGATGAAATTGCATCCTATAAATACAAAAATATCCGTTACTAAAATTATAAATAGAGCACTGGTGTATTATAGTTTATAAAATTAAAATTACACTCAAAGCACATAATCAAGCCTTAAGAATGAGTATATTTAACGAATTATTTGGTTTTAAAACAATTGAAGAAAAATAACTCTATGCGATAAAAGTCACTGGCACGATAGTTATCGATAAAAGCAAAAGTTTAATGTTCCGTCGGTCAACCTATAACGTATCTTATTCATGTAAAAATGTTCATATTAATTTTAAAAAAAAAACTTTCCGTTATTATAAGAATAGGCACAGCTTTGTCTCCTTATAGTAAAAAGTGGTAAAATTAAAAATTTGTACAACCGACTTCAATATAAATGAAATGAGAACATCATCAATGTAGTCGAAGTCAATTAAATACGCATTATTAAGTATAACTCAAAAACTACTGGTCAGATTTTGATGAAATTTATATGGAACTACACAAAAAAAATTTATAATAGGGGCTTTCAAATAAAAAAAAGAATCACCAAAATCCGTTCACCTAAAAAAAGGTTGTGAGGTAACATACATTAAAAAACATACAGTCGAATTAAGAACCTCTTCCTTTTTTGTAGTTGGTTGAAAAATAATGCGCAATTCACGTCTTTTAAACAAATAAGCAAACCCTAACATAATATAATTAATGGACAATTAGGGAAGGTGCAAAGACATCTCACAAGCACTGTAATGACGTAAGTAACCTCGACGGCGCTGTAACTACTTATCTTGATGAATTATTTTGTTATTTTCAATTCTTATGCTTTGATTGTACACCGCCAAGAATTTCAGATGGAAATCTAAACAGTGAATAAATTCATCACAGGATAGCTAACGTAGATAATAGCTGACACTCTTTATAAATGAAATTCATTTTCGGTTATATATTTTCTTCAAATTTTCAAAGTTGTATAGAATAGAATAGGATAGGATATTATAGGACGAGATAGGATAGGGTACAATAGGATAGGATAGGATAGAACAAGACAGAACAGAATATAATAAAATATAATATAATGGAATTCAATATAATTACAAATAATTTTTTATTGAATGTTATTTTTTACTTTTACCACTGGTTCGAAAAAAGCCTGTGTCCTGGGAAGAACCAGCAAGACACCCAGCGAGACTTTTAAATAAAATTATACAATAGAACACAAACTATTCACAAACTTATTTAAAAACAGCTTGGAAGTGATTACTTCATCTTCTTTCATCTCTTTATTATCAGTGTATCATCATCATCATCATCATTAATACAGCCCTTCACAGTCCACTGCTGAACATAGGCCTCACCCAAGGAATGCCACAAAGCACGGTCCTGGGCCACCTGCATCCATCGACTTCCTGCATGTCTTACCAGGTCGTCACTCCATCTAGTGGGGGAACGCCCTACACTTCGCCCGCCGGTACGAGGCCGCCACTCCAGAACCTTTATCTCCATCGGTTGTCGGTTCTTCGAGCTATATGGCCGACCCATTGCCAAGTGGCAGCTGAAGTCAGCTTACTAATTCGTTGGGATATGTCGGTCACTCTGGTTCTACTACGGATATCCTCATTTCGAAGTTTAACACACAGAGAAACCCCGAGAATAGTCTTCCCCATAGCTCGATGAGCGACCTTGAACATCCTCATGCGGCAAGCAGTGAAGGACCACGTCTCAGTTTCATAGGTCATCACTGGCAATACGCTATTTGAACAGTCTCTTTTTCAAGTTTTGAGGTATACCTGACGAAAAGATGTGCCGTAATTTCCCGAACGCTGCATGTTTAATCCGTCGATTGACCTCTCGGTCGAAGTTGGACTTACCTAGTCGAACTATTTGTCCTGTAAACAAACATATTCATCAACAATTTTGAGCTTAGTGCTCCCAACAACTACCGGCATAGGTGTGACATGGACTTTATACATGATCTTTGTTTTGCCCTTGTTCATCTTAAGACCTATCCGCGTTAGGAGGCACTATTAAGGTCATTGAGCCTATGCTCTATTGCTTAGGTACTCCAGCGATTCTGCCATAAGAACTATATCGTCGGCAAATCGAAGGTGAGTGACATACTCGCCATTGATGTTAATACCGTATCCTTTCCAGTCCAGTAGCTTGAAAACGTCTTCCAATGCAGCGAAGAAGAGTTTCGGGGATATAACGTCACCCTGTCTTACATCGCTATGCAGTTGGATAAGTTTCGTACTCTGATTCTGTACTCGGATAGCCATCGAAGCTATACTGTACAAACACTCCAGCACTTTGATATATCGACAGTCAACTTGGAACCGCTGAAGGGACTGCAGCACCGCCCAAATTTAGACGGAATCAAAGGCTTTCTCATAGTCTATATATGTACGCCAAACATAGTGTCAAATTTTACTCCTCGGCCTTCTATATATACTTGTGTACATTTGCTGAAGGGTATGTATATGGTCTATGGTGCTAAAGCCTTTTCGGAAACCGGCTTGTTCGGGAGGCTGGAAGTCGTCGAGTCTGCACGTGAGACGATTCGTAATGACTCTCGAAAACAGCACGTAGATGCGGCTCAGAAGGGAAATCGGTCTGTAGTTCTTCAAGAGAGCGTTGTCGCCTTTCTTGAAGAACAGGATCACTGCACTTCAGCTTCACGCCTCCGGCGTAGTGCCACAACAGAGGACGGAATTAAAGAGCATCTGAGAGCAATTTCATTCTTGCCTGGGGCCTTGCCGTATATAAGGTGCTGGAGAGCCATTCTACTCTCGCTCAGACTGACGTCCGGAATATCATCGGAATAGTGTCAGATAAGACTTGCTCTTTGATTGTTATTCACACTTCGGTGTGGCTCCAACGATGATGTGTACAGCTGCCCATAGAACCTCTCAATCTCACTCAAAATCTCAGGTGTCCGACGCTGCCACACTTGGTCTTCAGCTTCAGCAGTTGGCTCTTTTTGGCAGACAGATGACTAGCAAAGACTTTGGAGCCTTGGTTCCGCCGCTCGATCGCTTCTTCAATATGAGTCCTGTCAAATCTGTTGAAGACTGCAGCTTCATTTCCCGTCTAACAGCCATGAGATTAAGAGTGGAAGATTTTTGTGTTTTACTGCGGCGGTTCTCGCAGAACATAGTTCCGACCGGATGAACAGTTTCCACGAGCTTGTCATTCATATCTTCCACTGCATTGCAATCTGCTAGGCACTGAAAACGGTTTTGTAGTTGGAGCTGAATGTTTCGGGACCTTGGTATAGAGCACGAGGGGGACGGAGCATTACTTTCATTAGATGATACCTCTACAACTTAACGCATAGGTTCAGCTTGCCTCTCACCATTCGATGTTCGCTGCCGGTTTTCACCCACGCGATCACAGACGTTATTGAACGATTGCCGTCTGGTTGTCATAATGAAGTCAATCTCATTTTTTAGCGAACCGTCGGGGCTCGACCAGGTCTACTTCCTGTGAGGCCGCTTCCGGAAGAAAGAGTTCATCATAAAAAGTCTCTTTTTTCCATGAAGTCGGCCAGCTACTGCCCCCTTGTGTTCTGTTGCCCTATTCCAAATTTCCCTACCTTCAGCTCATGATCTCTCTTGTGACTAGTTTTGCGTTGAAGTCTCCGATTAACACCGTAAAGTGAGTTTTGGAGGAATACATGACTCTAGATATATTCTCATACATATCCTCCACCTCCTCATTGGGATGTGCCGAGGGATGCTTAAACCTGTATAACCTTCAGTGAATAACGTTTGTTAATTTTGAGTATACGGTACGCAACCCTTGTCGACACATTCTCAATCTTTACAACGTTGTTAACGAGCGACTTGTGGACGATAAATCTGACACCTCCTTGAGACAAATAGTCGCCCTCCTAGTGATAGAACAAGATGCCGGATTCGAGGATTACCATGTCCTCCTCCTCTCTTCGGACCTCGGATAATCCTATAATATTCCAGCGCAACTTATCTATCTCTTCTTCCAGCTCTAGGATCTCCTCGTCAGTCCTCAAGGTGCGTGCGTTATATACTGCCATGTCGAGTCGTTTTAGGTGGTAACCAAACATCCACCGGAGAATCTTAGCACCCTCTGCTCCGCCGTTACCATCGTTGCCATCGTCGCCAGGAATAGCGAGCCGCCGTGGACTGGGGGCCGTCTCTTTGTAACGTTATTCATGGGGGTATATTGCCATAGTCGCCACGCTTGGTGAGCGGGTTGGCAACCGCAGTTTTTTATTTTTGTTTTGCTATTATCAAAAACATACTGCTGCCATCTTCTGCCTCAGTTTCCCTCTTTCGCCTCTTACGACATCCACGGGACGATATAGGTTAGTAGGTATTCTTACCCGCCAATACACCGGGATATCAGTGTGTGTATATATATATATATATATATATATATATATATATATATATATATATATATATATATATATATATATATATATCATTTATTTATATATATATATATTCATTTATTTTATAATAACCATATTTATACTGTTTTTGTTTAATAAAATATTCAAACTTGGTAAGTAATAGAGAGTTGTTATATATTTTCTGGGACTTTGTAATATCGTAATTTTCCCCATGAAGTAGTTACTGACTGTGGAGTCGGGAAACTGATATCACTAGCTTGTGTTTGTTTCTGGTGCTTAAAGAGTATATATTACTTTTTATTAAAACTACTCTCACCACTCTATGAGAATGGTGAGGAATGAATTGTGGTCAGCACTGTCCGTGAACGGAGTGAGCAGTATCCTCATACGAGCATTGCAATCTCTTTATAGGGATTCTAGTGCTTGTGTAAGGATAAATGGGGCATAAACTGAATGGTTTAATATCGAAAAAGGTGTTAGACAGGAATGTGTAGCGACACCGTAGCTGTTTAATCTGTTCATGGACAATTGCTTGACAGATTTAAAAGAGAATGAAGGTGGGTTCAGAATTACCATGACCAAGTAGTACTTGCGTCTTCGGCCGAGGAGTTGCAGGAGATGGTAACTGCTAAGAGTGGAGCTTTTGTTAGAAAGGGAATGAAGATGAATGTAAAGAAGACGAAAGTAATGGTGTTTGAAAGAGATGCGGCAGTGACAGACTGCAATATTGTGATTGGAGATGAACAAATTGAACAGGTGAAGGAGTTTGTGTATCTGGGTTCAAAGTTTACGAGAGATGGCAAGTGTGAGAGTGATATCGAAAGAAGAGTGAATGCAGGAAACATGGTGAATGGAGCTTTGCACTCCTTTATGAGCAGTCGCAAGGTGTCTAACAAGGCTCGTTGGGTTGTGCATGAGGGGGTATTGGTTCCGACACTCATGTACGGAAGTGAAAGTTGGGTATGGCGGAAGAAACATGAAAGCAGAATAAATGCAGTTGAGATGAGAGCGTTAAGAAGTATGATAGGAGTTAAATTGAGTGACAAGATAATAAATAGTGAGATAAGGAAACGTTGTGGTCTGAAAGAAGATGTAGTGACAAAAATTGAGAAAGGTATGCTGAGATGGTTTGGCCATGTCGAGAGAATGAATGAAGAACGATTAACTAAAAAGGTGTATAAGGCTAGTGTGAATGAAAGTGTTGGAAGGGGTAGACCTGGGCGGACGTTTCTAGACTAAATCAGGGACGTCTTGAAAAAGGACCAGGTCAAGAGTACCCTCAACCGAAGAGCATGTATGAAGGGAATAATGAAAGTGGACGAAGCGAAACAAGTATGTAAGGATCGTAGCAAGTGGAAAGAAGTGGTCTCTGCTAGTAGGCAGAGACCACTTCTTTCCACTTACTCTTACAATGGGTATCTTCGGGAAAGAGGCATGATTATATTATATATGTATTAAAACTTCTTTTGTTTTTGTAAATATGTATCATTTTTTTTTGTAAATATACTAAGAAACCATAGTTAATAATTATATTTACATATTTCTTTAATTTTTTCTCGCAGAGACTCCCTCGGTTTTAGGTTGTAAATAGCTCTTATAGCCCTCTTCTGCGAAACAAATATAGTTTCAGATGGCATTATGCTATGTAAATAATTAAATTTAGAAATAAACATAAATAACACAGAATTAACTTCTATAACATAGTACTAAAACATAATTCTAACCTATCTAATTAAAAATTAAATTAAATAAAAAACAAATCAAACAATGGAAATTGTAAGTACGCCTCATTAACGACAAACGAGGTGAACAACTCAGCATATTTTGCGCCAAAAATCCAATGCATACCATACCGACGCAATACAGCTAACCTTCGTGACAAAAGTAGCGAACAAAGAATCGGTATACGGACATAGCGAGTGCAAAATAAAAATACGAATAAAGTCACAGACTAAGCTTATTACACTTAAATTTGGGCGCAACTTTCAAAAAAGGTAAAAAGTTACAACACCTTGCCATTTTACGTTACATCATTATTTTATGAACCATCAATTATGAAGTTATTTAGAAATTGGAATAGTGACTCAGGTGTTTTCGAATCCAATCATTACTTTCGCGCTAATTTAGTTATACCCAGTCCCGGGGTATTTCTGGATGAATGTCTTGTTTTATAAAAAAGATATCGCCTAGTTTAATAAAGATTGATACATCTTCGCTACTGATCAGTGATCGATATGAATCGAGTATTTGGAGTGCCCATGTTTCGTTCGTTGACTTTCCCAAGACACATAAAGTGAATGAAATACGGCAATTGCTGGCAATTGAAATTAATAAGCCATCGTACGTTTGTTTGAGGTTATTTCTTTATAAAGAAACGTTCTTGTCTATGTCCTCTTTTTTTAATCGATTTCAATAGTAGGGGGTTGTCGATTCGAGTATATGTTTTTTTTGTATGTATGTTGCGCGCTATCTTCACAAATTTTGAACCAATTTTGATGATTCTTTTTTTATTAAATAGATTATACTTCCCAAACAAATAACTACTTTTTTAGCAATTTAAAGTCGCTTTTAACTTTTTGTTAAAAGTTTTAATTATATTTCGAATGCATATTCGTTCGGTCGATTTTCTGAATCGAATTTTCTAATAAATTTTATTTTAATTATTCGGGTTTTAGAAGTCCAAAAGGTTACACAAAGAAGTGTTTTAACATTTAAGGCCTCGGTAGCGCAGTCGCTGAGCGTTTCGCAGGCGCTGTGGGACCGCGGGTTCGAGTCCCGCACGGAACAAGTGTGTGTAGATGGACAACAAATAATTATTTAATGTTCATCTAAAAACACCTGTTTAAAGAATTATAATTCTATCTATAATAATATCATATATATAGGAAAACTTATTGTTTGTAACTTTTATTTTCTAAAAAATTGTTATTTATATCATGAACTATAAAATATTTAAAAAAAATTAAAACTGCTCCCTTTTTTAAATACTAAGGGTGACAAATGACCGCACAGTTCATATGATGGTAAGTAGATGCTGTGACTCATAGACATCTACATCTATCCTCGATTAAGAATCAAAATGTAGATGCGTTATCACCCATGAGGGCTAAGATCGGTTCCAGTAAAAAGAGTTATCCGGTTCTCTACATTCCCTATACAAAACGCAGCAGTACTCTGCAAGTGTGGTACTTCCAACGTCAAGCCAACCCATTCGTACTACAACCATACAATAGCTGCAGCATGGCTCTACCACGTATAAACGTATACCCTTCTTCTTTATCATCATCATTGACTCCCTCGTTGGTCTAGTGGTTGTAGTAATGTGACTGCTGATCATAAGGTCCCGGGTTCGTATCCCGGGTCGGGCCAAAAATATCAGTTATTGAGCTTTTCCATCAAGAAATTCTCAGTAGCTGCCCGGAGTCAGGAAGTTGGCGATGGCTCACCCCCGTGCCACGGAAAGCACGTAAAGCCGTTGGTCCTGCGCGTGATCTCTCTCCGGTTGTGTCGGTTTACCGTCCCATCGGACTATGAGAGTGGTGGAATAGAGAGTGCACCTGTGCTTGCGCATACACTTGGGCACTATAATCTTTTAAATAAAACTAATTTTACAGATTTTATCGCGTATATTAACTTATTTTATAGTCCCGACATTTCGAGCACTTTACAGCACCCATGGTCACGGGGAGGACATAGATGTATGACGTCCCAATGTCATAGTTAACCACGGCTACCTCCAGATTAAAAATTATTAATTTTTGTTTTTTTAATTTGGAGAGTGTTCGCGTAAATATAAGAAATCATCACTATAATCTTGTCCTGCACCGATAGCTAGTCTCCATTGAGGTTGGTCGCGGTGACCGAAATTCGATCTCGAAGACATTATTATTATCATCATCATTCCATAAAGTTCCATTGCTACACATGTCTCTTTCCCGTTTTAGAGAGGATTTGCCCAGGCAGATTAATAACGATCATGGTACCAGACGTTTCGCACCTTTGTATCTGTTCTCCGTCGCCAGTCTGGATAATTGAAGTCTGGCGTAAACGAATAGATTATATCACCCTTAGAGTATACTCATCATATCTTTGAGTATGCTTATGGATATATCACCCACTATATACATCACCAGCCTTCGGCAGTCATTCGATCTTTTTGGCGTTTCATATGACACGTGGCGATTTTAAATTTAATATAAATAAATACCATTTATTTTATGAACTTTTCAGTTTTTTTATAGGTTAGGGTATAAACGAGCATACAGTCCAACTGATGGTAAGTGGTTGCTGTGACCCATAGACATCTACATTAATTCTCGCTTATGGATCAAAATGCAGATGCGTTGTCACCCGTGAGGACTAATGTTGAATGCCTCGTTTCCAGTAAAAAGGATCTCCGGTTCTCTACACTCGCCATGCGAAACACAGCAGCATTAAGCTGCTATTTTACGCTGGTATTCTGTGAGAGCGTGGTCCTTCCCCGGCCCCGACCCATTCGTGTTACAACTATACCAGAAATATAGCTGCAGCATGGCTCTACCACGTATAAGTAGAAAAATTTAAAAAATGTTAAAACTGTGCAAAAAAATTAAAGAGCAAACTACTGACGCATTGTTTTGTATATTAAGTTAATACTCTAGAAACTTATAAACTTTTATTAAAAACCAACTTCTCAATTAAATTACACTGTGTAACAAAAAACTTTACCTCAGTGTCAACTAGCGACATCTGGTGAGCAGAAAATTATTAGCCCTCATTGAAGTCTGGCGTAAACGAATAGATTACACCACCCTTAGAGTATACTCATCATGTCTTTGAGTATGCTTATGGATATATGACCCGCTATATATATCACCAGCTTTCGGCAGCTATTCGATCTTTTTGGCGTTTCCATAGTCGCTTCTTACGACACGTGGCGTTATTTACATTTAACATAATCAAATACCATTTATTTTATGA
Source organism: Parnassius mnemosyne (assembly GCA_963668995.1). Classification (NCBI taxonomy): domain Eukaryota; kingdom Metazoa; phylum Arthropoda; class Insecta; order Lepidoptera; family Papilionidae; genus Parnassius; species Parnassius mnemosyne. The sequence goes on along the minus strand of CAVLGL010000013.1, from coordinate 41,465,088 downwards.
ATTTTTGAATTTTTAAAAAAATCTCTACCTAATCGTGAAGATTCAGTTCAGACATTCCGAAGATCGCACAGACACAGATAGATGTACAAATAGACAGACAAACATTTCAAAATTAATATACATGTCTTTGTGGCATACAAATAACCCCCTCAACTCAATAGTCGTATAAGGTAGTTATTTCGATGTTACAGACACATTTGAATTTTATTTCTATGTAGGTATAGATAATAATAGTTTGTATTTAAAGTGCTAAATTGCTCAGTTATTAATTAATTTATTTCAAAAATATATTTACGATACCTATAATAAGTATATTAATACGTTATATTACAAAATATACCAACTATCCACTACAAAGATTTTGTAATTTCCACTATTTTCTGTCGACTTCCAAAAAGGCGACGGTACTTAATTCGACTGTATGTTTATTTATGCGTGTTACCTCATAACTTTTTACTCGGTGAACCGATTTCGATGATTCTTTTTTTATTTGAAAGCTGGTACTTCTCGTGTGATCCCTCTATTTTTAATTTGATCAAGGTCAGACCAATAGTTTTTTAGTTATTCTTAATAACTTATATTGTAGTCGGCTGTACAAAATTTTTAATTTTGAATTATCCTAGCAGAAAGCTACTATAGTCTCTTTTTAAATTTTTTAAAATATTACGTTTATTTGATTCAAGATGTATTAATCAAAGATCCTAAACCCTTCAGTGTCATTGCAATTTCATTCTCTTATTTTTTTTTTAAACGATGTCATATAATGAAGAATAAACTTTATTGAAATGAAAACTTCTTAAGACATATTGTCCTTTTTTAACTGACTTCAAAAAAAGGAGGTACTCAGTTCGACTGTATGTTTTTATGTGAGAATTTTTTTCTAGGAGAACCGATTTTGATGATTCTTTTTTCTGCCGACTTCCAAAAAGGAGACGGTACTCAATTCGACGCGTTGGTTTTTTTTTATGTGTGTTACCTCATAACTTTTTACTGGTTGAATCGATTTCGATGATTCTTTTTTATATGAAAGCTGATACTTCTCTTGTGGTCCCATATGAATTTGATCAAGGTCAGACCAACAGTTTTTGAGTTATTTGAGTTATTCTTAATAACTTATATTGAAGTCGGCTGTACAAAATTTTTAATTTTAAATTATTTATTTCTATGCTGGTGCATCTCATGTGGTTCTATATAAATTCGATCAAGATCTTACCAGTAGTTTTTGAGTTATGCTTTATAATGCATATTTAATATACTTTGACTACATTGATGTTCTCATTTTATTTATATTGAAGTTAGGTGCCCAGAATTTTTAATTTTATCACTTGTTGGATGCAAATGTTAAAAGTATATCTGTATACAAATGTAACAAAATATATATCCGCGTCAGAGTAAAGTCACAAAGATGAGTGTTGCTATTAATGATAATAGCCATGACTTTTAAATTATTATAGTGAGTAAAGAGGAAGCGGTATTTCCTTTTTCAATATAACTGTCAATTATGAAAACACAGCGATGATCGCGTAGTCTAGTACGAGTATACTCGTATAATCACTACGTTTAGTCAAGTGTTCAAATCACTTGGCAAATACGTCCTAAGTGCAAATTCCATTTGGAGCCAACATTTGCGCAAATTTTTGGTTTTTGGGTTTGGGTGTGCTACTAATACTGCATCCTAGTTTATCTAATCTTATCGCATAAACACTACACCTATTGCCGCGGAGGTGTGCGAAAGCGTTCCCGTGGCTCTGCCAATACCCGGCTGAGGTGGAACACCATGGGGTTTTAGTCAGTGCGAGTCCGACATAACCCGTATTTGCCCCCGAGAAAGGTATGCGTAGGCATTACCTCATGTAACCAAAAGCACTACATCTTACATCACTACGTGGTAGAGCCATGCTGCAGCTATGTATATTACTAATATAGTTGTAGCATGAATGAGTCGGCTCGACCGGGGAAGAACCACGTTCTCACAGAAAACCAGCGTATAATAGCAGTCACCTATTAACTCTATTACTTGTTATAAGCATCTTGTTCATCATCGGTGAACACCCATGTGCATTTTGATTCCAAATCGATTACAGAATACAGATGTATGTCTATGGACCATAGCAGCCACTTACTATCAGGTGGAATATGCTCTCGTTTGTCACCCTTATTCTCTAAAAAATATTATAAAATATGATATTATAAGATTTTGCACAACATAAGATAATGAACAAAAGCTTTCGTTTTATGTGATTGAAATTATATACGTGGTAGAGCCATGCTGCAGCTATATTAGTAGTATAGTTGTAGCACGAATGGGTCGGCTCGACCGGGGTAGGACCACGCTCTCACACAATACCAGCGTGAAATAGCTTAACGCTGCTGTGTTTCGTATGGTGAGTGTAGAGAACCGGAGACCCTTTTTACTGGAAACGAGCCATTCCATCTTAGTCCTCACGGGTGACAACGCATTTGCATTTTGATTCGTAATCGAGGATAAATGTAGATGTCTACAGGCCACAGCAACCACATACCATCAGGTGGACTGTGTGCTCACAAGCAACGCACGCAACCTAATTACCGTTGATCAGTTTTTTTTTTTGTAATGGACTCGTACAGTTTTACTGTTGCCAGTGTAGTGTAGTAATAAGAAATAATATTATATAAAATTGTGTAAACCGACTTGTCCTACAAACGCAATATATATATAAAATTGTGTAAACCGACTTGTCCTACAAACGCAATATTAAAAAAACAAACTAAGCACCTTTTGAAAAAATATAAATAATGTGCTTATAAAATATAGTACAGTACATATTTAAAATACGAATGATAATAGTCTGGCGGGTTCTTTTTATTGAACAAGAAAAGGCTTTGTCTCTCAAATTATACAGCTTCATATCATACATATATTTCCAGATAACGACAAGTCATTTTCGTCAGACCATTCCAAACAAGTGTTCAGTGCTGATATAGCTTGTGAACGAAGAATTTTCTTGACGTGTAGAGCAGAAGAATCGTTAACAAAAGACTCGTCATCTCCAAACTCGACAGTCTCTTGCATAAATAAGGCTGTGATCTCATCATAAATTATGGGTACTGCGCAATGTTCCTCTTCGATAATTGACAAGAAGTGCAAATGGTTTCTTCTGTATACCCATGGTTGCGTAGAAGTCTGAGTGAGAGGTCGTCTTCAAGTCGAAGTCATAATTTTGTTCTGATTTGTCTTCTGTTGCATTGAATTGTTCAGGCCAAAGAGGCTTCCAAGATTTTTCTCTTATCTCATTTAAGAACTTTTCTTGGAAAGAAAACCTTGTTAGTTTTTTGTGGAAGAATCTGGCTTTTTGCATTATGATTTCGCCTGACAAAGGAACGTGTCTCCGTCATTGCTCTAAAAACCGCATGAAAAGTGCTTTATGACACCGGCTTTTCTGGCAATTTTAGAGACTTTCATAATCCTCAACCTTTCTCGATTCAAGCTACAAATGACCGAATTTACTGTTTTTTTTAAATCATAAAAACATGTGGCGCGCGAGTATAGCACAGAGTAACGTGAACACGCAAGGTGGCTCATTTGTACTCGTAACTACAGACTAAACATAATGTCAGCGATCACGGCAGGAGAAAGGAATGAGCACTCTGCATTTCGGATTATAGCGACCACTGTATATATTATATAGACTACTAAGAGGATACAGCTCATATAGCGACGTTCGGATTAACCTGAGTACGGATCATAGAGGCTCTATTGTACTACTTTTTATTCGAGATGTCCCCTTTATGCATGTCGCTTATTTATCGACGTGAGTGATTAATATTCAACATACTTTGTTTTCCTTTTTCTTTGTTTGTTTATTTTTTTATAAAGCAATAGAAGCCCCGGATACGGACTGCCAATTTCAAGTTGTAAAATCGAATTCGCCATTCGACTACTACCATGAACTAATCCTACCAAGCATTTTAAGCATTTTTAGTTGAAGAATTCAAGTAGTTAAAATACCACTGCTAGCATTGTTTTTAAACAAAATGAGGTTGGGGTAAGAAATGTGTATATTTTAGTAATGTGTAATTATCATAAATTTTCCTTAGCATTTATCGCGTACGTCACGGCCGGCTGTCAATTTTATCTAACTTGACCTCCAGTTAAAGTTAATCGGAAACTTGGAAGATAAAAATAGCAATTTTTTATTATATCTTCTTCTTAGCAAAAAGGGCTTCAACAGAACACCGATTCGTGCCTTGCGAAGTGAAGGCGCTATTGAGGACAACTACTGCGGCTTCTATCCAAATAAATGACTAAGCGTGACTTCACTTAATAATCCGTTAAATTACAGTGGTGTTAACACTAACCACCTTCAAAAAAGTCAACTATAGTAATATGTGCGAAACTACGAAATAATTACAGCGCCTCTATACTACGATCTATGTTTATTCGAAACAAATTTTGTAATCACATACCATTTAATTAGTTAAAGTTAAAGTTAAAGTTACTTAGTTAGCCTATATACGTCCCACTCCTGGGCACAGGCCTCCTCTCATTTCTGAGAGGGTTTTACGGCAAGTAATAAAGCTTCTCCAGTGCGTTTGGCGAACTACACATGTCTTCGAAATATATTTTTTTGCTTATTTCTCAGACATGCAAGTTTCACAGAGAGAGACATGAGGTTTCCTTAGCACGTGGTAAATCAGCACTTAAAATCGCGATTAACAATTTCATTGGTGCCGGCGGTGATCGAGCCCGGGTTGCTCGCTTACTATGAAATTTACAACGAGTGCTAACCATCTGAGCTACCTAGCTCCACATATAATTTGAGTACGAAAAAGTTGATCAACGAACTTTGTGTTGTAAATTTCGAAGGTTGAATATCGAGAATTATCTACACTTACACTTGGTGGATGAGACAAGTTGCGCAAGCAGTCCCGTCTTAAGAAAGGGTACATACGTAGTAACTTAACTTATCTGTGTTAATATTACGCACAAGCGGACGAAGGCTCGGCCTGATATGGCCGCGAAATGTTGATGCTTATATTTTAAAAAAAGCAAAAAATATTATCATCATTATCATCATTACAGCCCTTCACAAGTCCACTGCTGTACATAGGCCTCCTCCAAGGAATGCCACAAAGCACGGTCCTGAGCCACGTGCATCCATCGACTTCCTGCACATCTTACCAGGTCGTCACTTCATCTAGTGGGGGGACGCCCTACACTTCGTCTGCTGGTACGAGGCCGCCACTCGAGAACCTTTCTTCCCCATCGGATGTCGGTTCTTCGAGCTATATGGCCGGCCCATTGCCACTTTAGCTTACTAATCCGTTGGGCTATGTCGGTCACTCTGGTTCTACTGCGGATATCTTCATTTCTAAGTTTATCACGCAGAGAAACTCCGAGCATAGCCCTCTCCATAGCTCGCTGAGCGACCTTGAGCTTCCTCATCCAGCCAACAGTGAAGGACCACGTCTCAGTTCCATAGGTCATGACTGGCAACACGCACTGGTTGTATAGTCTCGTTTTGAAGTTTTGAGGTATACCTGACAAGAAGATGTGCCGTAATTTCCCGAACGCTGCCCAGCCGAGTTGAATCCGTCGATTGACCTCTCGGTTGAAGGTGGACTTACCTAGTCGGACTATTTGTCCCAGGTAAACATACTCGTCAACAACGTCGAGCTTAGTGTCCCCAACAACTACCGGCATAGGTGTGATATGGACATTAAACATGATCTTTGTTTTGTCCATGTTCATCTTAAGACCTATCCGTTGGGAAACACTATTGAGATCATTAAGCATAGTGCTTAGGTCCTCCAGCGATTCTGCCATAAGGACTATATCGTCGGCAAATCGAAGGTGAGTGATGTACTCGCCATTGATGTTAATACCGTACCCTTTCCAGTCCAGAAGCTTGAAAACGTCTTCCAAAGCAGCGGTGAAGAGTTTCGGGGATATAACGTCACCCTGTCTTACACCTCTCTGCAATTGGATAGGTTTCGTACTCTGGTTCTGTACTCGGATAGCCATCGTAGCCCTACTGTACAAGCACTTCAGCACTTCGATATACCGACAGTCCACTTGGCACCACTGAAGGGACTGCAGCACCGCCCAAATTTTGACGGAATCAAAGGCTTTCTCATAGTCCACATACGCCAGACATAGTGGCAAATTGTACTCCTCGGACTTCTGTACAATTTGCCGAAGGGTATGTATGTGGTCTATGGTGCTAAAGCCTTTTCGGAATCCAGCTTGTTCGGGAGGCTGGAAGTCGTCAAGTCTGCGCGCGAGACGATTCGTAATGACTCTCGAAAACAGCACGTAGACGCGGCTCAGAAGGGAAATCGGTCTGTAGTTCTTCAAGAGAGCGTTGTCACCTTTCTTGAAGAACAAGACCACCGCACTTCTGCTCCACGCCTCCGGTGTAACGCCACCATGGAGGAATATTATGTTGTTTAAAAATTACATTTAAAAAGGTAAAGTATAATATAAGTATAAAATAAAATTAAAGTTAAAGAAGTTACATTTTTGTTTTTTTTTAGCTAAAACTTTTTTAAATGCATGATTAATTGCATGATGAGCTCTCGCAATATTATTGGGATTTATCAACATTTTGTCCCATGTTAAAGTTTTTTAACATCCAGAGCCCTACTGCCTACATCTTAATAGGATATATTTATAATTTATAATATATCAAAGATATGGGTGTACATATAGACAGTAAATTAACAAATATCTCTTATATATAACCCATAGATAAATAAATATGTAGCAAGCTAATATTACCCACAACACTAATCGTTCAATCGTATGCTAGTCTTAATTCTCCGAACTTCTCGAGGTTTTAAGCGTAGCTCTACCCTGGCACTATTATATTCACTTGCGGCCCGCCCACTCGCCTTTCTTCCACATCGGTTGACGAGTCAAGTATATGGCAGGCCCATTGCCACTTCAGCTTACTAGTCTACTAACTGCGAATATCCTCATACGAAGGCTATCACGCAAAGAAATTCCGAGCACTGCCCTCTCCAGAACTCGCTGAGCGACCTTGAGCTTCCTCATAAAGCCAGCAGTTAATTACCACGGCTGAGATCCATATGTCATCACTGGTAAAACACACTGGTATTTACATCTTTGTTTTCAAGTTTTTAGGCGTGATGATAAGATGTCCCATAAGGTCCCTAACGCTGTCCAGCCGAGCTAGATCCGTCGATTAACCTTTCAGCCGAAGTTAGGCTTTCCTAGTCGAAAAATTTGTCCTAGGTAAACATACTCTTCAACAACTACGGACGTAGTGCTCCCAAAAATTGGCATAGGTGTGACATAAACTTTACATAATATGACTTTTGCCTTGTCCATGTTTACCTAAAGTCATATCCATTGGAAGACACTATTGAATTCATTAATCATAACTCTTACTGATGTCCTCCAGCGATTCTGCCACGATTGGGATGGAAATTTGTATTTAGATGATGTTTTACTTTCCATGTTTATGTACCTACTAGCTGTTCCCCGTGACTTCGCCTGCGTGTAATTTTGGTTTTTAATTTTTTTTCACGGAACCCTAATTATTTTTCTAAAATAAAATTACTATATGTTACTCCTTATAACATCTGCTGTCTGCCATTGAAAGTCCCATCAAAATCGGTCCAGCCGTTTCAGAGGAAAGCCGGAACAAACAGACAGACAGATAAACAAAATTTTTAAAAATTGCGTTTTTGTTTTAAGCGCCATATATACTTTCATATGCATTTAGTAAAAAGCTGTTATTTAAACATTACAAACAGTCACTCCAATTTTATTTATTTGTATAGATAAATAGGTGTGATTATAATATATAGATAGGTGTGAATATAAGATTATAATATTTTTGTAACGCCAAGCAAAGTTCGTATCCCAGACACTAATTTATCAAATTACGAATACCTCCTCCCTACTAACCCTTACGCCTGGTAAGGGTGAAAAACGAATCCACCTGACGGTGATCCACCTGACGCACCTATTCGCGATTAAGAATCTTACTCCAGGTTCCCACAAAGTACAAAGAGACCTTCATTCCTCGCTACCGCTTTTTGGCGCTCTGGGGTAGTGTAACGCCGCTATAGCGACAGGCTTAAGAAGAAAGTTCCCTAAATAGTTTTATATATATATTAGTTTAAGGTTATATATTGCTAAAGGTTCTTAATTTTTAAGTCCTTGATGCCTAATAAAATTATTGTATTGAAGGTACGTTACCACTACTGAGAATTAACATTGAATGCCTCGTTATAATTTAAAAGTAAATCTACATTTCTCTTAAGAGAATTATGCTACCATGTTACGTCGATGAGCGTGCTAGGGTACGAGTCATTAAACAAATGCAGCGTGGCTTGCCAACGTGAAAATACGTATTATAATATAATAATGATTTTTTTTCACTTTCAGGATGGAAAATTATTCGTCGAGCTGGATAGCAGCATTCCACCCTGGACAGTCCAGCCACCCGACAAATACTGCATTGATACCTTTGTCTATGAAGATCAAGATGGAAAAACGCATACTCGTCTGGATGCTTTGGCATGCTTCCTCGATGAGACTCCTCCTAACCACTTCGAAGTTCGAAGCACATGTGAGTAATGATAAAAACCAAACCGCCTTTATAGTTAACATTATTGCTAACAGGTCTTCTCTCATTTCTAATAGAGTTGAGATTAATAGATAGATAATGAGAGTCAACCACGCTTTCTAAATGCATGTTTGCGGACTTCACGCCATCTCGAAAATGTAAATCGTCGAATATGCAGGTTTCCTCACATGTGCCCTTCACCGCCAAGCACTTGGTGAATCAGAATTCAGCAATTAACATACAGCAATTAGCAATATAGCAATTAACGTACCGGTACGCTGACCTATTCATGCTACAACTATACTACTAATATATCTCCAGAATGGCTCTACCACGTAAGAGAGCGAGCCTCTAGTTAGCACGGCTATAAGTAAATAGGTTAACAAAGAAATATGTTTTGTAGTCAATACTGTTAATTAAAACAATTTATGACAAAAAAGATTACTGCTAGACTCTTATTGCCATTACATAAAGAGCGATGTAACTAGCGACATGCGGGATGTAGGTCGATGCAGGTGTGTCAGGACCATGTGACTTTATGCAAGTTTCCGTGTGTGATATATTTTATTTTACTCTGACTGATTTCATTTTATCTACCGACTTCAAAAAGGAGACAGTACTCAATACGTTGCATGTATGTTTTTTATGTGTGTTACCTCATAACTTTTTACTGGGTGAACCGATTTCGATTATTCTTTTTTATTTGAAAGCTGGTGCTTCACATGTGGTTCCATATAAATTTGATCAAGGTCTGCACAATAGCTTTTGAGATATTCTTAATAATTTATATTGAAGTTGGCTATACAAAATTTTTATTTTTAATTATTTTTAGAATAACGAAGATGATGACCATTTTTAAAACATCAAAATGATAAACGTGCTCACAGTTTACCTGTAGGAGTGAGACTACGGCAACCCACGAAGAAGTTCAATATCCTTCTATATTTTAAGTTAGTAACAAACTTAAAATAAAGAAGGATATTGAACGAATAAAACATTGACAACCTCTGAGTCACTCTCTCAATGTGAGAATGTTCATTATTAAGCATACTTACCATTTAAAGTATTTTTCCATTGCTTATACATAATTGTATAAATACACTTTCTGTATGCGTATACAGAAAATGTTTTTTCGTCCTTGGGAGGACAGTGAAGTGCCTCAAGATGAACCAATAACAAAAATACTATTTTGGTATGGATTTAGAACGTGATGACGTTGAATTTCTTACTAAAAATACAGGTGACAATGACTCGAACTGTTCGAACGATGATCAAGTGTCTATTTTACTTTCGTTCAATTTTTACCTATCTAATCATAATTTTCATTTAAATTCTCTTTGCTACCTAACTTGTGTTTATTATTTATATTTTTATTTTATTAGAATAACCATACGAATGAAATAGAATACTATTTTATTCTTAGAATTAAAATTAAAAGAAAAACATTTATTTAACAAACACAGTCAAAAATAAAAAAATGAAAGCAAATTAATAAGTTCGCCTCCGGGTGTACCGACACTATTTTAGTGAACAGACTATGTATATTTAAAACGGAATACAGTAGTAAGTGTTCTTCTGTTAGGCGGTATAACTTTGTAAGGGGCTGACCAACCAAAAAAAAAGTCCACCGCGTAAAAGTAAACGCCTAATCTACAAGTTCCTCGTTGGTCTAGTGGTTGTAAACGCGGCTGCTGATTGTGACGTCCCGGGTCGGGCCAACTAAAATGAATTGCCAGTTGAGTTTTTCTGTCGAGAAATTTTGTAACGGAACGTGTAAAGTAACAGCTGAAGCTGGCGGTGTTGCTACCCCGTGCTTCGGAAAGCACGTACAGCCGTTGCCCCTGTGCCTGTGACTATGAGTGAGGGAATAAAGTGTGCACCTGTGCTTGAGCGTACACTCGGTCACTATATTCCTGCCCTGGCTATGTGGCTAGTCTCCGTTAAGACTGGCCGCCGTGAAAGAAATTGGGTATGAAGGAAATTATTATTAATCCATAAAGCTTACACAACCAAGCCTATAATCGCAGTACAAAGCTGAATATTGTCGCTGTCGATCTCTTTAACTAACTTGGTACTGCATCCGAAATTACTCTGACTGAATCTTATGTAACAATCATAATTTTCGGTTGCGTTTTTACGGCGATCCGGAAAGGAAATCGGGTAGAGCTCATTTTTAAAATTGAGAATGCATAATTAGCGTAATGAAAGACAAAAATCTATCATTCTTTAATTTTTTTTTAATATTTACATCAATGCATTCAAGCACCACCTAGCACCATCAGTAAATGAAGACTACCCTCAAAATTTAATTATTAATTTTTGGTCTGCTCTACGCAGAACGTGCTGGGTGCTGTAAAATTTCGGAAATGTAACGAATTAAAAAAGTTAAAACTAATAGCGATAAAATCCGTAAAATAAGTTTCACTAAGAGACATTAAAATATATTTTCAAGACATTCGAAGTCCGCCAACGTGCATGGAGTAGCGCTGAAGTCCAATTGGCCTATAATCCTCAAAAAAATTAGAGAAGCCTATATACATCCCAGCAATGGAAGGTACATAGGCTGTAACTTTACATTTTTTACCTTATTCAACTATAATTTGTAAGATAAATATAAAGATATCCTTTTAAATAAAACCCCACCAAAATTTAACAGTGACAAGAGGGGTACAAACGACGTTAGGGGTTGTCGGCTTTACCGGTTAAAGAGTTAAAATCTGAACAGGTGCCAGGCTATACTAGTAGTGAAAACGTTATACATTTCTAATACATCCTATAATTTAAGTTAATGTTAGTTAATGCTTTCTAAATAGCTTTTGAGTTACTGAGAGTTTGAAATTGGCTCGAAATATTTCGTGTAAAAATATACACACTGCCGGTGCGTAGCCGTTTTGTTTTTCCGAACTTGGCTGACACACTGCCTATGTGTGCAGATACAAAACATTGTTATGCATATTTTTTCACGTATATGATAGTGTTGTGTATGTTGCCAACCATCCCGTTATTTTATTTTCCAGGCATGCTGCTTTCTTGCGCGTTCATTCTTATTACTGTGGCAGTGTACGCGTGGCTGCCCGAGCTCCGCAACATGCACGGCAGGGTGCTCATGGCATACCTCCTTTGTCTCTTCGTTGGCTTCATCTTAATGGCTAGCATGCAGATTATGCTAACCATAGACAATATCACTCCCCATATTTGTGTTGTTTTAAGTAAGTATCATCAATGTTTTGAAATCAATGTCAAAGATAATTTATTTAGTTTTAGCTTATCTAGAGATAAGACAAACGAGCACACAGGCCACCTGATGGTAAGTGCATGACGTGGTCCATAGACACTAACATCTATACTTGATTAAGAATCAAAATGTAAAAACGTTGTCACCCCAGAGTATAAAGATAGAATGCCTAGTTACCAGTAAAAAGAGTATCTGGTTCTCTACACTCCATATGAAACACAGGAGTGTCAGACTGCTATGAGCGTAAGGAGCACGCCCCGGTCGACCCATTGGTGCAGCAACCATAATATAGCTACAATGTGATTCTAAACCCTGTTAAAATAAAAACAAAACTACTTGCGGTTACAAAAGCGACTAGAAAAATTGACAAGAGACTCTGTGGTCATTGTTTCCTTTTTATTTCAGTTACTCTGTGGTCGATGAAATTTTTATTTCAATTTTACTCATTTTTGTTGTTTGTCATTTAATTTAATTTCTGATATAAAAATCGGTTTAAAGATTCGATCATACTTACGGGAAATGTCTAAGCAAAAGTATAGCAACACTGTTAGAGAATGCTTTCCTGACAGTAATATTGTTTTACTGAAGATCATGTGGCTTACTAGTTAGAGTACTAGACTTCTTAATCGTGAGCCTTAGATTTGAATTTTGCCTACTTATGTGGAAAAATAGTCTTTTTATGTTTCCACCGTCATACCAATGTGTGTCCATCATAGCTCGGTAGCATAATTTATTTTCTATAATTGTAATATATTATATTATATAAGTATTTATAAAGTTACTCGTACGAGGACCATTCTTTATTTACAAACCAAATAAAAATATTTATTAAATAAATATTAAAAGAATCCCTTCAAAAACCTAAATATGAAAAAGCAGTCAATTTCGCTACAAACGACATTCGGGCTTGTCCACTGCGCTGATGAAAGGGTTGGGAACGGCACGAGTGTCAAGGTCCACAGCAGCTCCATAGTAGACATATCACGGCTATGTGTCTAAATAACTTGTTCAATGTAAAAAAATAGCTACTGCTTTTCACTCAAGGAGCCGCGTATACTACTTATATGTAATATACATATACAATAATAATAATATACGATAACAATTGTTACACAAGTTTTCATTTTGCTTTTAATAAAACAATATATAAGCCAACGTTTCATATCAAGCACTCTGAATTCTTACCAGTAGATCAACACACTTGTCTACTTTGATCTAACAATAAAGTTTTATGGTATCATCATTTTTACAACGCCATATTTTACATTATGACTTTTGAACGAGGGAAGTTAATAGAAAACAGTTGTAGTGCTTCTGGGCTCATATTTAAAATGGTTTTCATACCGTCTGATATTTAATCGTTTACTAATATCAATCAAATTGTATTACTATAAACCAGAGATCAATTAATTTGTTTAGTTTTGTACTTATTTAGTTATACGGTGCAAATTTTATAAAACAATATTTCAGATCTCTAATTTTACCGTATTGTTTTAAGATAAAACGAATAATATTTACATTGTCTTTCTGGATAAAATTAATACATCCAATGTTTGCCACATTCGAGTATAAAAATTGACCTTAATAAACATTTTGATTTATGTTAAATTGTAAAAAAAACTTGTGTCAAAATTACAGTTTTCCTACTTATAATAAACTGTAGTCTTTGGATATAGCACTAAAAAGAAATTTATCTTATTTTCAGCAATTGTCATTTATTTTGCACTCGAGTCTGCATTCTTCTGGCTTAATGTTATGAGTTTTGATATCTGGTGGACTTTCAGGTATGTATGTGGCAGTTGGATATTATAATTATTTTAAGGATGTTTATTTATAGTTAACTGCTCCATTAAGAATTAAAGTAAATTTACAATATTTATATGACTCACTCCTGAGCATAGGCATGAAGGTGTCCATCGCGCCGCCGCAATGTGTATTTACGCACTGCTCATTTTTCCAAAACATATTTTTTGAACACGTGATTAATGCTGAACTATTTCGTAACATTTCCGAAATGGGAAAAAGCCTATGCATCACTGTGGGATTGATAAAGGATTGTAACGTTTATCAAATTGCCAGTGTCGAAAGGTATCAAACCCGGGTTACTTATTATTATGGCTCTCGAATTTGAAAATTATTTCATCAGTTTCGTCCGTAAGTTCGTTGTATGAATGTGGAATAAACTGACCAATGAATTTATTTTATTTTCAGCGGTAAAGGAGGAATGACATCAAAAAAGATGTCTAAACGATTTTGCGCATACTCATTGTATGCGTTTGGAGTGCCTACCATTTTAACGATAATCCTCACGAGTTTAGAATTTTCTGGTCTCCCACCACATCCACTTTTACCAATGGTTAGATATCAGGGCTGTTTCTTATTTGGTATGTTTTTGATAATTTCATATTATACTTTTAAATATATTTATAATATTTATATTAAGTGTAATAAAAGAAATCAAACTTACTTTCCAACGAAGAATGTAAAAATTGGAACAAGGCCAAGGGTCGAATAGTAATTTTAAAAACCCGACTACATAAAAAGTTTACTTAAAAGAGAAAAACTCTTTTCACTTCCACTACTAAATGGAATCATACGACACCTCATGTATTTAAATCCATTAAATGTTTGTAGATGTCTATGGGCCACAGCAACCACTTACCATCAGGACTGTGTGCTCGTTTGTTACCCTTATTCCATAAAAAAAGACATAACAATAATATTTTCTCTAATAGTATTTTTTTTTTTTTTTTTATAGAATAGGATGACAAACGAGCACACAGTCTAAATGATGGTAAGTGGTTGCTGTGGCCCATAGACATAGACATCTATCCTTTGCAAATCAAAATGCAGATGCGTTGTCACCCGTGAGGTCTAAGATGGAATGCCTCTTTTCCAGTAAAAAAATCGTCTCCGGTTCTCTAAACTCACCATACGAAACACAGTAGTGTTAAGCTGCTATTTTACGCTGGTATTCTGTGAGAGCGTGGTCCTTCCCCGGTCGAGCCGACCCATTCGTGCTACAACTATACTACTAATACAGCTGCAGCATGACTCTACAACGTATAAAATTTTACATACATAAACGCTCACGCCTGTCACCCAGAGGGGTAGCCAGAGACTATGGACTTCCATTTGGCACGATCCTGACGCACCTCTCTCGCTTCCTCCACATCCATATACCTACGCATACACGCTCGTCGGTTAAAGGTACTCTTGATTTGGCCCATTTTCAATATATCGCCAATTTGGTCGATAAATTTTCGCCTAGGGCGACCCTTCCCGACTCTGCCGTTCACCTCTGCAACATAAATTTGCTTTGTCACTCTTTCCTCATTCATTCTTTCTACATGACCAAACCACCGAAGCATTCCTTTCTTAATCCTGGTCACTACATCATCTTGCAAACCGCACTCTTCTCTTATTAAACAATTTCTCACTCTGTCATTCAGATTCAACAGTATAAAATTTTATTATAATATTTATTAATTACAGGAAGAAGTAAATTATTGTACTTATACGGACCAATGTTCTTCCTTTGCCTGGCGAATATAGTGTTTTTCATAATGACAGCATTACGGATCGCTCGAATAAAGCACGAGACGGAGATGCTCAAATCCAAAGAAAGTGCCATGCATGATCAACATAGGAAGGACAAACAACGGTAAATGAGACATTTCATCATTATTAAATGAAAATGTATTAATTTAATAAACAAGAAATATTCCAAGTTAAAATATAATAAGTAACAGCCTATAAAAGTTCCACTGATAGACTTTTTTGCTTTAGATACATATCTATCATTTTTGGGAATGTTTTAGGGCAAGGAAGACTCTTCCGGTCGGCTTCTATACCTATTGTCAGACTACATTTTCCTATATGTTTGTAATTTCTCAGCCATACAGGTTTCTTCAGAATGTTTTGCTTTACCTTATTTTTTACTTATTATAAGCCAGTGCTTAACCATAATCCCACCTGGTGGTAAATGGTGATGCAGCCCTAGATGGTAAATCGCACTGTCTTAGCGTAGCAAAAGCCTATTCACTCTTGCCTTGAAGATGCCCAGATTGTATTCGGACGGAAAGATGGCAAATTATTCCACTCCCTTGCTGTGCGCATTACGAAAGTTGAAGCAAACCGTTTGGTTCTAATGCATGGAATATCGACAACAAAAGGGTCTTCACCCCTTTGTCCCCGACCCGCCGACCGCCTGGTCGTCCGATGGTGGTAAGGAGAGAGAGGAATTAGAGCGTGTAATTCCTACACGCACACTCACTGAAATGCATCCTATAGAATACCGAGAGACTGGCTACTTTGCGCCTGTGCTCGAGGCTGACAAGATTGGTTTTAACCAAATCAAGGTCACCATTGAACTTCTCAGCACGTCTCTCTACTGATTCCAACGCTGCCAGGTGGCATTTTGCAGCACCAGCACATATGTTACAGCAGTAATCCATGCACGACCGGACCTGCGCTTTATATAAGGTAGGAAGCTGTCCCGGTGTGAAGTACCGCCGCACCCTTGCAAGTACACCAAGTTTCCTTGCGGCTGCTTTAGTTCTGGACTCAATGAACCACCCATAGTTGAGGTTCGGAGAAAATTCAACCCTTAACAACTGAAGGCGGTGAGTGTACTCTAAGGAACCATTCCGGAAAGTAGGAGCCACGGTGAGCGGGCTCCGTTTAGCGGTGAAAAAACACGCTTGTGTTTTGGAGGCGTTGAACCTCACGAGATTGGTATCGCCCCATTAGGAGACTGCCTGTAGTGTGAGTGAGATTCACACGTTCAACTGTAACCTCTCCTTCGGACTGGATTTGATCCATACATGTCCGGGCACTTGGTTGGTATCACTCCACAACTGTGCTGTCGCCTGCATACCCATAGATACCGGGAATTTGCAGATCATTTATATGCAGCAGGAAGAGAATTGCGGAGAGGATGGACCCCTGAGGAACTCCGGCGTTTGTCGCGATAGCACAGGACGATCAGCCAACGATGACAACTTCGAGAAATCGTTCACTCAGAAAGTCCTTCATCCAGTCAATCAGGCCAGGGGATAAGCCGTACGCTGAAAGCTTGCCCAATAAACTAGCGTACCAAACCTGTCAAAAGCCTTAGAAACATCGAGGGAAACAGCAAGTGCTTCACCACTGTTCTCGAGGGCTTCGCCCCATATCCATATGTGAGTGACATACGCTAGAAAGTCCCCAGTTGATCGATTTCGGCGAAACCCGTACTGGCAATCACTGAGGAGATCATTTTGCTCTAGGTATGCCATGAGGTGGGTGTTCAATATACGCTCCATAATCTTGCAGAGTATGGAGGTAATTGAAATTGGCTGATAGTCGGCAGGGTCGGTACGGCAACCTTTTTTAGGCACAGGCAGCGCATTGGCCAGCTTACAAGATTTGGACACTATTCCAGTCCTGAATGAGAGGCTGTACAAGCGCGTCAACACAGGAACACAAAACTCAGGTGCACAGACCTTTAGAACTATAGCTGGTATACCATCAGGTCCACTAGCTTTGTTCACGTCTAGACTTCGCAATTCGTTTTAAGAACCTTCCTGTTGGTGATACGGATCTCTGACATATAGGTACCGCATCGAGGTAATTGAGATCTGCTGATTCCGCTCCGCTGTTGCTTCTGTCCAGACGCGAATTGCAAGTAAAAGGAGAAGCAAATAAGTCCGCTTTCTCCTTAGGCGCACGCGCCAGTGAGCCATCTGGTTTCACCAGCGGAGGCAGTGTAGACTGACAGAAATTTATCTCGACCGTTTTGGCGAGAGACCAAAATGCTCTACTGCCAGATGGTTCGACAGAGAGCTTAGACATTTCTTGCTGCATTTTTTTGCATCTTATCTTTGGCGGCAGACCAAGGATAAGATGCAAAGAAATACCGTATCTCATCTCAATCTGCTGACTTGTATCGCCACACTCGCTGTACACCGTGGAAATCGTACTTAGGAGGGAAATATATTGACACAGATTTCACCAGATAGTGATCAGAAGTTCCCAAGGATGAGATAACCTGAACATCGTACCTGTCTGGATCGGTCGTTAGCAGAAGGTCGAGGCAGTTGGCTGTGTGTCCATCCACATCAGGTACCCTAGCCGCTTGTTACACCAGCTGGGAGAGCCCTAGCGACAAGTCAAAATTCCACGCCTCTCTCCCAGCGTGGTTGGTTTTCTGGTATGGGAACAGCTAGTCCCAATGACAGGTATTAAAGTCCCCCAGAAAAACCAACTGTGCATTAGGGTACCGATTTAGAGCCACATCAGTGGCTTCACTGAGGGTTCAAATAGCCTAGTTGTCTCCTGGTCACCGCTGTGCAATCGATAGATACAAGAATAAATAATTTTATCCATTCCTGTGCCTATTAATACCCAAATCGTAGAGAAAGTAGGGTTTTCAAGGTGACGAAGACGCTTACAGCAGATATCGTTGCAGATGTAAACACAGACTCCGGCGCACTGATGGAAATTATGCTCCAATGTGTACCCAGGGTAGCCAAGGTATGCCGCATCTAGAGGACATCTGATTTGCGTCTCAGTCAAGAAGAGTATTACTCTTCGTTTTCCTTTTTTTCATAAATGGTGGAGAGAATGGCAGTTGGACGAGGCGTCCCACATATAACCTAGGGACGCAAACAGAGTCATAGCATCGATGGTACCTAGCATGGAGATCGCGGGGACGCCCGAACCCTCCTAGAAATTGCCACCAGGCCCTCTCATCCGGTCGCCAACCGGCATGGTGGAGCCATCCCAGAATTTTTCTTAAGATAGCGGGGCAGCCTTTCATGAGTGGCTGGCAAACCTACATACCTTTTGAGTACTTTGCCCAATAAGTAATGGACTTTATTCATAAAGTACGGTCAATTTAATTATTTCTGTAGTTTTTATCACATTGCCTACTAATATTGAGCATTAAACAGTTACTAATCACTTGGTCCATAACAGTCAATGTCAGTTGTCAGAGATAACTATAGCTCCGCAATAAATATTTTTTTAAACATACAATTACTGCGTATATTCTAGTATTATGTTATTTTTGGACACTATTAGAGATTTTTTGTAAACTATTGGAGTTCACGTCGGTGCACCGTTGCGATCAGTTTGTGTATCTTTGTTTTCAATCACTCACAATGGTGTTGGTGAAGTGTGCTAACTGTAAGAAAAATATTACCAAAATAGCGCCCCGTCTGGTATGTAGCAGGTGCAACATTACTGTCCATTCGAATCCGTCCTGCGCCAAGCTGTCTAATAAACAGATTAATACTCTACGCAATTCGCCGAACTTCGAGTGGAGCTGCGAGGAATGTATGAAACACGTTTCGCGTAGGTCTTCCTGTTTCACTCCACACGAAGAGGCTGATGACGATGACTCCGTGGTTGTGAATTCTTTGAATACCCAGATTGAGACCCAAAAGCTTATCAGGGACATCAGTCAGGAGTTAAAGAAAACGTTCCGGGAAGAAATCGGGAATCTGGAAAAAAAAATTGATTTCCTGGGTGATCAGCTGAGTACTATTGATCAAACCCTAAAAAAATACGATAACAAAATAAAAGAACTCGAAAATAAAAACCAACACCTGCAAAATAAGAACAAAAACCTTGAACTTATAGTGAGCATAGTAGAGCAAGAAATAAAAACGTATCAGCAGAAATCTTTATCAAATATGGTAGAAATCGCAGGCATTCCTGAGGCTTCCCACAAAGATGTTAATAAAGTCCTAGAAACGCTGGCTTCAGAACTAAATACTAAGGTGAGCGACATTCAATCTTCGCAACGCTTGCCCAGCTCTAAGGACCGCCCTAATCCAATCCTCGTTGAGATGAAAACAAAGGCAGCCCAAAAACAAAGGATTAAAGCTGGTAAAGAGAAATGCCTCTCCGTGGGAACTATCCTACCAAACTCGCCGAAGGAAGTAGCTGAACAGAGAGTGTACATCAGGAAGGCCTTACTAAGTATTTAAAAACTCTACTATATAACACCAAAGCGAAACTTAGTAAAATAGTCCAATATATTTGGTGTAAGGACGGTAAAGTACTTGTCAGGAAAGGTCCTAATACTAAAATTTATTATATTCGTACAGATAATGATATTGAATTACTCCTAAAACAATTAGCTCTAAATCTCTTAATCATATTTTTTACTTTTTGTTTTCCATTGATCGAATATACCTACCTACCTACTTATTAACTACTCCTCAAACTTTGTTATGACTATAAAAATTAAAGAATTTGTTAACTGTAACGATATAAATAACTATTTTCAACAATTACCCCCAAAACGTCATGCATTACATACTAGCCTACATTTTAATATAAGATTATTTATTTATTTATTTATTTATCCTTTATTGCAACACACCAACTAGGGGTTACAAAGGGCGGACTTAATGCCCTATGGCATTCTCTACCAGTCAACCCGACGAAAAATGGAATAAATAAAGATGTTGGCAGGTGCAAGTTAAGGACAATAATAAAACATAAGTTATAAATGAAAACACTTCAGCTATAATAAATAGAATACACAATACAAAAACTACCTAATTGCATTATATAAATACAGTATACATAACCAACACACATATGTAAATATATATACACATACACACAACACACACATATATACATAAATAAATATAAATATATAAATTATAAATACACATATAATATATTAATATATATAATATATTATATATATAAAACGGGGAAGGCAATTAATTGTTGTTTACCTCTAAATAATGTTGTCGCACCAATCTTTTAAACAAAAGCTTATTCGTAACTTTCTTGACATCAGCGGGTAAAGCGTTCCAGAGGAGAATAGCCTGAACTGTGAAGGAAGAATTAAAAAATTTTGTTCTATGTTCTGGAATGCTAACTTTAAGTGCGTTAGAAGGACGAGGTTCACGGCCGGAAATAGAGTAGAGAAAATTGAAGTTTTCTTTAAGATATGGCGGGGAATTAGCATCATTTAAGATGGAAAAAAGTGTCAGTAAAATTCTGGAGCAACGCCTTTGACGTATAGTGAGCCACTTAAGCTTAGAACGATAGGCAGAGATATGGTCGTATTTATGTAAATTAAAAATAAATCTTATACAATTATTGAGAAGGCGCTCCAACTTGTTGAGAAGATTTTGCGATAGATCCGGATAGCACACATCAGCATAATCAATAATGGGAAGAATGAGGGAATTTACCAACATAAGCTTAGTTTTGAAGGGCAAGAAATTTTTCAGACGATACAGGGAACGCAAGGCAACAACAACTTTACGGCTTATTTCAGAGATTTGCAAACTCCAGTTCATAGTTTGATCTATATGCAAGCCAAGATTAACTATTGATTCATTGAAAGGGATCGATATACCATTGTAAACCACAGGTTCAAGGTTTCTATAGTCAATCCTAGCCAGCATCCTTGAACTGCCTACAATCATTGCTTTGCATTTCAACGGATTTACCGAGATACCATGCCTGTACGACCAAACTCATACTCATTACTCATAAAGAATTTTACGAAGCTTCAACAAGTTATTCATAGTTCCAAATACCCCATAGACTTAATCATTCTAACAGAAGTTGGCATAACAGATATGATTGTTAACCTTTTTAATTTACCGGGTTATAATATGTACTACCAATTGCAATCTACGCAACGGGGAGGCGGTATCATTGCCTATGTTAAAAACCATCTCAAGTTTACATTAACACCTCATAAAAGTATCATGTTCGAAAACATAACGGGTATCTTAAAACTGACCCCGAACGTAGATGTAGTTGTGTGTGCAATCTATAAGCCCCCAAAAAGATATAAGGATTTGTTTGTAAAGGAACTTGGCAGGTACATCTCAAACTACGACACTAAAACAAACCTTTTACTAATCGGCGACTCCAACATTGACCTAAAAACTATTTCATCTTACAGGGACACTTATTTACAAACACTCAACGAACGCGGGCTGATGTGCGGAATTTCAAATTATACTAGAATTGAAACAAGAAAAAATAAAGTCACTAAATCTTGCCTAGATCATATATTTGCGAAGTTCCCCACATCAGATCCGTATTCAGCTGTACTAGATGTTGCACTGGCCGACCATCGGGGCATAGTGCTCACGTGCCTTGCTGACTCGCCACCTATACGACGAGTACAAGATATTACACAGAAAACCTCTTTCGATCATACCATTTTTAGTAATGAACTGAGCGTTACAGATTGGGAACAGACAAATAACATGAGTTCGTCAAATGATATACTTTCATTTATAAAAAAATCTTTCCTGGCAGCTATAAAGTCTGCGACTATTAGTAGGTCTGTTAGATATTCTAAAAATCGTAGGAATCTGCCTAAAGAATTGTATCAATGATAATGTCACCCGATTATGTGAAAAAAGGGATTACTTGTTTAAGCTTTGGAAAAATAGCTCTTTTGATCCTAAAATTAGACTAGAATATAATAAAACTAGAAATAAGCTCCATAAACTAATTGAATCAAAAAGAAATACATACTATCTTAATGTAATACATAATAACTTTAAAAATAAAAAATAAAGTTTATAAAATCATTAACTAGATGTTAGTACGGCTAACATTATCCATTGACGAGGCGATATTGAAGGCTTTTGACGGACAGGGCCTTACCAACAAAGCGATAGCTAACAACTTCGCAAATAGCTTTGAAAAGGCAGTAAAAAACATTGTTCCTCGATGCAGCTTAAAATTAACTAATTCCCTAACTTATCGGAGACCGGTGGATTCTAGTATTCTGTTCCAAAAAGTTTCTCAGGACAATGTAAACAAAATCATTAAGAGAATGAACTCACATAAGGCTCCTGGACCTGACGGTATTAAAGTAGCTGATCTAAAAGTGGTTAATAAGCATATATCCTTACCCATTGCCAATTTAATTAACCGCAGTATTGCGTCTGGAGAATACCCCGACGACCTCAAAATAGGCTGTGTAAGGCCTGTTTTCAAAAAGGGCAAACACGACGATTACTCCAACTATCGACTCTGCTTTCTAGTATTAATAAAGTAGTATAAAAAGTTATCAGTGAGCAGATTCATAATTTTTACCGAAAGCACGAAGTCACAAACAAAAACCAGTACGGATTTCAAGCGGGCAAAAGTACTACGGACCTTCTATGTAAGTTTAAAGAGGAGGTAAACAAGCATTTGAACCATAAAAAATGTGTACTGGCCTTGTTTATTGATTTTTCTCGTGCTTTCGACACGCTACAACATCAACTCTTAATCAATAAACTGGATGATTGTGGTATCCGGGGTCCTTTGCTCAATTGGTGTAGAAATTACCTCCAAAATCGTACATTTACGCTTAAATGAAATAACTTGTTCAGCGACCCTAAGATTGTGACAGAAGGCACGGCCCAAGGATCAGTCCTTGGCCCGTTGCACTTCTTATTTTATGTCAACGAGATCGGTAACTGTCTGAAACACAGTTCCTGTTACCAATTCGCAGACGATACGTGTCTTCTCGTATCGGATAAGGATATCTCAAATGCGTGTAATGCTCTTCAAGCCAATTTGGAAACGTTGATACGATGGTGCCATGACGTTGGCCTATTATTAAATGCCGATAAAACCAAAGTCATGATTATCAAATCCCCATACATGAGGTATCCTACTCCAAACCCATTAATTGTTCATAATCACGACTACCTACATCAACTAGGAACTTGACAATGTCCTATAATCGAAGTTGTGACCACACAAAAATACCTCGGTCTTATAATTGACTGAAAGTTTAACTGGAGCTTCCACATTGAACATGTGTGTAATAAGTCGCATACCATTCAAAGTAAGACTGATGCTTTACAACTCTCTGGCTGAATCCTATATTCAATATGGCTTGTCAAGTTATGGTCGGACGTACAAATCATATTTAAAACAGATCTATGATCTTCAACTTAAACTCTAAAAATATTGTATCCCCAAATATGCGTGTCCTAATCGATGATGATGAAAATGAGATTTTTAAACATTGTAAAATCTTACCAGTTTATGACCTAATTAAATTTATGCTATTAAAGCAATATTTCTTTTGCGATAATATAAAGTCATACATAGATCAACCTGTACGTACGCGCGCTATGACACAAAACCGGCTCCGGTACATCACTGCTAATAATGTCTACGGGCAGCGGACGGCCACTTATCCGGTACCGCGTTTAATAAATAACTTAGCTTTCGATTTACGCGAAAAAATTTCACAAAAAAACATTAAAACTAAACTCAAAAGCTTTTTCATATCTAAATCATAATTGCCTACTATATCTACTTACTAAACAATAACATACCTACCTGCCTAGTTCTTACTTTTACCATGCTACTACTGACTTTAATCAAGTTGTTAACTTACCTTCTTAGTCTTTATATTCTTACTATACATACAAACTACTCACATACCTAACAACTTACTTAGACTGTGTCTTGCACATAATATGCTGACTTTAACTAAATTATTATTATAAGTCAAACGTCCGTGGTTTTTAGATGTTAATTAGACCTATACATGTATTCTTTTCTTTTGATCTGATAAATAAACTAAAAAAAGATATAATAGATAAAGTTAACATTATCGTTACTAATTTATGTCTATTTTAAATCCTTTAAGTAAAACAAACTTATTATGCTCACTAATTAATTTTTGACAGTCACTACTCATTTTGATTGCTCAGGATATGGCGCTTTAGGTTTCAGGCCGAACTCCTTGGACCTTACATTTATAATAAGTGTTATAATACAGCAAAGGAGTGGAATAATATACCAATATCTGTCGTTCCATCCGATTTCAATCTGGGTGTCTGGCTTTGTTAAGCTATGTTGCCTCACCATCTTTGGTAGCATCTCTTCTTGATAATAGTCAAGCACTTGCTTAGAATGTTTAAAAAGTTTACTTATTCCACTTTTGAGACCCATGAAATAATATGATAAAATTTATTATAAAATGTATTATGCCATAAGCGTCACGTCTCTGCAATGTGTATAGAATCCAGATGAACCTACTTATTCAAAAATAACAAACATTGTTATTTCAAGTAAAAAATGCAAACTATTACGACTAATAATTTTTTTATAAGATGAGGGTAACAAATGAGCACACAGTCCACCTGATGGTAAGTGGTTGCTGTGGCCCATACACATCTACATCTATCCTCAACTACAAATCAAAAGACAGATGCGTTGTCACCCGCGAGGACTAAAATGGAATGCTACTTTTCCAGTAAATAGGGTGGGTTTCCGGTTCTCTACACTCACCGTACGGCACATAGCAGCACTGAGATGCTATTTTACGCTGGTATTCTGTGAGAGCGTGGTCCTTCCCTGGTCGAGCCGACCCTTTCGTGCTGCAACCATACTAATAATATAGCTGCAGCATGACTCTACCACGTATAAAATAATTGTAATTATTTCCTAATATTTCCAAAAATAGGAGTGGTGGAAATCAATCTATGTATCACATAGTATTTTGATCTTACGTTCCAGATTGCTGCTGTATTTAAAACTTTTTACCGTGATGGGTATCAACTGGATACTGGAAGTTATCAGCGCGCTATACCCTGATGCCGACTACATCTGGTGCTTCACTGACGTTTACAACGTTCTTATTGGTGTCACAATTTTCATCATTTTCGTCTGCAAACGGAAAATATTCCGCCTCATAAAGAAGAGGTTTGTTCATGAGAAATATATGATTTACTTATTTTATATAATATGTTGCTGCTTAGGCTTCGGCTTATTTAGGTTTACTATGAACCTTACTGCTTCAATCTGATTCGCATTTTCAACAATATTTTATTTTAAATTAAATTAATTTTTACGAATTCTATTTCGTTTAATTTAAATTTTTAATTCCTGACGTTTCGGGTGCTTTACAGCACCCATGGTGACGGGGCGGACTGAGGTGTTTCACGTCCCGATGTCATAATTAGCCCGGCTACCTTCAGTTTTTGAATATTAATTTTTCGGTC
Source organism: Parnassius mnemosyne (assembly GCA_963668995.1). Lineage (NCBI taxonomy): Eukaryota > Metazoa > Arthropoda > Insecta > Lepidoptera > Papilionidae > Parnassius > Parnassius mnemosyne. Next base: position 41,439,277 of record CAVLGL010000013.1, on the reverse strand, counting down.
TGATCTACGCATAATGAGCGTATAGTATCTTGAAGAATATTTTATTTTTTAATCAGTATTTTTATTCGTCTAATTTAACTCCTATGTACATCTCAAGTCCCGTTTCAAGTCAAGTTTTTCTGACAATATTTTTTCTTACATCATTTATTCTATAAATTGGTTCATATTATTTTCAAGATTAAAAATTTTAGTTCTTAACATATACATTCAAAAATGATGACGGTATAACAGTTCACTGCTTCAATTAAATTCTTATATTGCTTGGAATGGCTCTAATTTATATTGAAATGTAATGATAACTAATTCGTGTAATTGATTTATGTTGTTACTATTTTATTACAGTTTTAGGTCAACTTTTTTTATTTGGTTAATTAAAATTTTTATTATTAAATAATGCAATTGTGTGTGTTTTACTTTCAAAGACAGTTAGAACACAATATCGAAAACAAACATATTTGAAAAAGTAAGCATAACCCAAACCTTAAAGTGATTAACAGAGAAAGTTTTTTAATGTTTAGGATAAAAGAGAACTTTACAAATTCTAAGAATAATTCCGAAGAACTTAAATATAAAAGAACCATACCCACAAGGTTGTGTGAAGACAGTCAGCATCAAAGAGGCAGTGTTGAAACAATAAGAACTACCATTGGCATGGAAAATGGTGTAACAGCTGAAGCAAATACAACGATCTTATAGAAATATTATATTAACTGATTTTATATCTATTAAGAAGTGGATAAAATAAGTAATCGTTAACAGTACAATCATACCGAAGAAACATGTGCAAATTTCAATGAAATACCTCTAGCATTAAAAGCTCTTTTAGGATTTGGATATATGGAGAGGTACAATAAGAAGTTTATTGTCCACTGCACTGGTTGGGGTTGATTTAATCACTTTAATAATAAATAAATAAATATAGAGCTTTAAAAATAACAAACCCGCACTTCTGTTGTTAGTGCTGCAAATACGTACATACTATTTTAGTAGACATGTTCGCGTAAAACTAGCTAATCACTGCAACTGGCTTTTGTATTCTACTTCTAACATATTTAGGTAGTCTTATTCATTAATGATTCTGCTTTATGGTTATATAAACTACCAACAAATGGTTCTTATTACACTTAGTAACTTTTTCTTCTGATTGACAATGAAAAATGTAATACTTATCCCATAATTATTCGTAATCGTAATAAAACTATTAAGACAGAACATGTTATTAGAATGGATACATCTTTGTGCTAAACGAGTACATTTCATTTAACTGATAAATACAAATTTTAATCTCAAAATAATAAGAAAACTTATGAAAAACTCTTAATTTTTACAATGATTGCAAAATAATTAATATAGAAATAATAATTTCATAATATGGAAAGTTATAAGCACTGAATATATTATGATTAATTTTGATAATATAAACACAACTCGTTTTAAGGCATAATGATTATGATGATACAATAATTTCTTAATAAGGATAATTAAGGGTTAATTATGTCTTATTATGGGGCGGTTGTAGAGGAAGTTCTAGTAGAATCATATTCTTGAAGAATTGTAGTAAAAGTTAATGCATGTATTGAGCAAAAAAGATTGTGTGAGATTTTGTAATCCTTAAAGGCTTATTTTGCATGACACACTATCAAAAGCAGTAGTTTATTGATTAGCATAAGCGATTTGAAATTAATGTTCAATAACTGAAAAGGTTTTACAAATTAAACAAAATAATAATTTACATTATGTGAATCAAAATTGCACATGTTTGTTTTATGTTGTTCTCTTTATCTTCTTGTATAGAGTTCTTAGAGTTTAAAGTTATTTTGATTTTTATATATTTGCATTAATATTCGTTAATTTGATATTCGTCTTGCTTCAGATACAAGCATATGAAAGGTGAACCCATGTGGCGGACACAGACAACTTCTATTCGTACGATGTCCAGCCGAGACGATGTGCGAATGTGCTCAGTCAAGAATAGCTAAGCAAGATTACAAACATAATAGAATACAGAAGGTGGCAGAAGTATACTGATGTTTTTCTTAGAACCAAAGTAAATGAAAAGAAGAAACATTTATGAAGACGATTTTGTTGAAAATATGCATAAACACTATATATATAGTTCTGTACTGATTGGTAAACAATTTGATATTAATAACAATTTAAAATATTCACGTCATTATTTTTTCTTACAAGTAAGACGTATACTTAGAAAGGTCTTAATTCAGTTACTAAACGTTAAATCCCATCTTTTTACCCCACTACCTTAGAAGGACGCCTAAATTCGGGTGTATCTGATTTTCTAACATCCCGTTTTAGCGTAAACTTCTTTGTCGGCTTTTGAGGTGCGGTAAGATTTGTATTCATTCCTGGAGGGTCAATTAATAATAATATAATAATATTATTTAATTTTCAATATTCTTTCAACAACTGTTGTAACAACATTGCATTCCGTAATTACCTCCACAGTGATATAGAGACGTCTTAATTTCTTCGGTGGTCATTTAAATAACCATTAATATACGAGTACTTAGTGAGGATGAATTGTATTGTGTCATTATCCTATTAATTAACTCAAAATTCAATTATTAGTATCTAATTTAAATAATTCACTTTTCTTAAAATAAAAGATGTGATTGTAAAGGCAATTTTCTATCCAAGCCAAATCACAGCCTTTGTTTGTTTAGGTCTAGCATGTTATAAAAACCAAATGGCACAAAATGTTTCCGTTCTTCCCGTTATTCACTTTTACTACGAGTGTTTTTTTTATAGAAGAGGGGGCAAACGAGCATGCGGCTCACCTGATGGTAAGTGACTACCGTCACCCATGAACAACCGCAACACCAGGGGAATTGCAGATGCGTTGCCGGCCTTTTAGAAAGGTGTAAGCTCTTTTATTGAAGGTTCCTAAGTCGTATCGGTCCGGAAAATTCGCTGGTGGTAATTGATTCCACAAGGAAGTTGTGCGAGGGAGAAAACTTCTTCTAAATCGCACAGTGGTGGACCGCCAATCATCCAGATGGTATGGATGGTAACGCGAGTTTTGTCGCGATGTGCGATGGTGACATTGAGCGGCTGAAATTAGTCCGAACAATTCCTCAGAGCACTCCCCTTGATAGATGCGATAAAATACGCAAAGAGATGCAACATCTCTATGCAGTGCCAGTGTATCGAGCCAATCAGAAAGAACTCGGTCGTCGACGATTCGAACCGCTCTGCGCTGGATGCGGTCAAGTGGAAGGAGCTGGCACTGGTGTGCCCCGGCCCAGAGATGAGAACAGTATTCCATGTGGGGCCGAACTTGCGCTTTGTAAAGTTGCAAGCGATGTGCCGGCATGAAATACTCTCTCGCTCTGCTGAGCACGCCAAGCTTTTTTAGAGGCCAATTTGGCCTTCTCTTCCAAGTGACCACGAAACTGCACACTATTCGATATGTCGACGCCAAGGATTCCGATACTAGCTGAGGCAGCAAGGGGAGTGCCTTGAAACTGAGGAGATACGACAAAGGGGTTCTTTTTAGCGGTAAACGCGCAAACTTGTGTCTTCTGGGGATTGAACTGGACTAGATTTAGTCGGCCCCATTCCGAGACTTTGTTAAGCAAAGACTCGACTTCAGACACAAGTTTGTTCCGGTACTCAGCGACGTTTATAATATAAAGTGAAAATTTATCGACAGAACCTAAACCCAGCACAAGACAACCATCTGATGTGATATTTCCTTATCTGCTTTTATTAAAATATGGTGCTAAATTAAGATTGTGACAAATTATATTTCGCAGCTACATAATTACATCGTCAATTTCTATGCTTCTGCGGTTTCTGATATTAAAAAAAAGTAGTGCAGATTACGTTTGTTCAATGCTATCAAGATCTTTAAAAAATCCTGTAGCGTTACTTTTTATTTTAAACGTATAAACATTTCGAAGTAGTAATGCATTGAATATTGAAAGTCATTTGATTTTTTACAACTCGTAACGTATGTGTAGATTCTTGTAACAATGTGTAAAGTAATATTTAGTGTCCACACAGTTTTAATGTCATTGCTATTGTTAAATTGGCTATATTTAAAAAAAAATCACTTAATACAATCTCTAGAATAGTCTTGCCTTTACTGTGCTGCTAGTTACCAAGTATTAATATAGGAACATTTTCTTTTGCTTAGTGTTTTTGCGAAACATTTATTCAGCAGCTAGCGTAAGATGCATATTAAAAAAATAAGGCTTTAACAAAGCACTGTTGGGTATTTTTATGTCATTACTTAGATGTTAAGAATTTTGGTATATTTTATCTCATTGTTATATTCACCCTACGTTAAGTATATTGCATTTATTGACATTTGTCATTTATCACATCCATAAAGTGTACGTCATTATTTTTAAAATCACATTTTTCTAGTCGTTTATGCTAATACGAATATGTTATGTTCTATAGTTGTAGAGCAACACGAGGAACCTTTGGACCGGAGGGAAGTAGCCATACGCAGGCGTTCCCCTATATCAAAGTATAAGTCCACGCGGTCCTATACGTATAATAAAACTAGTTGCAGTCGCACTGCTCACTAGACTAAATCTAATTGCGCGGCTGAATTGACGTCCTAAAAAATGCCGAATTATTCAGTTTTTAGCTGCACGAAGAGATCCGTCACGTCAAATTAACAAAAAAGATGGCGTTACCTGTCATAGGTATATAAGTAATTACTAATCACATATTATTTACTTCTTTTTAAACTTAAAAATTACAATAAAATAACGATCGTGTTGTTCGGGTTTTTGTACCAACACAGGCCTCTTGCTATGCAGATCGGATGACTGATCGGAGTCTGTATCGGAGCTGTCGCTGTCACTGAGAGATAGTGTTATAATGCATAGATTAATGATAAGTCATCGCGGTCAGAGCGCGCGATGACTTATCATTAATCTATGGTTATAATGTATCTATGTGTGTGTGAAATTGTTAGTATATTGTTTTAGTTCTTATGTGTGTTTCGTAATGTCAGACGATTGTTTGTGTGCGCAGATTTCCCCCCGAAAAAAAATTACAAGCAGTTCCATATCGGGAAAAACGAAATGGCTACTCCCTTCGGTCCACCGGTGGCCCGAGTTGCTCTTTGTCTATAGTAAATCTGGACACAGTTCTCCTCTTATTTCTGAGATGGCTGATTAATGAAATGTGTTTTTGATTGATTAATTAAATTTTGTAATTATGTGTAATATTTTTAAGCATTTTAGTAAGTAGTTATCGTGTATTCTCTGTAAACACATTACGTCGTTTATATAATGCATATTTTTAAATAAATTACTTAAAAATTCACTCTCATTCTTGTTGATAACAATGACAATTTATTTTAATTGTATGCTTTATTGAGCACAAAACCAAATAAAAAAACTTTTATATTAAAAATGTTTTTTTTTATTTCTCACTAAACATTACCACTATGTAGCCTACTATTTTATTATACTTTATAAGTATTGATATTGTTTCAAGGAATATTAAATTCATAATTTAAGAATTGAATACTTGTATATAAAACATAAAAAAAATAAAAATCATTCATGCCTAAAAAATAGAGCTACACAGCTAAACACAAAAAACAGTAACTTACATTAAATTAAAAAATATATTTATTTATGTTATTTTAAAATACAAAAATGTCTTGAAAGAAGATGATGATGATTGTTCGACACGTGTTTTGCATCTACACAAAACATCCTCAGGTAAAGTAGACTCTGCGGTGGCGTGTCGTATTATCGACGGTGATGTATCTTTTCTAGTGTAGTGATGTTGGGAGTAGTGGTGCTGGGGTTAGTGGTGACAGTGATAATGCACGCAATTAAGGGAGGAAGGGAGGTTCTCTTTAAAGTAGGTAAGATAGATTATTTTAGTTTATTACGCGGTTATGAGCAAATAAATTTTTAACATCTTTAATATAATGGATTTCCGCAAACTAACTTTTGGTTCTATAAGTTATATCATGGTTATTCCCTACTAAGTAAGGTAAATTATTAATATAAACTAATAACAAGAAGGGACCAAGAATTGAGCCCTGAGGAACACCCGTATATACTACCGACCTGGAAGAACTACTCTCATCAAGAAGTTCAAGTGCTTGACTCAAGACCATTTATGGCATTCCATGATTGAGACCTATGTTCACCAGTGTCCTTGTGAGGGGCTGTAATAATGATGATGATGATTATGTACGTTAAGCACTATATTTATAACTCCAGAATAATGTAGTTTCCTGATAAATGTTTCATGGTGAACACAGTCGAAAGCCTTGATGAAAGATCCCAAAATATTCCCAAAGCATATTCAGCCATGCACAGAAAGTATGTTCAATCAGCTCAACACCGGCGTCAGTTATCGAGGGACTTCTTGTTAAACGAAACTATTGGGATTTTTGTGGAGCAATTTATGTAAATTAAAAAAACTTTACATTTGATCTTAAATATTTTTTTTAATTTTACTGAGTGTTAGCGATACATATATAGATCTAAAATTAACGAAGTTCAATATACTACCAGACATAAATAAAGGTATGTCTTTACTGTGTATTATTAAATCAGGAATCACCAAATTAGATACTAGTATTGAAAATACATCATTGGGGGGTATTTGCCATAGTTGCCACGCTTGGCGAGCGGGTTGGCAACCGCAGTTTTTTTATTGTCATTTGGCTATTATCAGGAAGATGCTGCTGCCCATCTCCTGGCTGTTTCCCTTTGTCGCCTTTTACGACACCCACGGGAGGATATGGGGTAGTGGATATTCTTGACCGCCACTACACGGCAATACTCCCCCCACGAGATGGAGTGACGACCTGGTAAGACATGCAGGAAGTCGATGGATGCAGGTGGCTCAGGACCGTGTTTTGTGGCATTCTTTGGGGGAGGCCTATGTTCAGCAGTGGACTTGTGAAGGGCTGTAATGATGATGAAATGATGATTGAAAATACTAGTAATAGTGGGTTTAGGAGTAATTGCACTTATTATTGAAGCAATAACTTTAACAGAAATCTGCAATCTGCGATTTTCATTATAATCTATACATATAATAAATCTGTAGAAAAGTCGTGTCTGTAATTCTAATATATTCTTGAAAAAACAAGTCCAGGGGACTAAATAATCTATACATATAATAAATCTGTAGAAAAGTCGTGTCTGTAATTCTAATATATTCTTGAAAAAACAAGTCCAGGGGACTAAATAAAGGGTTCTGAAGCCAAATTAGTAGTTTTTAGAATTTTTGTCTGTCTGTCTGTCTTTCTGTCTGTCTGTCTGTATGTGTATTCCGGATTCACGCAAAAACTACTTAACCGATTTACATGAAATTTTGTATGTAGGTAGTCAGTAACCCGGGGCAACTTATAGGCTACTATCCGATTACGGAACTTCAAAAAAGGAAGGTTAAGTATATAAATTTCCTTTAGATGTTGATTTTCTGTTGTATCTTACTTATAGGCGGAATGACAGGTGTTTTTCAAATAAATACCATATTACCATATTTGTAAATAAAGTTTAAAATATAGTTATAATCTTGGTAAAATAATTTGAAACTACACCGATTTCGTATTCAAAACAGCGCCATCTATCATCAAATGGAAAAAGTTGTATATTTTGCCTTCAGTTACTAATAAATGAAATAATATAAATAACTTACATTTATATGATTAAATTATTAGATTTTAAAAATTATTAAAAAATTGTAAGTTCATTTTTTTAGTACTTTTGTTATTTTATTTTAAAAGTGTACTAATTTCAATAGATAATAGTGACGTCTATCAAAAATATGAAAATTGATAAGGTATTTATTTCAATTACTAATATATATGCAAAGTGATAAAAATTGATTTGTCTGCAATTGTTACAAAATTTTCATTATCATCATAGTTTTATTAAAGAGATTTTTATATATGTCGTGGCCAGGTCGTAGAATTGCTCATATATCATAAAGTAGTCTATCATTTCGTGAAAACACTGAAAAAATGACTGAAATGAATGTGTATTTAACACTATTTGATGACCGTGTCATGATATAGCTTGACCAAATCAATGAATAGAAATCTTTTGAAGTTATTAGTAACTAAACACAACGTTGCTATTTCATAATATGGTCATATGACGATATCATTATCGTTTTTCACCGCTAGCGACGCTGATAGCTTATTTTTAACAGAAACAGAAGTTTTAAGAGAATTGACATCACTTTATCCCTTATTGATATAATAAATAAATGTTCGTTTCTATTGCTGATATTACTAGATGGTATAGTTTTGGCTTTCATTATTTAATGTAATATTGGCGCCACCTACTTACTTCTAAATAAATTAAAATGGCAAGATATTGATAAAATGAAATAATACAATGCTACTGAATATACGATGTAAATAATTGAATCATTTACATTACGTTCATCCCGCGTTGGAATCAGTGCAGCGAACTCTTTTTTGGCCAAAAACTCTACAGCCTCTGCCCAGTAGTAGCATATATGCAGTTTTTATTTCATTCGTGTTTTCGGGTATGATAATTTATGTTTTCACTTTACCGTAAATATGAAGGCTTGCAAAGATGAGTAGAACTCATTATCGTCAGCCTATCAAAAGTCCACTGAAATGAACATAGGCCTCCCCCATAAATTGTCAAGTAGCTGGATATTTGCTATAGTGGCAGGTTAGCAACCGCAGCTATTATTATTTTGATCTGTTGTCAAGAAAATGATGCAGATCATCCCATCTACTATTTTTTTCCTATGTCGCCTCTTACAACTTACGATTTTCTTTCACCGCCACAACAGTGCGAACATTTTTCTATTCCCGTTCATGAGTGTAGTGTTCCTCACGTTCACTGTGTATAAAATTTATAAGGAATAAAATTAATTTTAAGGATTTATCGCGTTTAATTTTAACTTTTTAAATTCCCGATGGTTTGGGCAATTTACAGCACCCATGGTCACTGGGGTGACCAGGGGTGAGGGGTGGGAGAACTGAGGTGTTTGACGAACTGATGTCATAGTTAAAATAGAATAGTTAAAATGCAGTAGTAGTTTGTATTTAATTTTATTAATCATGGAGTCCTTAGCAGATAGTAGCACTCAGCCATCTTCCCTATTAAAATTAGGATATTTTTAATTTCAATAGCCTCGCGAATCATCATTAGTAGGATTCGGTGTTCTATTGCAAGGATTTGTTGTATATAATGATTGGGACGATACTAAACATGTTTACATACTTTAGACTTCCCGGAGCTTCGGTGCTTTCATTCGGTGAGGAGTCAAGATGCGTAAAAAAACCCGTAACATTAGTTTTAATCCATGTGTGGTATTCATTATTATAGAACTGTATTTATGAAATTTTTAAGTCTACGCGAAGTAAATAAAAATATCTATATCTTTTTATGGTGCCAATCAATATTAAATAGGACCAATGATATGAATAAAATGTCTCAAATAAACATTATATTACTTTGTTAAAACTAAATTTACTTTAACTATGAATATATATATATGTAAAGAGTAAAATGTAAATAATAATAATACATTTTGATTTCAAGACTATTTACCTTTCTAATGGATACATCGGAATCGGAAAACACGCCATATATAAAAAATAGTAGGAGTTTCTAGACATATTATAAGTATATTCACGTGTTTCTGTAGCATGTTACCAATCATCTACGTCTAATAGTATTTTAGAATGAAAAAAATCTCTGACAGACATAGAGACATAGACACCAAGGTGACTCTAAAAGTGATCGAATATTTCTAAATTTGACACGGAACAGCATTTAATGATGTCCCTAAATTCAAGCGCACGCGAGCGAAGCCGCAGGTAAAAAGCTAGTTATGAAATATTTTAAGAAATGCAAATTATTTTATACAGACACTGAGATTTTGTTTGAGTATTGACTCGACGATAGAAGAATTCAATGAATTTGTAGTCAAGATCAATGTCGGTAAAATGTTGTATAAAAACACGTTGCAACATCTTGATCTGATTTTGTTAAACTATTGTTAAAATTAGTGTAGTGGCGGTCAAGAATATCCACTACCCCATATCTTCCCGTGGGTGTCGTAAAAGGCAACAAAGGGAAACAGGCAAGAGATGGGCAGCAGCATCTTCCTGATAGTAGCCGAAATTACAATATAAAAAAACTGCGGTTGCCAATCTGCTCGCCAAGCGTGGCAAATACCCCCCTATGAAGATAGTAACAAAGAGACGGCCCCTAGTCCCCGGCGGCCCCGCTATTCCTGGCTACGGTGGCGACCATGGTAACGGCGGGGCAGGGGTGCTAAGAATCTCCGGTGGAGCTTCGGTTGCCACCTAAGACGACTCGACCTGGCAACATACAATGCACGCACCCTGAGGACTGACGATAAGATGGAGCTGGAAGAAGAGATAGACAAGTTACGCTGGCATATTATAGGATTATCCGAAGTCCGAAGAGAGGGGGAGGACACGGTAATTCTCGAATCCGGCAACTTGCTCTATCACCGGGAGCGCGACCATCTGGCCCAAGGAGGTGTCGGATTTATCGTCCACAAGTCTCTCGTTAACAACGTTGTAAAAAAGATCGAGAGTGAGTCGACGAGGGTTGCGTACCTTATACTCAGAATCACCAAACGGTTTTCGCTGAAGGTCATGCAGGTTTACGCACCAACCTCGGCACACCCCGATGAGGAGGTGGAGGAAATGTATGAGAATATCTCTAGAGCCATGCATTCCTCCAAAACCCAATATACGATGTTAATGGGAGACTTCAATGCAAAACTAGGCACAAGAGAGAACGGTGAGCTGAAAGTAGGGAAATTTGGAATAGGGCAACGGAACCCAAGGGGTCAGCAGCTGGCCGACTTCATGGAGAAAGAGGGACTCTTTATAATGAACTCTTTCTTCCAGAAGCGGCCTCACAGGAAGTGGACCTGGACGAGCCCCGACGGATCGACAAAAAATGAGATTGACTTCATTATGATGACCAGACGACAACTGTTCAGTGATGTCTCCGTGATCGCGAGGGTGAAAACTGGTAGCGATCTCCGAATAGTTAGAGGCACACTGAACCTAAACGTTAAGTTGAAGAGGTCTCGTCTAATAAAGTCAACGCTCCGTCCCCCTCGTGCTCTGTTCCAAAGTCCGGAAACCTTTCAGCTCGAGTTACAAAACCGTTTTCAGTGCCTAGAAATCTGCAATGAAGTGGACGATATGAATGACAAGCTCTTGGAAACTGTCCATGCGGTCGGAGCTAAGTTCTGCAAGACCCGCCGCAGAAGAACACAAAAACTCTCCGATCACATTCTTAATCTCATGACTGTTAGACGGGAGATGAAGCTACATTCTTCAACAGATTTGACAGCATACAGGCAACGAACAGACAGATCTCCAAATGCATGCGGCGGGACTTACGCAACTTCAATACAGCTTGTATTGAAGAAGCGATCGAGCGGAACCAAGGCTCCAAAGTCTTTGCCAGAGATCTGTCTGCCAGAAAGAGCCAACTGTCAAAGCTGAGGACCGAGTGTGGCAGCATCGTTTCCGAGGCACCTGAGATTTTGAGTGAGATTGAGAGGTTCTATGGGCAGCTGTACACATCATCGTTGGAGCCACACGCAAGTGTGAGTAACGATCCAAGAGCGAGTCTTATCCGACACTATTCCGAAGATATCCCGGACTTCAGTCTGAGCGAGATTAGAATGGCTCTCCAGCATCTTAAAAACGGCAAGGCCCCAGGCGAGGATGGAATTACAGCGGAGCTTCTGAAAGCGGGTGGAAAACCGGTACTTGAAGTCCTTCAGAGGCTCTTTAATTCCATCCTCCATGGTGGCATCACACTGCCTGTAATGATGATGATGAATTTTCGTAAATACTGTGTAATTGCTGTGTAAGAATATCTACTAGCCGTAAAAAGAGACATAGGGAAACAAACGAGGAGATGGGCAGCAACTTCTTCCTAATAACATTAAGAAAATAAAAAAAAACTGTGGATGCCAACTTGCCTGCCAAGCATGCCAACTACGGCAAATATTCCCCCTATAAGGCAATGTATGGGGAGGGGAGGTATGTTCAGCAGTGGTCATCTGATAGGCTATAACGATAGCAAAAAATAATTTAAATTGAACGCGACAAAGTAAATCAAATTAGTTTTATTTAATGTGTACGAGTAGTATTCCTGTAAATGTAAAAAATAATTTGGAGAAATTGTTTAACCCTACTTGCAAACCAAACTCCATCCTTAATCCTTGACTCATCGTCATCATCGGCACCGATTTCCGACAACTTTTAGCTGTGGCGGCGAACAAATATTTCCGCCACAGAAGTTGATGACACGCCTATTGTGCCATCAGCCATGTGTAAAAATATTTTTTTTATGGTTTTTCACTTGTTTAGACATAATTAAGTTTAGTTGAGGTCAAACATCAGTTACAAACTGATGGATACTTGTTTTTAGTGGGTAACTACGTGTTTTTCTACGTGTTTTCTTTGAAATTGAGAGTAAGTGACTTTTTTATGCAGAGATTACAAACCTTTTGTACTATTTTTTGTTTTATCGTTTATATAAGTGGGTACAGCTAAATCACCCTGGAAAACCTTGGTTTCTATTAAATTAAATTTTCACTTAATAATAACATTTGTAAATATCATACAATCAAGAACCTTAAGTTGGAAAAAAATAAGGTTTATGATTCATTGATATTTACAAACGTTAAATATTATTTAATGTTATACAAATGTAAAAGTAAAGTCGATCTAAAAACGTCAATTAGTAAGAATAGCAAAACAAGTGTATTCAAAAGGAAAAAAACGCAGGCGATATACGGCGGCGTATTGGCAAAAGACTATTTATTAGCGAACTTTTTTTATGTATGAACGGTTTCAAACTGTCAAACAAAAATAAACCTTATACCATATCACAAGAGCACATGGTACTTCGTAGGTCTATTCGGCCATATGATAGTAATAAGACGGCAGTTCAACCATTTTAAGCAAAATTAAACAATAAGACAAACGCACTGTTTTTTTTAACAGGAGAGTTGTTTTCCAGAAATATATTTACAACTTGAGTTTGTGAGTGATTGCAATGAGTGCTATTATTTGTTACTTATTAGACTATTTTTCCACAACATGATTTAAAACCCACAAAGTAAAAAGAGTACCATGTACAAGTTAAAAAAAGGGTTGTCAACCCCTAAAAATTTCAAATTTTCAAAATATCCAGAAACAAAGCTGTAGGCATGAACTACTTGCAAAATAATGAATATTTTGTTCTGGATAAATCTTCCAAGAACGCAATTTGAGCGAGTTATAACGATTTTTAAAAAGACACGACTCGCCTGTCATACGCCACACACAAAAATATTCTATGGCACGCCTGACGTGCTATGCTATGCTATGCTATATAATATGCACTGAACCGGTTAATAATCACTTCTGGCCATCACGAGGTCACTGTTGAACACAGACCTCTTTCAAAAACTGCCAGAAAACTTATCTTTTACTCAGTCACTATTATTATAGTGACTGACTCACTAATGAGTGATACCAGCGTGGATCACTTTGGATTATAGTATAAAAGAAATATTCTGATCATAAGTTAATATAATATTTTAATTATGTTACTTAGAAAAAAAAGGCCTGCTATGTTTTTTTTATTAGAACGAACGCCTATGCGTTATTGTTTTTTTTTTAAATATAATTAGGGTAATAAGCGAGCACACAGTCCATCTGACGGTAAGTCGATGCTATGGCCCATACACATTTACATTTATTCTCGATTAAGAATCAAAATACAGAAGCGCCGTCACTCTTGAGGACTAAGATAGAATGCCTCATTTCTAGTAAAAAAGTTCTCCGCTTCTCTATACTAATCAATCGTACGAAACATAGCAACATTACGCTGCTCTTCTAAGCTGGTATTCTGTGAGAGCGTGGTTCTACCCCGGTCAAGCCGACCCATTCGTGCTACAACCATAATATAGCTGCAGCGTGGCTCTACCACGTATATTGCTGGTTTTTCCCAGGACAAAGTTTTTTTTTCCAAAGTACTAAAAGTAAAAGAAAGACTTTCATCAATAAAATAGCTATAATAAAAATAAAAATATTCTATTATTTAACTGTTAAAAAGGTTTATTGCCCAGTCTTTGTGGAATCGTTTACCACCAGTGATTATTCCAGACTGATAGGACTTAGGGACGTTCAAGAAAAGAGCTTAGCTTACCCCATTGTAAAAGGCCGGCAATGCACCTGCAACTCTCCAGATGTTGCAGTTGTTCATGGGCAGCTGTAGTCACTTACCATCAGTTGAGCCGCATGCTCGTTTGCTCCCTCTTATTTAAAAAACTGTCCAAGTGCTTTAAATCGTATCAGACAGCGCACAATGTAGGTAGGGCTCCGTAGTTACCCGTCACAATACGTGGGCTTTCTTAATAATGAGCATAATGAGTGAGTTCGCGGTTTGACCGCTGTAACGACTAAAAATGGGCCCAAATAGGAAGTTGGTAACTGAAGGACTTATAAGAAGTGGTATTCAAACAAGTTTAAAAAACTTTTCGATTTTGAAAATAACACAATTTACATCAAATCATTCACTTTTCAAGTAAGTGCAAAGATCATCATAGTTGACTATCTACGAGTATCTATATATTCCGTGCAGTGCAACCTTAATATATATACATATATGACCGTAACGAACCTTCGCCACAACTGACCTAAATTATCCTGAGGTCACGAATGAAACTGTGTGAGGCTGTATGATTGTAGGAATAATTTGAATGAGGCCTACAATAACTACCAACTAAAAAATGAGTGAAAGTAGTAAGTACGTAAGAAAGATCCTCTCTGCCTATTCCGCAAATGAAAAAGAAAAGCTATAGTAGTAATGCATATAATTAAATCGTTTTCTTCATAAAGTGTTCATTTTTTACAGTTTACAATAACATTACAAAGTTATAATGCAGCTAGTTTTAGTTTGCTGTGCATTTTAGAAGTTGGACGATTATTACCCGTACCTACCTTCTTAATTATACTTAGCTGTGATAGTTTACCTTTTAACTTCATTATATGTATATACTATGTAATAAAGTTAAAAGGTATACTTTTAACATTTCCAAAAACAGCAGTTTTGTTGGTAGAGGGATATAGAAGAGATTGATATTTATTTTACTGTAAAAATTAATTGTTATAAGGTCATAAACTCGATCACTTAATTATTGTATTTAATTTAATTCACTGCATATGTATACTTGTGTCTATTTTTTATGAAATGTGTGTAACACCTGTAATTAAGTCAACACTAACTTTTATGACCTTTTTTGTAAAAATATTATGCTTTTGTTAGTGTAGGTTTATGTTGGTGTTATAAACCAGAAAGAAAACAGGCGAGAGAGTTTGTATGGAGAAAAGACCACGCACATTTCCTCTTAAATTATGCCAGTAACTGACGTATAATGTAGTATGTAGTACAAAAATATCTCAATGAGTATAAACTAAGTAACATGGCATTGGTTAAGTACCAGCACACCCAATGAGGCATCGCACAAACAGGTCACTTCGTGCTCATTATTTCTGTAAACCGAAGAATGACTAAGCTCACCGGGATGTAAACAGTTCTCAGCATTAGGTCTTATCAATCATAGCTTTGTTTTGCAGGAATAGAGAACAATTTTAATTACAAAGTTACAACAATACTACGTCATCAAAATATAAGAATACAAATTAATGAAACGCATAAGTCTGTCTATGTTTCATAGTATTCATTTTTTTTTCAATGCATACCTCCATAAGGCATGTTATGTCAAACCTCTAAGTAATAACGTAATTTTAACTGGGAAAGAGTTGAGTCTTGTTAATACCACCATTTTTCTTGGAATCATATTAGACGCCAAAAATCTATGCTTAACTAGATGCGAGGCTTAGTATTACAGATTATGCTGTAGAAAAAAGTAAACTCATTATTGCCATAGAATAATTTCGTTTGGTACTCGTATTTTGCTATGGGGAAACGCATGTGACACTGAAACTATATATGTTTTGCAGTTGCAGACGAGATCCTAAAACCTAGATTCTCTAAGACAAAAATGAAATTAATATACGTTAGCATCTTAATACATTTACGAAAATGTAATTAATGTACATAAAAAATAAGTTTATTTTTTACATAAATTAATGCATTATTAATTATTATCATTCTTTAACCACTCAAACGTCCTGGGAACTGCAGTTCCCAAAAAAAGACAGTGTTCGATTAAAATTCGCTAAGCTACTACCTATATTCATATCTTTTCCTATTATCAATTTAACCAACAACATTTATTTAGCTGTAATTATATAAATACATAGATTGCCGGAAATTTAAAAAATCCAGGCTATGAGTAAGGCAATTGTACAGCTCGATAAAAACGTTTAAATGGCGGCGAAACGTGGAACTACATATTTTCTACCCAAGAAATCTGTCAATGCCACTTTTTCTGTCAAACTCGGCTATGTGTGGCTTGTCACTGCTCAGGGTTTACAGAAAGTCACTAACAACGCCCCCATGTACTCTTGTGTCGGGTTATATTTTCCTAAAATAGAAAAAATATTGTATAGTGTAAGCGAATATATCGGCCTTTAGGGGACCCCCATGACGTGGGGGCTCTGGGCACAGGCCCCGTGTGCCCTTATGGTAAAGACGGTACTGAATGGAGGTCATGGTTGAATAGGGCCAAAAATTTCTCATTACACACCTAGGGGATCAAAATGGCCAAAAACCAAAAAATTTAAAATTATATATATATAAGTATATACTGTTATAACTCCGCCTCCTTCGGAGGTTCTTACACAGTCTTTATTTTCCACATTCCACTAGTTATATAGGTATAGATATGGATTAATTACTGGCTCTGTGGAATCGAGTAACTAGTATCTCGAGTCGAATAACTGAAAACAGAGATAATCTGCACAAATAAGGATAATAAATACATTTTATTTTTCATTCATTTTCAAATAATATACATAGGCTTTAAAATACTGACATACAATTATCATACATGGTATATTAGCACTTTAAATTCAAATTAACGATTTCTTTGGTGCTGGCGGGCATTGAATCCGGATTGCTCGCCTACTGTGAAATTTACGCCGAGTGCTTAGCCCCTGAGCTACCACGGTTATTCTATTAATATAGTACAAAACATAATAGAATAGAATAGAATAGAATAATTTTTATTCAATATACATTACATGTGTAATTCTTATTGAAAGTCATTTTTTACTTTACCACTGGTTCGAAAAAAAAACCCTCTGTCCTGGGAAGAACCAGCAAGAAACCCAGCGGGACTTTTTTTTAAAGAAATTTTACAATACAAATGATTACGAACTATTTACAAAATTTATTTTAGAAACTGTTTGGAAGCGACCACCTCATTCCCAGGGGTTATTATCAACCATGTATTCATTTATACTATAATAACCCTTTTTATATAGTTTCAGCTTAATAAAGCATTTAAACTTGGTAATAGAGAGAACCTGTACACTTTCCGGGACCTTGTTGTAATAGCTTATATATTGCCCCAAGAATGAATTACTGACTCTGTGGAGTCGAGAAACTGGTATCACTAGCTTGTGTTTGTTCCTAGTGTTTACAGAATATATATCACTTTTTTTTAACTAAAACTATCTTTGTTTTTGTGAACATACATTAAATTTTCGTAAATATACTGAAGGCCAAAGTTAGTATATTTATTTCTTTAAATTTATCTCTAAGAGACTCTCTCGGTTTTAGATTGTAAATAGCTCTAATGTCCCTCTTCTGTAAAACAAAAATAGTTTCTGAATCAGCCGCATTTCCCCATAGCAAAATCCCATAAGACATTATGCTATGGAAATAACTAAAATAAACTATTCTAGCTGTCTCGACACTAGTGAGACCTCTAATCTTTTTAACAGCATAGACTGCAGAACTTAGTCTGCTTGCTAATTTGGGTATATGGGGGCCCCACTGGAGCTTTGCGTCAAGAGTGATGCCAAGGAAAACAGTGGATACAACAGGGCTCAATTCCTCCCCATTTGAAAACACATTGGTATTCAGATTTTTAACATTCGTTGTTGTAAATTTAACACAATTAGTTTTATTTCCGTTCAAATGTAGATTATTAACGTTAAACCAATGCACTAATTTTGATATAGCATTATTCACTTCGTCACATTTAAATGATTGACGTTAAATTTAAAAATCAAGGAAGTATCATCAGAAAATAATACTATATCATGACTATCCCCTACAAGGTGAGGTAAGTCATTAATATACACCAGAAACAGGAATGGGCCGAGAATCGAGCCCTGAGGAACACCCATTAGTACAGGTGACCCGGAAGAACTTTTACCATTGATAATAACCTTCTGCTTTCTATTACTTAAATATGAAATAATAAGTTTAAGCGCTGTGTTCTTGACACCATAGTACTGTAACTTCCTGATTAATGTTTCATGGTGAACACAGTCGAAGGCCTTGGAAAGGTCACAAAATATACCCAAAGCATCCTCTGCATGCTTTGGGTATATTTTGACAAGCATGGGAGACCATGCACAAAAAATATGTTTAATAAGCTCAACTCCAGCGTCAGTTGTCGAGCGATCCCTTGTAAAACCGAATTGATTTTTATGTAGCAATTTATTAATATTAAAGAAACTTAACATCTGATTTAAATAATTTTTCCAAAAATTTTACTTAATGTTGGTAGTACTGCAATTGGTCTAAAATTGGCGGGGTCTAATGTACTATCAGATTTAATAGTAAATAAAAGTTGCGACTAGCAAAATAACATGGATTTTCTATATTTATGTCTGCACAGTCGTGGACTTTCTTATTTTACCGTTACAGCCTATCAAAAGTCCACTGCTAAACATAGGTCTCCCCTAAAGATGTCCAAAGGGAGATATTTGCCATAGTTATCACGCCTGGCAGGCGAATATTCTTACAAAGCCACTACACTATAATTTTTTATTTTACGATGAGTATAAGTTTTGTTTCTTTTCTATATTCCCAGAATAGTGTATAATTCAGATAGAGGAAAGGACAAAAGGGACTAGGGATTAGTCGTGAACTTATACAAAGAACAACTTAAAAATAATGGTACCAAACTGCATCAATATCCATTGCCTAATGAAAACAATTGTTGCTTACTTTAAAATCATTCGTGTATTTCTTCTTTAGCAGGAAGGCTTCGATATTTTAAAAAATACAAATCGGATTTTTTTCTGTTAATTAATTTATTTTCCTTCGTTTGACGCACACAAAAGCTTTAAAGCGCTAACATCCTTAATCAAACCAAACAAAACCAACGCCCATGCTAATAAATGTAGAATTACTTGCACACTTAGTGGAATAAAAATAATAAAGTCATTATTTAAAATAATTATAATAGCTACTGCAATCCATAAACACTTTTTTGTATGGAGAAATGCTTACGCATAACCGCCTCGCAGAGCCAAGGACGGGTTATGTCGGACTCCCACCGATTAAAACCCCATGTGTTCCACCATCGCCACATATTAGCGGGAATGCTTTCGCACGTATTCGCCACTTCACCGTCGCCGGCTGCCCTACGGCATCCCCTCATTGGAAGAGGACTTCTACTTCTCAGGTAAGGCGCACCAGAACACTACGCACGTTTTCCTCTACGGCCACTAACTCCACCTGCGTAGTGGGTACCAGCTCGGTACCACCAGCTCGGTACGCGGAAGCTATGTAGCCAGAAAATTCGAGTAAAGTCCGCTAATACGGACTGGAAAGAAGACCTGATGTGTCTATCATTGGAACTTATAAAATAGGAACTTTTTTAAATATGACATATGAAACCTCCCAGAAAAATAGGTGGAGGGTTATTTCTCAGGGGCCTGTCACAAGTTTAATATATACAAGTTTTATACGTGGTAGAGCTATGCTGCAGCATAATATATTATGGTTGTAGCACGAATGGGTCGGCTCGACCGGGAAGGATGCCACGCTCTCATAGAATATCATCGTAAAATAGCTTGTTAACGCTGCTGTGTTTCGTATGGTGAGTGTAGAGAACCGGAGACCCTTTTTTACTGGAAAGGAGGCATTCCATCTTAGTCCTCACGGGTGACAATGCATCTGCATTTTGATTTGTAATCGAAGATAGATGTAGATGTCTATGAGCCACAGCAACCACTTACCATCAGGTGGACTGTGTGCTCGTTTGTCACCCTTATCCTATAAAAAAAGGATTTAGGTCGTTACTTTACGTTATAAATTATGTACGTGGAATGGTAGAAGTCTGTTTAGGACATTATTATTTAAGTTGCAGCACAATAAAACTATTTATGAATAAAGATTAAAATTTTAATTGAGAGAGACACTGACTTGTACATTTTATAAGAAGGAAGAGAAAAATTATGGCCAGTGCAATAAATGCAGTTTAAAAAATTAATTTATATCATAGATAAGTCTAAGTAATACTTATTTCCGATATACGCGACGATGACTTACTTCTTCAAGAGGTCCAACCTTGCGTCTTTCCATGCCGTGAGGAGCTTGGCGGCTCTAGGTGACAGGATTAAGCAGCTATTTACCTAATGGTTAGTCGGAAAAGAATACCTTTAAGCGTGCAGTCGTATTTTGTGTAAATTCCCGTTGGGTTCCTTGCTCATTCTTTCCAAAACAGAAGTTTTTTAGAACCAGTGGCAAAGCTTCAACGATATATTCATTAAGTAGTCTTGAAATTTATAGTAAATAAAATTATTTTGTTATATTGTATGTATTTCATTGACTGACTACTGTTCATGTGTTCTCGTGTTAGTATTCACTCGCCCTTAGCCACCTCTTTGCCACCACTAAATCTAATACCATCCTAACCACCACCACAAACACACAATATACTAATAATACGACACGTGTTTCGTCTCTAAACAAAGCATTATCAGGAGAAACAGACTGTGATAACTAAGCAGATGCGTTTTCATTCTACAGGATTGATGGGATCATACCAAACACCATACCAATTCTCTCGACACTCCCACAATAGGTGTACCGCTAGAAAAAGAATGTACAAATGTAAAAATATTATGACAAAATATATTTTACTCGCTAAAATGACTGTACTATTTTTTTGCAACTAAGTGTAATACATAACTCATAGCCGTAGGTAAATTAATTAGTCATTATTATTTTACTGTGAAGCTATTGAGAAGACGTAAACATGAAACCTAAAATCGCTCTAGCGTGGCCTTTTATTTTGTATATTTGCTATGCGGTGAAAACTGACCCTACAAATAAAAGTTTAAAAAGCATTGTAATAAAAAATAATGAAGATTTTAAATCGATTTGCAATGAACATAAGTGCCTACCAAAATGTTGCAACGAGACCGATTACATTGGGGAGAAGAAAAAATGCGTTCCGTACAAAGGCAATCTTGATTTTTCAAATGTTACCATTTATACAGATGATATTTATGAAACAGGAAAGTCTTTGCGAGATTTGTTTTATCTCGTACCTGGAAAATTTAGTAACAAAACGTTTAAAGAGGTCGCTTTTGATATGACGAGGTGGGGACTAAATAATTACTTAACTGAGGTAAGTAAAATAAAAAGTATTATTTAATTAATTAAAGCTTGCATCCAAAACGTAAATTATACAAAAAAAAAAATAAGAAAATTTGCGTATGTTATACCAATTTTCTCGATATATATAAATAACAAAATTATTTATTTACAAATTTATCGAAACCTATATATTTAAAAATATAAAAACATCTAAAAATTCGAAATGGTCAAATGACGCTCATAATAATTAAAGTAAGTAGTAATATTACTAAGAACAGCTTAATGTTGTGTTATTGTACCTAAGGCACTGGCCTGTCTTTATCTGTGTCCAAATGAGCTTTGTAGTGTTTCTAATAATTTACCGTCTAGAAAATATGACCAATCCTTCCTTCTACGGGAAAGGCGCACGTCCAGCTGTGGACTATTATGGGCTGTTTTAAAAGAAAGCCTTATGTTATTAAGGATATGACCCTAAGGAATTCCTTAATATGATTGGAACCCGCAGTGTTGCAGCCAAACACTTACCCAATATCTATTGCGTTACAGAGCCTTTCTCTCTTAAATAACTAGATATTGACTTTTCCAAAATAACTATGACATCAGTTTTGGGGATTGTGTTTAAATTGCAAAGAGCAAGCCCGGTCGTGAATGGAGTACCGCTGTCACATGTCGGCTAATGCTGCAACATACCATCTCACAGCGTTGGACCCAGTGGAAATCTCATAAAGCATCTTTAAATAAGTATTAAGATGCAGATGCGTTGTTAGCCCTGAGTTCCAAGATGAAATGGCCCGTTTTCAGTAAAAAAGGTCTCCCTAATTATATTAAAATTTTATCACATAAACAAAACAACGCCTAAATTATAGGAATTATAGTTGGTTATAAATAACGGGGAGAAAGATTTCACTGGCTCAGCTTAATACTGGAATTGAAAGACATGGGCGTAGCAAGGGGCACGGGGAGTCTTGACCCTTCCCAAAAAATCTAGTGTTTCCGAGAAACCCTGGTGGTCTTGATGTAAAATTCTCTCTCTTAATCGGGTATATGTGCGCTCTTTCACTGCCGGTCATATGAGGAATCTGAAAGTCACTTAGCGCAAAATCCTAAAGGAATTCTATGCTCAGAGTTCCTCTGCGTGATATATTACGTATGAAGATATCCGCGGTGAAACCAGATTAAACAACATAGCCAAACAGATTAATAAGCTAAAATGGCAATGATCCGATATTATAACTCGAAGAACCGACAATTGATGGATAATAAAGATTCTCGAGTGCAGTGGTGGCGTGGCGTGGGTTGGCACCCAGGGCGGTTTTCTATCAAGCACCCCCCAAATAAAATAAAAAATGCGAAACATGCTTGCCGGACTTTATTATCATTACAGCCCTTCAAAAATGAACTGCTGAACAAAGGCCTCCCCCCCCCCCCCCAAAGAATACCACAAAGCACAGTCCTGAGCCAACTGCATCCATGGCCTTCCTGCATGTCTTACCACGTCGTAATTACTCCATCTTGAGGGGACCCGCCCCATTCTTCGCCTACAGGCAAGAGACTACCACTCGAGAACCTTGCTTTCCAATCGGTTGACGGTTCTTGGAGCTATATGGCGGTTGCCGGAGCTATATGTCCGGCGCATTGCCACTTCAGCTTACTAAACCTTTGGGCTATGACGGTTACTCTGGTTCCACTGCGTATATCCTCATTCCTAAATTTATCACGCAGAGAAACTTCGAGAATAGCCCTTTCCATAGCTCGCTGAGTGACTTTGTACTTCCCCATACGGCCAGCAGTGAAGGACAACGCCTCAGATCGACGTTGAACTTACCTGAATATTTGTCCCAGTTGCTCCCAACAACTACTGGCATAGATGTGACATGAACGTTATACATGATCTTTGTTTTATCCATGTTCAACTTCAACTTATCTTTATCTTAAGATCTATCTGTTGGAAGACACTATTGAGGTCACTGAGCATAGTGCTTTGGTCCTACAACGATTCTGCCATAAGGACTATATTGTTGGCAAATCGAAGGTGAGTGATGTACTCGCCGTTGATGTTAATATCATATCCTTTCCAGTCTAGTAGCTTGAAAAGGTCTTCCAATGCAGCGGTGAAGTTTCGGGGTTATAACGTAACCCTGTCTTACACCTCTCTGCAGTTGGATAGGTTTCGTACTCTGGTTCTGTACTCGAATAGCCATCGTAGCCCTGCTGTACAAACACATTAGCACTTCGATATACCGACAATAAACTTGGCACCGCTGAAGAGACTGCAGCACCGCCCAAATTTCGACGGGATCAAAGGCTTTGTCATAGTCCACATACGTAAGACAAAGTGGCAGATTATACAATTTGGCGACGGGTATGTGGTACATGGTGCTAAAGCCTTTTCGGAAACCGGCTTGTTCGGGAGGCTTGACATCGCCGAGTCTGCGTGCGAGCCGATTCGTAAAAACTCTCGAAAACAGCAAGTAGACGCGGCTCAGAAGGAAAATCAGTCTGAGCGTTCTCTTGTCGCTGTTTTTGAAGAACAAGACCACTTCACTTCTGCTTCACGCGTCCGGAGGAAGGCCATCTTGGAGGATGGAATTAAGGAACTTTTGAATGACTTCAAGTAGCGGTTTTTTACCCGCTTTCAGAAGCTCCGATGTAATTCCATCGTCTTTAGGGGACTTGCCGTTTTTAAAGTGCTGGAGGGCCATTATAATTTCGCTCAGACTTACGTCCGATATGTTGTCGGAATAGTGTCGGATAAGACTTGATCTTAGATCGTTGTTCACACTTGCGTGTGTCTCCAAAGATGACGTGTACAACTGCCCATAGAACCTTTCAATCTCACTCAAAATCTCAGGTGTCACAGAAACGATGATGCCAAATTCGGTCTTCAGTTTCGACTGTTGGCTCTCTCTGGCAGGTAATAGATCTGTGGCAAACTTTGGAGCCCTGGTTCCATCCAATCGCTTCTTCAATATGAGCTGTATTGAAGTGAGTAAGTCTCGCCGCATGCATTTGCAAATGTGTCTATTCAGTTGCCTGTATACTGTCAAATCTGCTGAAGTCTACAGCTTCATTTCCCGTCTAACAGCCATGAGATTAAGAGTGTAATCGGAGAGTTTTTGTGTTCTTCTGCGAAGAGTCGTGTAAAGCTCCGACCGCATGTACAGTTTGCACGAGCATGTCATTCATGTCGTCCACTGTATTGAAGTATTCTAAACACTGAAAACCATATTGTAACTCATGCTGAAGGTTATCGGGGATTTGGATTAGAGCACGAGAGACACGGAGCGTTGGCTTCATTAGACGTGACCTCTCCAGCTTACAGTGAATAAAATGAATATAATTGTGAAATATTCAGTGAACTAAAAAAGATTGAATTGCTTATGATAAAATTTACAGCATACCAGCTTAAAATAGCTGCCTGCTATGTTTCGTGTGGTGCTTGTAAAGAGCCGGAGACCCTTTTTTTGGTAACGAGGCAGTCCTCAACCCTGATAATTAAGATGAAATTTGCGCATCTGTATGATCGATGATAGGTGCAGGTGGACAATATCCTTGTCTGTCAATCCGTACTTTATTAAATAAAAATTCAACTACTATGAAATTGCACCCAAACTGCCTTACAATCCAATCGTAGTTATTTTGCAATAACCGGCAAATTTGCTGAGATAGTTCAGAATAAGTTAAATAGGCGTATGGTTAAGAAAAATCATTTAAAAAAAACATCAACAATTCTGTCCTTCTTTACTTTTAAATTCAAAATGCGTGGTAATGTATTATTTTAACTTATTTTACTGCGTACGCACACACTTTCGTAAGGGTCGATCGGTTGGCAGAAACGTTGTTGCCCATAAATCATATTCAATTTGGGATAATTTCAAATAAAAGTAGAAGTTTTATTTACTCGTATTTTTATAAAAATGCATTAACGGTATACTTAAGTTTAAAGTTTGGCTGCTCTTTGAAAAATCGCGACAAAATAAATGTCGCGATAACACATGTCATGTATTTGGTCCATCATCACCATCAGCTTTTAGAGGACACTGTTGGACATGGGCATATCAAACGCGTTATATGGTGAAAAGTAAACCTTTTTTTCCAAATAAGAAACTCAATCCTGGTAACTAATAGTTAAGGCTTGGACGACTTACAGTTGGTGGGTAAATTCTTGAAACGGTTACTCAATTGCCAGATTGTCGTCATATTAATAAGTACCTAGTTCTGTTCATTTTCCTTAAAAATAATATTGTTTCCGTTTCTTATCACACGATTGTTGTCCGCATTAATTAATGTTTAGTTTACTCGGCGTTTGATGGTTAGGGCTATTTATATATAATTTTCCTTGTTTCGCACGATGTCCATTTGTTCTGTATGTAGAAACGTTATTAAAAGTTTTGAACCAAGGGTAGTTTAAATTTTTATCTCGTGACAAATTCATTTTTATTAATTATAACATTTGATTAGGCTGATCAGTCAGAGTGAACTCGATCAGTGAAGTAAACGTCTATTGGCGGTGTAAGAATATCTATATCGTTCCTTGGGTATCATAAGAGGCAACAGCAGGAAACTTAAATAGAAGATGATCAACAACATCGCTTTAATAACAATTTAAATTAATAAAAACCGGCGGTTGCCAACCCGCCTGCCAAGCGTGACAACATGGTCAAATTACCCTATTAGGAAATATCTCTATATTCCTCCCCTCTGGGAGGCCTATGTTCAACTCTGTCTTTAGACTTGTAGGCTGTAATGAATAATGAATGGATTATTCGCATTTAGTCGTGAACTACCTAATATTGTGTTTTTGTGTTTTTTATGTTTGTATGTTAGGGTCAAATCTTGCAACTGAATTTTAAAGCAGTTATCGTCAACCGATTGAGCTGAAATTTTGCATACATGTTTAGTTTGGATGACAATGCATGGTTAGCTAAGTGACGTCATTCCAAATCCAATATGGCGGAACGCGCAAGATGGCGGATTAGTTATTTTCTATGCACTGCCATGATATGGGCAGCTATCAATTTAGAGGGTTTGCTGAGAAGAATACGAAAATAGTTTTTACAGCTTTTAAATAAAAGCTTGTTTTTAAAAATGATTTTTTCCTATCAATTTATAATTACTGCTTTTGTAAACATAATATGTTCACGATAAACATCAATTTTACAACAATGGGTCATTAACAGTCATTAATTGGAAAGAGTTCAGACACAACATATAAAAGGAATAATTCCTTATATGAATTTACACTGTAGCCATATTTGTGTAGTCTTTATTATTTGAAGCTTAATATAGATGGGCTGTACTAATTTAAAATTTGGTGAGCATCAGGCTTATTAGTCACTTTATTGTTATCTAAGTAAAAAAATACAAAACGCATTTTTTTTTCTATTATTTTCTTTATTACTCAAAAAATTTCATCATTATTTCATCATTACAGCTGTTCACAAGACCACTGCTAAACATATCCCAAGGAATGCCACAAAGCACGATCCTGGGCGTCGTCACTCCATCTAGTGGGGGTCTGGCCTATACTTTCTTTACCGGTACGAGATTGCCACTCGATAACCCTCTTTCCCAACAATTGTCGGTTCTTGGAGCTACATGGCCGGCCCATTACCACTTTAGCTTACTGCACTGATGGGCCATGT
Source organism: Parnassius mnemosyne (assembly GCA_963668995.1). Lineage (NCBI taxonomy): Eukaryota > Metazoa > Arthropoda > Insecta > Lepidoptera > Papilionidae > Parnassius > Parnassius mnemosyne. Next base: position 41,412,105 of record CAVLGL010000013.1, on the reverse strand, counting down.
CGCTGCGGTTATACTGTGGATACTTAAATTTTTAAGTCTATTATGCTGAGAAACTCCGAGCATAGCCCTCTCCATAGCATGGTGCGCGACCTTGAGCTTGATTATACGGCCAGGAGTAAAGGACCACGTCACCAATGTTAAATGAAAACGTATTTCCGATCTTCTGTACCTTTAGCTGAGACACGAAATTACGAACTATTGTTTGAGCATACCGATCCAGTTTTGATAATTCACAGGATGGAATTGTATATTTGGAAACACCGAACGCATTTCGAAGGTGGACTCCTTTAGACACACACCACTTTTGTGTAGAACATCAGCGACCATTAACCGGAAAGGGTACACCTGAGGCTAAGTTCTTCGTGGTACTCGACGACGAATATGTGCCGGAAAGCAATGGGTTCTTTACAGCCGGTAAGAATGTGATTTTATAACTCAAATTCAAAATTGAAAAACACCCCGAAAAAAACAACTAATGACCTTGAAACGGCTGAACCAATTTTGAAAAAACATATCACCCCTAGAAAACCTGCTTTTAAATTAAAAAAACCGCACCCAAATTGGTTCATCTGTCTAAGAGCTACGGTGACACAGACAGCACACAGCTGACCGCTTATAACACCGCTCTTTTTGCGTCTGTGGTTAAGAAACAAGTCAAATAATCTTATTTATTTTGACTTACGTGCTTGTTGTTGCAAAGCATTTAATGGCGGTGTAAGAATATCCACCACCCAATATCATCCCGTGGGTGTTGTTAGAGGCGACTGGGGGAAACTGAAACAGGCAATGGCCAGCAGCATCTTCCTGATAACGACTCAATATTATAAAATCTGCGGTTGCCGACCCGCTTGCCAAGCATGACAACTATAGCAAAAACCTCCTTAAGAGTAAATCTTTGGGGAAGGCCTATATTCTGCAGGAGTCTTATATAGACTGTTATGGATGATTTGTAGTTGTAATCATTATCGCCGTCACCTTTTTACCCGTACCATGCTGGGTGCAGGAACATTGGTTAAATTGACGTTTCGAGAATTTAATATATTTTACTTACCATATTAAATAGCCCCGTGCTTTATACATACACAAGACATCATCATAATTATAACAGCCTACAAAAAGTCCAATGTTAAAATGAGGGTGGCCCCAGAGACTGCCAAGCAATGGCTTGGCAGGCGATTTGGCAACGGTAGTTCTTTATTGCTTTTAGTTGTTATCAGGAAGGTGCTGCACATCTGTTTATGTGTATATGTATATAAATAATGATCTGTAGTTATCTTTATATATAAAAATTACGTGTCACGTTCTTTGTCCGCGATGAACTCCTAAACTACTGAACTGATTTCAATGAAATTTTGCACACTCTGTGCAGTTTGGTTCAACTTGAGAGATAGGATAGTTTTTATCCTGATAAGTAACGCTCAATATTTTTATTATTACGAATTTAAGGTTTTTCATAGTACAGAGGTTCGCCGCTAAGGGCAGTACAACGTCTGCCTGGTCAGCTAGTATTATATATAATATGAAGCTGATTATGCGTAATCCGGGTTTCCAACCCGGGACCAAATGATCGGTCGAATATGGAAATTATTCAATCGGATGATAATCAATGGGTTTTCGATTTCCAGTTCTTCATTAACGATGTTTTGTGTATATTATTTTTATATATTTATTTCATTTTACAGCCCTTCTCATCTCCTGCGTGTTTTTGGCTCTTACGTTGCTTGTATATGCACTGTTGCCCGAATTGAGAAATCTCTGCGGTATGGTTCTAATGGCCTATGTCGCCAGTCAGTTCGGTGCCTTCCTTGTATTGGCTGTCATCCAAATCGGTCTCCATCCTGTCAGCGTTTGCCTGGGATTAAGTAATATTTTTCCATTCAATTCAATATTCCATAATATTTTTAACAGTAAGTTTCAGTAATGCCTAAATAAAATTTTTCTTACAGCTTTCTGCGCTTATTTTTTCTTCTTATCAAGCTTCTGCTGGATGAACGTGATGTCAATTGATATTTGGTGGACTTTTAGGTGAGCTAGGAAACCCTATTAAGGGTCCATTTTCTCTTAGTCCTGTAATGTTACTTATTACTGATGATACATAAATTCAAAGCTCAAATAAACAGAAAAATATTATAAATTAGATGACTATCTGTCTCATACCATTATTTATTATTATCTAGGTAAAAGTGTGTAAAAGTGTATTTTTATATTTATAAGGAACACATTGCCCACTTTGATTTCGTATCTTGAATCGCATTGTTGGCTTAAAAAATACCTATAAATAACTTTCTAAAATAGTTAAACTAATTGCGGACACTACCAGTTACTTATGCTGGATAACGCAAGGCCTCCAGCGAAATATCCTGTAAAAAACCAGTAATGGACGGTTTAGTCTCTTGATCACATTTATTTCATATATAATTTACGAGTAAATAAAAGGCTTCTACTTTTATTTGAAATTATCCCATATTGAATGTGATTTATGGGCAACAACGTTTTTGCCTACCGATCGACCCTTAAGAATGTGTGCGTGCGCAGTAAAATCTGTTAAAATAATGGATTTCCACGCATTTAGAATGTATAAGATAAAAAAAAAACAGAATGTGTGAGATTTTTTTAATAATTTTTCTCCACTATTTGCCTATATTACTTATTCTGAGCCTTCTCTGCAAATTTGGCTTGTTATTGCAAAATAACCCTGTATCACTTATTTATGATGCTAAAACTACCTTCTTATAATAATAAAAAAAGTTTGTAATAAAAATTAATAAAAAAATTAATTAATAAAAATTCGATGGATGCAGGTGGCTCAGGACCGTGCTTTGTGGCATTCCTTTGGGGAGGCCTATGTTCAGCAGTGGACTTATGAAAGGCTGCAATGATGATGATGATGATGATGAATAAAAATTAATAATTGCCAATATTTGCAGTGCCCTTGCAGGGTTCTTGTTTTGAACAATATTTTAAAATTAAGACCAAATGTAGGTACAACAAGAATAGCATATAAATTGAATTGAATAAACTTTTGAGTTATTCCGATAGCCTATCATCAGTTTGATAGCCGACAAGCCTATTTTCCTATTTTAGACTACGGACCGAATATCTAAAAGTCGTAGATACAGCTCATTTGACTTTTAAACTGAGATTTTTTGAAATATTTTTATGATTTTATCATGATATAAAATAAATAAATATTTTTTGGAGTAGAAGGCATGTAATTTTAACTTCTTTGTAATTAAAAAATAAATTTCTCTGTTTGTTTGGGTATAAAGCATCCAATGGGTTGAAAATTAAATATAATTAAGTTAAACAGTAACGCGATAAAGGTAATTATATAATATGTTTCATGTGTTAAGAATGGCGTGAGAAATACTTATATTCGAATTGCTAGTATTATTTTCTTAAGGAAAACTGTAATATTTCTTTTTTTCAACAGAGGCTATGCCAAGGCACGTCCGATTCACCGGCGAGGCGAAACATTCAAATTCCTTATGTATTGTTCATATGCTTGGGGGTTGCCTCTTGCTATGTCTATTGCACTGGCTATTCTAAACGAAATTGATGTCTCACACTTGCCATGGTTGATAACACCGAAGATACCGAGGCAAGGATGTTTTCTAGAAGGTATAAATTTAATAATTCTTTAATTTTTGGGCGACTTTTATGTGTTAATGATTCCCACTTAAATTTAGTAATAGATTGAAGAGAAGAACTTGAAAGAACCAGAACTAACTTACGCAAACACGTAATAACCGTTTTTCGACTACGGCGATAGCTTCGCAATAGCTAGTTGTCTACTGCACCAAAGATATTATAGTGCCGAGTGTACTCGCAAAAGCAGACGTGTCACTCGTTGTAGCATGTGCCCTATGTAAGTTTAACTGTTACAATAATGTTAGGGGTATGATTAAATGCAGTGTCATATACACGGGCACTATCACGTCATCGTGACTTGCAGAACCGTGAAAAATCATTAAATTTATTAGAAAATAAATGGATCCGAAAAGGACTAAAAAAGGTCTGTAATGTTGATGACGATGATGAAATGAAACCCATTTTTGCACAAAAATAAACTACTGATTAAACAAAAATCTACTTGTATATTCATATTTATATATCTATATTATATTATGTTATTAGTATCATAAAGTGGAAGAGCTTTATGTTTTTTTTTTGTTTAAATACGCAAATGAAATGAATGAAAATACTTTTTGTATATGATAGCAAAATTCATGAGAAATAGTGTAGGCTATCTAGCATTAGGCTACATTTCTCATATATAATTAAATATGGGTTTTCTTAGGCAAGTCGGAATAAAAAGCTCTCCCGAACTGTTTTATCCGTGTGCGCTGGCGTAATGGTCAGTGATATGTAAATACAATGTTCTACAAAAATATTGATCTTTACTCCATCAAAAAAAGTCTGTGTATATCTTATTTGGACTTATGTTAGGAAATAGGCATATGGTAATTATTATTTATTTCTTAACATAACACTAAATAAGGTATTGTGTGACAAAATATTATTGAAAATTAAAGTGATTTATTAGGCATGGCAAATTAATCCTTACTAATAAAAATTAATTCATAGTCAAGACAATTTTATGAAGATAAATTTTGCTGTTTGTAGCATGTTATTTGGGCGCATAGTTTAGAGTGCTAGCGACGCGTAACTCTAGCATCCCGATGAGAACCGAGAGAAACCAACAGTGAACGCCTTTATAGACATACACGTGGTATATATCACGCGGCTCAGACGCGTGATAAACGCGAGTGAAACCGCAGGGCACAGCTAGTATTATATATTACTAAGAGTCAAACAAAATAAATTATATTGCAGGTGGAGAAAAGCTGTTATACCTTTATGTACCAATGCTGATTCTAATTATGTGCAACTGGATTTTCTTCCTAATGACTGCATTTAACATATGGCGCCTAAGTCGAGGCACGGCCGTGCTATATTCGGCTGCTGGTAGCATGCCAGCCGCCCATCGTCTTCAAAGACACAGGTATGACAGGGGTTGACCTTAATGTTCTTACCTTCACAGATTACAAAATAACTTTACTGTACAGTTGCTGCAAAAAATGCTTTTGTTACACATTCAGATAAATATTTATAGTTATTATTACTCTATCAAACCCATTATGATCATCATCATCGTCATCATCAACACGTACAAAATTATTTCTCTAATAGACCGCCTCGCATTTTATATCCCAACTCCATCGCTCAATACGGTAAGTTTTAGGTCTACGAATAACTAAATCTACTTTTCTAGTATTTATTTAGATTTCAACATTTTCACGCTAGAGTAAGATTATCTTATATTGAAACCATAACTCAATTTACTGAGGACGTAGTTACATTTTTGACGTGCTCGAATTTAGATATTCGAATTGCAAGTTGACTTACGCATGCACACATTGAAATAGTTGTCCCCTATATTTTATATATTATACCTAACTAAACTTGATACTTCCTCAGACCAACAGAGGAAGAAAGAATTAGCGCTGCGTACATTTTAAGTGAAGCTGAAACCCTGCTTAACTTCTTGACACGCACTCTCATATACATCTTTTTTCTTTTTTTTTTTAAAGCTTACTGAAGGATGCACACATCGATGCACTTAAAACCACAGAGAACGCACTTACGTACATGCGTACGTAAGTGCGTGTTCTTGCAATAAGGTGGGGTTTTAGCTTGGATTTTGCATCCCTAGAAATGTACGTTTAGTTTTTCTTTCTTTGTTGGTATTAGGATAATTGAAGTATTATTAATTGTACAAGTATTAAGTAAAGTTATTTGGCGAAACTTTGCAATCGCATTTGATATCTGGCATGATAATAGTATTCATATTATTTGTAAATTTGAGGGTGGGGTGCGGATTCAGTACAAAATAATTTTGTATAGAACACCACGAGCACGAGTGGGCTTGCGGCTGTATTACCGTGCATGTACCGATTGTATGTGAATGTGTGAGTGTGGAATCAATTTCTAATTTCTTATGTCCACAACCTAAAACCTATTTCCCTTGGGGTTCGTCAAATTGAATGTATTTTTTAGTTTCGTAAAATTGTTAGCCATTTCAGATATTTTAAGCTTTGAAATTGACATCCACAAACTCTGTATTAATATTAAAAAAAACTCTTAGAACTATTTAGAACATAATATAATTTACTAAAGCTATGAGTGGTTAACATTTGTGTAAGATAAGCGGTTCATGCATATTAACAGGTTTGAAAAGTACTGTTTTGAGCTAATCAGCGTTTGGAACGTGAATACCTTCTTAATAGAAAGCAATACTTTCTTCAAGTCAGTTTCTCTGACTATGAAATTATTAACGAAATGAATATGACAATATATACAGTATTGAAATCATCATCAAGAAATATAAATGTTTCTACAAGGATAACGCTTTTTTTCACGTAGAGAAACTTTTTCTGTATGTACATCGTCGAAAAGGTCGTATGATCCAGATGTGATAATAAATTAATATTAGAGATCCCATTTCAAGCCTACTTTTAATTGATTAATATATAATATATATAAATTGAAAATAACAAAAATAAAACTATTTAAAATAAAACACTTCATGTACTGTTTAACATTTTACAGATTTTTGGTGTACCTGAAGTTATCAGTAATCATGGGCATTAACTGGGTACTGGAAGTTGTCAGTTCATTGAAGCCTCAACTACAAATTTGGTATTTCACAGATGCATACAATCTTTTAATTGGTCTAGCAATTTTTATTATATTTGTCTGCAAGAGGAAAATCAATCTCCAGCTTCAAAGAAAGTAAGTTATATTTATTAGTGGTTATAAAACTGATTACAAATAATTTGTAACTTTCGAGGAAATATCTTTTTTGGTGGAACAAATAGTGAAAAACGATGACAGAGTCTATCTTATTCCTTAATTTAATGTTGAGGCCCATCTACACTTAGATGATTAAAAATTAAAATAAACAAGATGTAATAACAAAGAACTCTGATTTCCCTCACTCAACATAAGACACATCAACAATACGCTGCTATATCACGCTGGTATACTATACTAACGTGGTCCTTTCTCTGTCAATCCGATCCATTAGTTTTATAGACATAATACAGCTGCAACGTGATTCCTTAGTTGAGGTTACTGATGAATGATAAAAAATAGATAAATAAATATTCTTTGACGAATTGTACGCTTCCAATTAACAAACGAGGTGACATTAAATATAATGTCTTCTTGATGGAAATACATTTCTAAAATAAAGTAAATGGTATGTAACAGTAAAAGAAACACTATGGAGATAACTGCATCTCTGATAAATAAATATCTGATAAGAATATTCAGGAGAGCATGTGAAGTTCGTCAACACGCACTGGAGCAGCACAATAGGCTAACTACTCCATAAATCCTTCAGGATTTGCAGGGGCCTGTATCCAGCAGTGAGACGTACTCGTATTTAGGCTATTACTTTACTGTTTACCTTTACTAGTAAATATGGCTGGTGGTCTAATCAAGTCTGCATTTTTCTGTAATCCATGTCCATTTTAATGTAATTTTCTTTTGCTTAGGAGCTCTTCCAATATCGCCTCACCTTAAGATGTGTGCTCATTCTAAATACTCTTGATAAATTCTGCTCATGATTGATGGACACAACCGCTCAGTAATTTGGTAATTTTGTTATTTGTAAACCATTTATGATACTGCTTGAGTAACTTTTTTTAAAGAATAAAAGTGGCAAAGTAACTCACAGTTCATTTAATAGTAAGTGGATTCTTTGGGCTATAGACACTATACATCTATCCTCTATTAAGAATTTAAATGTAGATGTGCTGTCACCCCAGAGGACTAAAGTGGAATGCCTCGTTTCCAGTAAAAAAGGGTCTCCGGTTCTCTAAACTCATCACACGAAACACAGCAGTATTAAGCTGCTATTTGACGCTGGTATTCTGTATGAATGTAGTCCATCCCCGACAACTATAATATAATTAAGTAATAATGATGTCAATCCGCCTCTCAATCGTATTAAGTGAATCCTCTAAAATGGGAGGGGTCATGTTCAGCACTGGATTTTTATGGGCTGATGAAGAAGAATTAGAAAATGATGTGAATTTGTTTGATAATGATAAAATTATTTGTACTTATATCTTAACAGGTTCAGGAACTGCAGTATGTCGAAAGGATTTGCCTCTAGTACACGAAGTCAGAACGCTAGTAGTACAATGGAGTCCAATTTAAGCCGCGACGCCACGAAAATCAGCCTTAATCCACAAGACGAATACAAATGAAAAAGCAAACCATCGTAACGAAGCTAAAATCACTACAGATGCTAATAAAATGTGACGATTTAAATTTAGACTTATACTATTTTATAGATATGAAGAAAATATTGGAAATTTCACCAAAGTAGAAAGATTTATTATAGGAATGGAAACAATCGGTGATGTTACTGTAGCAGAAAGAAGCTATTCAGAACAATTTAATATGAACTATTAAATCATTTTCAATTTGTTTCTGATACTAAACGAATAAATAAATTACAAAACACATATTAATTTATCTAAATCAGAATTAGATTCACTTGAAATATTACTATTACAATCGCTATCACTTACTTGAATGTGATAGTAATTAGATTACAATATTAGTGATAGTGATACATTATTAGTGGTCAGTTGCTGTCTCCATTTCACAATTAAAGTCATTAACTAAGCTTGACCTTTGATAGATTTAGAAAATCTTATGTTTAATCATTTCTACAAACTTTCACAAGGTATAGAAGCAGAAGCTATATTAAAAAGAAAATTTCTCATATACTAGAGTTAACCTTGAGTTATATTTCTTTTCTTTACACGAATTACACGTTGACTAAAACCAATTTTGCGGATTTTAAAAACAACAAGAAATATTTGGACTATCATGGATCATATATTAGTAATTCATTTTATAGCGTTTAATTGAATTATTGTAATTTAAGAAAAGTCTAGTGGCGGTGTAGACTGTGTAGTAGCGGTGTAGACTGTGTAGTGGCGGTGTAGACTGTGTAGTAGCGGTGTAGACTGTGTAGTAGCGGTGTAGACTGTGTAGTAGCGGTGTAGACTCTGTAGTTTCGGTGTAGACTGTGTAGTGGCGATGTAGACTATGTAGTGGCGGTGTCATTATCCGTAACTACAATTGCGAACTCGCCTGGCAAGCGTAGCAATTATGACAAATGTCTCCCCTATGACACGTTTTTATGAGAGGCCTAAGTTCAAATGTTTAAAAGTTAGTAAGGTAGAAAGTAAGAAGTAGTAGTAAGGTGCACTGTAGGGCGAACCATAACTAAAAAGAGTGACAACCTGATAAAACACACAGTGAGTCGAGGGCCTATGTTCAACAATGGACTAAATGATGATAATGATGAAGTAATTTAACATTAACTAATTTGTAGATTTCATTCAATAATCGTATTTGTACCAAAGAAAATAAGTGTGCCTATGTGTAATGTCTGCTATCTTCTCTAACCACTGTAGTGTAACACAGGCTCGGCACGCACTTTAACTAACAACACGTCCACTCTGGCCTGAGGCTCTCGTGTAACTGACGCGGTGCGCTCGAGACAGTGACTTATATATAAATGTATGTTTGTGTATTTGTGCATGGTAAATTATTAGTAAATAGAACAAATAACAATATTTACTGTATACTACATATAAGCAAACACTACATCTCTTTCTTATCAAGATTTTTTTCTTTTTTTCATTATAACTCATAACAATCACAAAGCAGCTTGTATTGTCTGTATTAATTATTTTCCACTGCTTTTACGTAAACCTTATCTCCCTGTATTATATCTGAGCGAGTTGCTCTGCGTTTCCTATATACATACTCTTTTCCTTTTTCTTTTTTGTATTTTGTCTCTATCCCTGATATCTGAATCTAAATGATTGTCTGTAATTTATTTCACCTATTGATGGAATTTTATCCCTACTTTTTCGGTGAAAAAACAGTTCAGACGCTAACTTCCCGGTAACTGTAAGGAGGGGTGCTGTTATACATTAGAAGATACTACCATAAACATTTCTTTTAAATCCTTCCTCTCGATCTGGTTGATACGAAGACGTTTCAAAATATCTCTGTTTTGTCTTTCAACTTCGCCGATCATTTGAGGCCAATATAGTACAGTACTAAATAACTTAATGTTACATTCTTTGCAGAAGGATCGAAACTCTTCACTCACGAACTGCTTGCCATTGTCTGCGGTGATAGAAATAGGATAACCAAGTCTACTGAACATTTCTTTTACCATTTTAATAATCTGTAAGCTTGTGATGTTTTTGTAATTGTTTACTTCTTTGTATCGACTATAGTAGTCAACCACTACTAACAGACACTCGTTACTTGGCAATGGTTCCATTAGATCCATTGTGACATCTATCCATGGAGCTGCAGGCAACTCTCGTCTCTTCATTGGTGCAATTGGGTTTGGCAAACCCACTAACGTACAACCTTTACAAGCCTTTACTAATTGTTCTACGTCTTTATCGATACGGGGCCACCATACCTTTGATCTCCAGCGTCCCTTCATCGCTACGATACCTGGATGACCCTCGTATGCAGCATCTAATACACTCTTGCAGAGTTGCTGTGGTATTACAATTTTATTTCTATGAAGTAGAATGCTATCATGGGAACACAACTCGTTTTCAAAAAATTTGTAACTCTTAATCGAATCGTCCCAGTCATTCTGATAGACACCTTTTTTCACTTTGTAAATCTCTTGTTCTTTTTCTGAATATGCTACAATGCAACTGGTCTAGAATTTTCCACCATTTGGTACACATGCTCGTCTTTTCCTTTTGGTGGGTTATCAGGATAGTTACATAATCGTGACAAGGGATCAGCTATATTTGTTTTTCCTGGCTTGTATATAACCTTGAATGAATAAGACTGTAGCCTCAGTATCCATCGTTCAATCCTCGCACATGGTTTTGACTTAGACCCGAACAATATCTCTAGCGGCTTGTAGTCAGTGACTAAATCAAAAGGCTTTCCAAATAAAAATATTAAAATGTTCGACACCCCAAACTAATGCTAGTGCCTTTTTTTCCGTTTGGCTATACCTGCGCTCGCAGTCTGTCAAAGCTCGATTACCATAGGCAATAATTCTAGGGCCATTCGTATCATTTTGTACAAGGACAGCACCAAGTCCGACAGGGCTAGCATCTGCTATCACCTGTCTTGCATCTCTGACGTCATAATACCCTAAAATCTGTATTTCCGTGAGCATCCGTTTGAGTTTTTGGAATGCTTTATCTTGTTCTCCAGACCATTGTTTTTCCAAGCTCTCCCTTTTGCTCATCTTCTGTCTTAACAGGTGCTTCAGAAGTTCTGTCATGGCGGCCAAGTTAGGTATCCTTTTGTTTATGTAGTATGGTCTTTGGGACCCTAAAGTTCATAATGCTCTCAACGTACTTGTTGAAGGGTTTACTCCTTCATGTGTAAGCCTGTGTCCCAGAAAATTCACATCCTGAGTTTTATATATGCATTTATTGCTATTCAGCACGGCGTTGTTTTTACTAAGTACCTGTAGAACTTTCTTTAGTCATGCGTCATGTTCTTCTTCACTGTTCCCGAATACCAGGATATCATCAATAAAATTGACGACCCCTTCACAGTTTATCAGCATCCTTTCAATGATCTTCTGAAAAATCTCGGAAGCGCAGGTAATTCCAAGCATTATTCTTTTATATCTATATAATCTTTTGGGGGTTATAAAAGTTGTTATGTGTCTGGATTCAGAGTGAATTTCCACTTGATGGAAGGCATTTTTTTATGTCTTAATTTGTTAAAATATTTAGCTTTCTTCATTTTAGGCAAAAATGGTCCATAGTAGGCAGGGGGTGGTTTTCTTGCAATATAACCGCGTTCGGACATCTCATATCTACGCACAAACGTAAATCACAATTTTCTTTCATGATTGGAACATTGGTGAAACCCATTTAGACGGGCCTTGCACTTCTTCAATTATATCACTCTTTAGTGATTCCTTAATTTTGATTGCAACCTTCTCTTTAAAGGGGATCGGCTTGCTTTTACTCTCCACTTGATTTATCCCGATACCAAGTTTTAAGACACCAAGTCGGACTGCTGTGTTCTTACCAAACAGGTTTCTAGTACCCCCCGAAATCACGTCAATGGTTGTATGTTCCTTTCGTCCATCGACTTCGAGTATAGTTTCAAATGAACCCTCTATTGCCAAAGGAGAGTTACTACCATATGCTAATAATGTCTTGTCTGGTCTTTACATTTGATTAAAAGCATATACTTTTTTGCTTTTTAACTCTTCCCACGTTTAGTAAGATATAAGGTCCTTGCGCAATTTCGAATTACACTTTTCCACTATTTGATCTATGAAATGATCATCTTGCTTTTCGAATGCACACTTTTCGGCTTGTTGACGCAATCTTAAAACTTCTCAAATGTCTCTCCTTTTTTCTGTTTTAGCAATCGAAAAACATGCCGCTCATAAACTTTGCTCCGTTTAGGTTGAAAATACTCGTAGAGTTTTTTTTATGGCTACTTAAAATACATCAACGGTTTCTTTTATCCCAGAGCCACCAAAATGCAATAGCGTAGCTCGTTTCTCGAGTGCTGATATAACTTCAGCTACGTCCAGATAGATTAGTAGAGACCTTTTCCATTTTCCACACCTTATAGCCATAGATGTGCTATCACATTAAAGCTGATAACGGTATCATTATTATTATTATTTTGGCAAACTGAAACAGTTACTTATATTTTTTTTTTCCAATTTAATGCTGGTATTTTAATACCCAAAGTCCAATTTAATGGTAGTTACTTAGTACACAAAGTCCAATTTAATGGTAGTAACTTAGAACCCAAAGTCCAATTTAATGGTGGTACCTACCTTAGTACCCAAGCTCCAATTTAATGGTGGTACCTACCTTAGTACCCAAGCCCCAATTTAATGGTGGTGTCTTAGTACCGAACTCAATTTAATGATGGTATCTTAGTACCCAACTCAATTTAATGATGGTATCTTAGTACCCAACTCAATTTAATGATGGTATCTTAGTACCCAACTCAATTTAATGATGGTATCTTAGTACCCAACTCAATTTAATGATGGTATCTTAGTACCTAACTCAATTTAATGATGGTATCTTAGTACCCAACTCAATTTAATGATGGTATCTAAGTACCCAACTCAATTTAATGATAGTATCTTAGTACCCAACTCAATTTAATGATTGGTATCTTGGTACCCAAACTCAGTTTCATGATAATAATATGTTCCATAACACTCGCCCTTCTCTTTCGGTTTATTTGTTATACCGACTACTTCCATCGCTGTGCCATTTAGGCTTTGGGTAAATTCAATACCTATATTGCGCATTTACCATTATTGATAACTTAGACAGCAATACCCTCGAGAAACGCCGTGATATAAGATATCAAATGTTGTTGTACAAATTGCTTCATAATATCATCGACTCCTACTTTTAGGCAAGGTGAATCTTGCGTGTCACAGGTTAGGTGCACGAAATAAACCACTTTTTGCATTACCTAAAATTAAAACAAAAATGCCTCAAATAATTTTGTATCTCGTACATGCAAAAAGTTTAACTTAAAATATTGTAAATATTAGATATTTTTCACCTTGAATATGATAGTTACAAAGAAAATATTGTAAAACTTAATATATTATAATTGGTAGTATCACTTTGAGTTGTATATATAATGTTACTTTTAATTACTTACTACTTAATGTTTTAATTTATGAATACCATTTAGCTTGTTTTATTCTTTTATATTTTTAATTTTATACAACATAATATTGTGGTTTGCTTTTATTATGTATTAGATATCTGTGGAAACTTCATTGGTTTTTAGGATTACTTTTATATGTTATATTATGTAATTTATTATTGCACTGTATGTTTCCCTTAAAAAGCAAATAAATAAATAAATAAACAGTATTACTAGTTACCTACTTTGCAATGTACAGAAGTCGTGAAGTGTCCACGATTTTTTGTAAGACATATATGCCATGAAAGCAGTAAAATAGTATTTTCATTAAAGGCGATAAATCACACCTACATGTTAAATGCCACTAAAATTTAGCTAACGACATTGTATTTCGGTTCGAATCGAGAGGAGTTTTTAGTAACATCTACTATTTTTCCATCAAAAATCTTTTTATATAAAAGTTGTGCTAATAGACATATGTTAAAATAAATCATTATTTTATCATTGCTACATAAAGAAAATAAATTTTAGCACACCATAAGCGTGGTCAAATGCGAACATATATTTTATATAAATTATTAAAATGATCAGAACAGGGTTAAAAACAATAAATCATAATTCATAATCCACAGTTTTTTTTCCGCGGGTACTCTAGGAATTAATTTACAATTGCAATACTAATAGTTGCACATTGCTAACCTATTTTTGATTATATCTTTATACTAAATAGGTACTTATCTTTTTCCTCGTCGCCACTTGTAATGTCTGCTATCTTCTCTAACCACTGTAGTGTAACACAGGCTCGTGCACGCACTTTAACTAACAACACGTCCACTCTGGCCTGAGGCTCTCGTGTAACTGACGCGGTGCGCTCGAGACAGTGACTTATATATAAATGTATGTTTGTGTATTTGTGCATGGTAAATTATTAGTAAATAGAACAAATAACAATATTTACTGTATACTACATATAAGCAAACACTACACTATGTATGTAATATTCGCTAGTATGTTTTAAAATATATTATTAAAATTTAGTTTAGAAAATAATTAATAGTAATTTCCACTTTTATTTTAAGTGCCTTTCGCAAATAGTGACCAATTTTAATTATAATAATTTTAATAGTGATTGTAACTTTATTAAATTAAGATACAAAATACGCTGTTTTACATTTTTTTACGGTATGTACATAATGTACACACAATTAATATTTTCACACAATTAAACACAATGAATATTTTCGGGTAAATGAAAATATCATTGGACGTATTAAATCTGTAAAATTTTAAGAAATTACTCTAACCAATCCCTACCTTTTTTCCTTGCCTCATGTGTATTTTAATTCAATTTATTTAATAATAATATTTATTAGTGACGCTATTTAATAAAAAACCTAATCTTATAGTTAAAATTTATTATAAGAACCAGGTTGAAACAAAAAGGAATAAATATATTAATTTTCTTTAGCACCTCATACTTTTAACTTTATTAAAAGGTGAAATCCATGAGGTTAAATAAATATTTAAAAAATTTATTAAATGTACATTTAACATGCACATTTCCCATAAAATGGTGGCGGAGCAAGCGAATCATTTCTTTCTGCGGGTGTCGCAAGAAATAACTATAGAAAATGTCAGAAAGGTGTTAAGGTATCCGAAGGATGACGTTATAACCAGCTTGTTTATACCAGACGTAAAATTACCACACCTGCAATTGGAAGCTCTCTACTCTCTCTCTCTCTCTCTCTACTACGTAGATCACTCAGTAACTTTTAAGCTGCTCGAAATTTAAAAATGGAACGCACCCGTGTTATATGTTTCTAAAAATCAAATTTATTTAAAAATAGAACTGCATAAGTCAATTGCTCAATATTAAAAAAAAAACAAAGTTCTATTAATTTTCCTGCAACGCTTCCCGCGCTTTTCATTTAAAACTATGGATCTTAACCGTGAACTTTAGCGCGCTATGATTTTAAAATTGGTTTGATTTTAAACCAGGGCTCCAAAGTCTTTGCCAGAGATATGTTTGCCAGAAAGTACCAACTGTCGAAGCTGAAGACTGAATGTGGCAGCATCATTTATGAGACACCTGAGATTTTGAATGAGATTGAGAGGTTCTATGAGCAGCTGTACATGTCATCTTTGGTGCCACACGCAAGTGTTTTTTTTTTTATAGGAGAGGGGGCAAACGAGCATGCGGCTCACCTGATGGTAAGTGACTACCGCCGCCCATGAACAACTGTAACACCAGGGGAATCGCAGATGCGTTGCCGGCCTTATAACGATATGAGTAACGATCCAAGAGCAAGTCTTATCCGGCACTATTCCGATGATATCTCGGACGTCAGTCTGAGCGAGATTAGAATGGCTCTCCAGCATCTTAAAAACGGCAAGGCCCCAGGCGAGGATGGAATTAAAGCGGAGTTTCTGAAAGCGGGTGGAAAACCGGTACTTAAAGTCCTTCAGAAGCTCTTTAATTCCGTCGTCCGTGGTGGCACTACACCGGAGGCGTGGAGCAGAAGTGCGGTGGTCTTGTTCTTCAAGAAAGGCGATAACGCTCTCTTGAAGAACCACAGACAGATTTCCATTCAGAGCCGCGTCTAGGTGCTGTTTTCGAGAGTCATTACGAATCGTCTCGCACGCAGACTCGACGGCTTCCAGTCTCCCGAACAAGCAGGTTTCCGAAAAGGCTTTAGCACCATAGGCCCTTCGGCAAATTGTACAGAAGACCGAAGAGTACATTCTGCCACTTTGTCTTTCGTATATGGACTATGAGAAAGCCTTCGTCGAAATTTGGGTGGTGCTGCAGTTCCTCCAGCGGTGCCAAGTGGACTGTCGGTATATCGAAGTGCTGAAGTGCTTGTACAGTAGGGCTACGATGGCTATCCGAGTACAGAACCAGAGTACGAAACCTATCCAATTGCAGAGAGGTGTAAGACAGGGTGACGTAATATCCCCGAAACTCTTTACTGCTACATTGCATTAGAAGACGTTTTCAAGCTACTGGACTGGAAAAGATACGGTATCAACATCAATGGCGAGTACTTCACTCACCTTCGATTTTGACGATATAGTCCTTATGGCAGAAACGCTGGAGGACCTAAGCACTATGCTCAATGATCCCAACGGATAGGTCTTAAGATGAACATGGACAAAACAAAAATCATGTTTAACGTCCATGTCACACCTATGCCGGTAGTTGTTGGGAGCACTAAGCTCGAAGTTGTTGACGAGTATGTTTACCTGGGACAAATAGTCCGACTAGGTAAGTCCAACTTCAAGATAGATAAGATAAGATAAAGATAAATGCGTGTTGCCAGTGATGACCTATGGTACTGAGACGTGGTCCTTCACTGCTGGCCGTATGAGGAAGAGAGAAACACTATTGAGTGTCTCCCAACGGATAGGTCTTAAGATGAACATGGACAAAACAAAAATAATGTTTAACGTCCACCTATGCCGGTAGTTGTTGGGAGCACTAAGCTCGAAGTTGTTGACGAATATGTTTATCTGGGACAAATATTCTGACTAGGTAAGTCCAACTTTGACCGATAGACCAATTGACGGATTCAACTCGGCTGGGCAGCGTTCGGAAGATTACGACATATCTGAGACGTGGTCCTTCACTGCTGGCCGTATGAAGAATCTCAAAGTCGCCTAGCGAGCTATAGAAAGGGCAATGCTGGGCGTTTTTCTGCGTGATAGACTTAAAAACGAGGATATCCGCAGTAGAACCAGAGTAACCGACATAGCCCAAAGAATTAGTATGCTGAAGTGGCAATGGGCTGGCCATATAGCTCGAAGAACCGACAACCGATGGGGAAGAAAGGTTCTCGAGTGGCATTCTCGTACCGGCAGGTGAAGTATAGGGCGTCCCCCCACTAGATGGAGTGACGACCTGGTAAGACATGCAAGAAGTCGATGGATCAGGTGGCTCAGGACCGCGATTTGTGGCATTTCTTGTGGGAGGCCTATGTTCAGTAGTGAACTTGTGAAGGGCTGTAATGATGATGATGATGATGAAATTTGGCTTAACCGAACAATTAAGTTTACAACGATTACAATCAGCATTAGGAGACTCAGATTCATCACGCGCAACAATTTTTAGGTGGTTTGCTGAATTCAAAAGGGGCAAAATTAATCTTAAAGATGAATAAAGAACTGGGGCCCCGCAAACAGCAGTAAGGGCAAAAAATGTATGGACTACTGAAATGTTGGTGGGAGAAGATCGTCGAATTACATATACGGAGCGTCTACGTTTTGAAAACGGGGCATCTAGGCGTGTTTCAGAAATCGTTACTGGTGACGAGACATGGATCTATCAATATGATCCGGAAAATAGGCAAGGCAATCATCGATATGGGTCTACTCAGGAGGACAGTAAACGACAAAACTGCAAAGACCTCACAACTTCGGCAAAATGGTGCCTAGTTTTTTTTCGCGGAGCGAAGCATTTGTCGACGTCAATGCTGGAAAATTGTAGGTCAGTAAACTCTGAATGGTATACTACAGTTGCATTACCCTAAGCTTTTCAAGCTGTGCGGGAGAGAAGACCGAATTCCGGGCTTCGGGGAATCATGTTGCATCACGATAACGCCTCTTCACATTCCTCCCTTAGGACAAAAGCATTTGTTGGGGATACTGGTGCTGAAACTCTAAGTCACCCACCCTACAGCCCTGACTTAGCTCCTTGTGATCTCTTTTTGTTCCCAAGAGTCAAAGAAAAAATAAAAGGCAAGTTTTTTTCAAGCGCCGAAGAAGCTGTGGCTGCCTACGAAGAAGCGATTTCAGACCTTTCAGATCAAGACTGGCAAAAGTGTTTTCAGAGTTGGTTTAGGTTTGGTTGGAATATTTTAAAAAGATGTAAAATAAATATTAATAGTATCTAGAACACTTTTTGTATATCTCAAAACTTATTGAGTGACCTACCACCTACTGTGGTTGTCAATCCGGCTACTAGGATGGCGATTATGGTAAATCCTTCAAGAGAGGTCTACGTTTAGCTGTGGACTTTTATGGGCTGGTAAAAGGAAGAAAAGCTTCACTTCTATTTTAAGCATTGAAATATTTCTGATTTATAAATAATGCTGTCTATATCTTTGCCTGCGCCAAGTACCTTATGTACCACAGCCGTGGTACATCAGGTGCTGGGCCAAACAGCCAAGCGTCTGGTTGTTTGAGTATACTAAAATTTAGACGCGCTTAAATTTTAGTATACGCCAACAACCAGAGTTCGAACCCCGCTGACTTCTTAATAGCAGTTTAACTACTGAATTTCGGTTAAAGAAAACATCGTGATAATACCTGTATGTTTGAGAAACGAAGTATTTGAATGAAGTTCGCCAACACACATTAGGATACTCTTCCATAAAAACACCCTTAGTAATGTGAAGCAGCCGGTGTCCAGCAGAAATATTTCATAAGTGTTACATAAATATAATCTTTTTATTATACCTAGTCAGGTCATAAATTCTGTCACATGTTTAATATAAAATAATTGAAACAAGTTTATTCATTATGTAACCATTTATATACCAAAATGAACTTAACAAAACATAGATCCTTATGACACTAAAGTTTATTCAAAATGACCTCCGTGATTTTGAATACAGGCCTTCAATCTGAGCGGCCAGTCGTCTATCGCAGCACGAACGACGTCCATGTCAATATCGGCGGCTGCCTTAATCAAGGATGTCTTGAGTGACTCCAAATTGGGATGAGGCTTTGAGCACGCCTTTTCCTCCAAGTGTTGCCATATCTTGTAATCTAACGGATTCAAATCTGGACTGGAGGAAGGCCAGTCTTCGTGCCGGATGAAGTCGATTTCACGCGACGCCGGACAGTCTTGTGTGCTCTTCGCTCTATGAGCTGGCGCCGAATCTTGTTGGAATACCCAGTGCCTGTTATTGAACATGGTATGAGAAACAGGTTCCACAAGGTTCGTCAGGACTGTATTTTGATACACAACTGCATTCGATTTTACACCTTTCTCACAAAAATGTACCTCTGTTAAGCCCCAATAAGAAACTCCCAACCATACCATGAGCGAGAATGGAAAATGATCTCGTCGGACACGCGGAATACGGTTGCTCGCTTCTTCACTACTGTGTGCGTACACCTTATTATTTTGTTTGTTGTAGCTCTCTTCTACGGTAAAAATGTTTTCATCCGAAAAAATAATTTCCCGATATGTTTTTCCCGCGTACCGCTTCAACAAAGCGCGGCATCTCTTCAGGTCTCTCAGGTCCATTAGACGAGCATTCAAACGATGTCCTGTTTTTCTTCGATATGCCCGAAGCCCTAAGTCTTCATTTAACACCCTTTTCACCATGCTTCTGCTTAACCCCATCTGAAGGGCCTACAGTTTCTGCTTACGTTTGGGATTTCTTTGAATTCGCGCCTTCACAGCTTTTATCACTGCTGGAGTCCTAACAGACCGAGGGCGACCACTTCTTGACCTGTCATCTACACTAGAGTCGTCATTGTATCGTTTGATGGTATGATAAACGAATCTTTTGGTTATATTCAAATTTTTCAGTATGTCAAAAATTTGAATTGGCGCGTAACCGCAACGATACAACGCAATAACTGCAACACGGTCTTCTTTAAGCGTCCACTCCATATTTAAAAATGAGTAAAATTCTAAAAAGTATACAGTTTTATTTTCATGAACAATTCGAATTCAATAAACTTTTTGTGGCCAGCATTCTAAAAGAAAAGTTTTTACTGTGTGACAATGCTTATGACCTGACTAGGTATATAAAGCAGTTTAAATGTATAGTAGCCAATAAAGGAGTACCGTAAGTAAGTGACTAACTTACTAACTGATAGTCAACGCACAACCTAAATCTGTGGACTTAGAGGTTTGAAATTTAAAGTAAATATTCCTTGAGTACGCTTGATGTGTTCTGCGAAAGAATTTATTAAAATTGTATCCCCTAAGAAGTGATGAGGGGTGGTTAAGTTTGTATGTGGAAATATTATTTTTAAAGTATGTTTTCGCAACTTTATTACAAACTATACGAAGGTAAATTATACAAAAAATACGTATTGACTAATTTAAGACTTAAACAAACTGACAGGAAGATGCTACTGCCCATCTCCTGGTTCAGTTTCCTTCTATCGCTTCTTACGACACCCACAGGATGAGTTGGTATACTGGATATTTTAACACCGCCAATAAAGGGTTAGTTCACATTGAAATCAGTATATAAAAAAAAACTCAAGAAATATTAATTAAATTATATATTTATTTTAAAAATCATAAATAAAACAAAGTATGAACTTTACACATTTGTTTAAAAAATATTGTTTATTTTTTTTAATTACTTATTAAAGTTAACCAACCCTATTAACTCTATTACTTGTTATAAGCATCTTGTTAATCATCGGTGACCACCCATGTGCATTTTGATTCCAAATCGATTACAGAATACAGATGTATGTCTATGGACCATAGCAGCCACTTACTATCAGGTGGAATATGCTCTCGTTTGTCACTATTATTCTATAAAAAAATATTATAAAATTTGAACACGCTTTTGCACAACATAGGATAATGAACAAAAGCTTTCGTTTTATGTGATTGAAATTATATACGTGGTAGATGCAGCCATGCTGCAGTTATATTAGTAGTATAGTTGTAGCACGAATGGGTCGGCTCAACCGGGGTAGGACCACGCTCTCACAGATTACCAGCGTGAAATAGCTTAACGCTGCTGTGTTTCGTATGGTGAGTGTAGAGAACCGGAGTCCCTTTTTACTGGAAACGAGCCATTCCATCTTAGTCCTCACGGGTGACAACGCATTTACATTTTGATTCGTAATCGAGGATAGATGTAGTTGTCTATAGGCCACAGCAACCACTTACCATCAGGCGGACTGTGTGCTCGTTTGTCACCCTTATCCTATAAAACAAAAAAAACTAGGTGCTTGTCCCTACATGGGTTTACAGTCTGTATAGCTTCTGAAGAAGATGATTATAGTAATTATGTTGTAGCAATTCAGATAATTTTATAAAACTGACGAGACAAATGAACTAACAGTCAAACTGATGGTAAGTGCCTGCTTCAGTCCATGGACACCTGCAGCCAACTTCAAACGAAGAAGGCCACAAGTACGTTGTCATCTCTGAACGCAACGATATGATGCATCACAATGTACAGGCTCTCCACACCCTTCAGACTGTAACACAGCAGTGCAAGCAGTGTTATTGTTAAAGGCGACAAAGTAATACTCCCACCTATTCGACCCAATATTCTCTATACTCCACAGAGTCAGTAATTCATTCTTGGGGCAATGTATACGCTACTACAACAAAGTCCCCGAAAATATACAAGGTCTCTCTATTTTCAAGTTTAAATATTTAAACAAAAACTGTATAAAAAGAGTTATTATAATATAAATGAATACATGGTTGATAATAACATCTGGGAATGAGGTGGTCGCTTCCAAGCAGTTTCTAAAATAAATTTTGTAAATAGTTTGTAATCATTTATATTGTAAAATGTATTTAAAAGAAAAGTCCCGCTGGGTTTCTTGATAGTTCTTCCCAGGACAGAGGATTTTTTTCGAACGGTAATGAAAAAAATTACTTTCAATAAGAATTACTTGTGATCAATTTTGAATAAAAATTATTCTATTCTATTATATTATATTCTATTATTAAAAAATCACTAAATACATATATAAACTAAGCACTTTTGTTTTGTAGCAAAAATTGTTCTTTATGCTCATCAATATACGTCACATTGGTCTCACTCGCGTTGAATCGTTGTTTAGCTTCGCGACTCTTTTGAAATCTGTAATATAAGAAAAAATATATAAATAATAATAAAGTAATCATTTCATCGTGTACCTTTGTATTGAAATTCTGAAAAACGGATCAGTAAGCTGAAGTGGCTATGGGACAACCGATGGCGAAGAAAGGGAAGAGTAGCAGGATCGTACTCTTAAGCAAATTGTAGGACAGCCACCCACTAGATAAAGTGACGACCTGGTAAGAAATGCAGGAGTTTGATGGAAGAAGGTGGCTCGGAGCCGTGCTTTGTGGCGTTTCTTAGGGGAGGCCTATGTTCAGCAGTGAACTTGTAATGGGCTGTAGTGATGATGATAATAATTATTCAAATTTTGCGAAATTCCTTAATTACAATATTCTAAACGAACGAAAAAAGTAGAAAATCTTTTTTTTATATAGGATAAGGGCGACAAAAAGCACAAAATCCACCTGATGGTAAGTGATTGCTGTGACCCATTGACATCTACATCTATCCTTTATTACAAATCAAAATGCAGATGCGTCACCCGTGAAGACTAAGACGGAATGCCTCATTTCCAATAAAAAGGGTCTCCGGTTCTCTACGCTCACCATACGAAACACAGCAGCGTTAAGCTGCTATTTCACGCTGGTATTATGTGAGAGCGTGGTCCTTCCACGGTCGAGCCGACCCATTCGTGCTCCAACTATACTATTAATATAGCTGCAGAATGGCTCTACCACGTAAAAATCCTGCTACTCAAATAGCATGCCACCCTTTCACTAATAAATATATTTATTAATATCTCTTTGAACTTAAAAATTATAAAACGCTCATCTCAAATCTTTAAAAAAAAGTCTCAAAAATTATAATGTAAAGCAAGTAAGAAAACCTTCCCTCACCGATGCGGAATAACTGCAAGAAAAATTTATAAGTCTACGAAGCATCTAGTTCTTTATAGAATACGAGGTGCACCTTTATCCTGAACTTTATTTTTTAACGCCGCAAATGCACCATACACACCAACCAGCACGTATTAAAAAAATTAACAAAACTATCATCATTAACACAGTCTTCTTATGTCCCCTACTTGGCACAAGCCTTTCCAAAATGAACGTAGAGTCCGTGAGCCTCGGACTGTGATCTCACTATGGTATATTCGGTAGGATTTGGTTTTTCCGTCGAGCAACAAGTTACACTACGTGCCATAGGTTAACTTTTAAAGAAAAAAATAATATATTCCTCCTAACACCTCTAAGAGTCTCCTTTACATCATAACACTACAATATGTTAGGTACGGCTCATTTTAAACTCAAAATTATTTTTTTTGGTAAAAGTTCATTTTTAACGTTCGTTTTGCGTTTTATTCAGTTTAATTATTCTACCCTTATAAGGAGTCTAAGAAAATCACAAGTTCAAGATTACAACTAGAATGTCATTTAAATAGGTACATTAAAATTTTCATCCTTAGGCATGATATTTTTTCTTTAAAATTACTTAGGACCACCCATGGCGTATTTAATAAAAAGAATCACTTAAGTTGTTTCAGGTGTGTCCGAGTAATCTGTAAACATACATAAAAAATATACACATCAAATTAAGATGATTCAAACTTTTCCTCACTTCTTTTTGGATAATGCAATCTTAGACCAGTTTGATGTAGGAAAGCGCTGGTTACTGTCAAATGTTTAACTAGTACAGTATTATTTTACAACATGGTAGAGCCACACTGCAGCTGTATTCATTGTATATTTGTAACACGAATGGCTTGCCTCGACTGGGGATGGACTACGTTCTCGCAGAATACCAGCGTAAAATAGCAGCTAAATGCTGCTGTGTTTCGTATGTTGTGTAGAAAACCCGGTACCCTTATTTTTGGAAAAAAGGCACTGAATCTTAGTCCTCACGGCTGTCAATTCATCTGCATTTTAATTCGCAAACGGGGATAGATTTAGATGTCTATGGGCTACAACCACCACTTACTATCAGGTGGACTGTGTGCTCACTTGTCACCCTTATTCTATAAAAAAAGTGTTTAATTTGGTATCCTCATTTTTATTTGTAACACCTTGTAATCTATAGTTATTTATAATAAGATTAAGAGTGATT
This sequence comes from Parnassius mnemosyne, assembly GCA_963668995.1. Taxonomy (NCBI): domain Eukaryota; kingdom Metazoa; phylum Arthropoda; class Insecta; order Lepidoptera; family Papilionidae; genus Parnassius; species Parnassius mnemosyne. Next base: position 41,387,497 of record CAVLGL010000013.1, on the reverse strand, counting down.
AACGAGTACAAAGTCCACTTGATTGTAAGTGGATTCTGTGATCCATATACATCAAAATACAGATATGTTGTTACTCCTAAGGAAGGAAGTTACTACATATGAAAATGCAAGAAGATTATGTAACTACTCACTTTTCAGATAGCATTCTGAATATTTTCCTCTTGCAAACAAATATAAAGAAAATGGTTACGCCTATCAGCATATTGTACATGTCAGTTATATACCATATCGCCAGTTGCGGCGCTTGAGTGCTTGTCACCTCCAGCACAAAACTTATTCCCATCACCACTGACAGCTTTATGTAAACTAAGAATCTGTAAAAAATCATTAATTAAAACGTACCAGAATTATTACCATGATAAAAAAAGTTAAACTAAAAATTCAAATTATCAAACAGCCCTACTCCCCGCGATATAATGCCAAGAACGTTGGCTGCGTTTCCTTGCTGAATACTTAGCTTTTGAATGAGAAAAGATAAAGACCTCTTATCACCAGTGGCGACGACAAATCGTTTCTATAAGAACTTCAACGCACGTGGATCCCACGCACCGATAGTCTCTACAGCATATGGCACAAATATGAAGTCCTCTCTCAGAAACTCATATTTACGAAACTTAGTTCAGCCGACACAAATGCTGCTCCGGATCTATACGAAATGTCATACTTTTGTTTCTCCTATCATCGTCTCTAAATATTCTAGAAGGGTCCTGAAGCGAGTGAATATTAGAAATACTTTTATAACAAAATTATTATTATTATTTATCAACCAGTACGTGATGTCATATGAATGTGAAACGTGGTACTTCACAGCTGGCCGTATTAGTAAGCTTAAGTTGCTCAGCGAGCTGTGGAGAGAGCTATGCTGGGAGCTTCTCGGACAAAACCAACATAGACCAACGGATCAGAAGCGGCAATGAGCCGACTATTTAGCTTGAAGAACCGACAACCGATGGGCAAGTGAGTTTCTCAAGTAGCAGCCTCGTTGTTCATGCCCTTAGTTGCCCCGACAAAAGTCGACTGTATTAGGGCCCATGAGTAACACCTTCGATGGGCAACCGAGGGTGGGACCCAAGTGGCCTATAGACTATTATTATAAAACGGCTGCCAAGCAAACAAAACTTACCGAGTTCCGGAGGTAGAGTTGACCACAGGTGGTAAGTGAGGTGTATGTAAGTAGTGTGTGAAAGTGTGTATAAATGTCACCTGACTTAACCGATGTAGTCGGACAGCAGATCCACAGGCACTGCTTTTCTCCAAATGTGCGAGCCCTACAGTGGGCGTTCACCAATTGAAAACTTCTGCTATTATTTCACTATATTAGTTTATCAACTTTATTGTACATTTAATTAACTTCAAATTTAACTAAATCCACGTTAATCGAAATCAAACTAGTGACACACGGCACAACTAAAGAACGGTCGATCAAAGTTCAACGTTTCATGTTCACTTAGCAACAAATTATAATCGAGCACACGAGCGATCTCCTCTCGAGTCACAAAGGGCTAGCGTTCTCCTGACAAAGCCAAATTCCTTCGTACGATATTAAAGGCCACACAAACGACAACTCGTCGGCGCAAATTAATGGCAATTAGTTAATTTAATCATTCAAAACTCAAGATAGGCCTCGCTGTCACATAACGCTCAAAACAGACACTCCATTCGAGGCGGTCTTAACGAGACCCAAATATTCAATAGTAAATTCAAAACGATGCGCACAATTAACCCAAATTTTAGACCGTCAAATCAACACCGATCGCGCTCAACCTACTAACGGTCGCAAACAATACTGCAACAATAATTATATGAGACCAGCCTCGTTGTCACGCAAAAATGCACGAGATTAGACAAATTTACAGATACTTCAAATTTAACTATTCAGAGGAGGCTTCGCGCGCGACTTTTAACCGTCTCATCGACACCGAGGTCGCTAGCAACTAATTGTTCTAGACTCATCTCGAACGCCACGCCTTCAATTGGAATGCGAGCGTGAGAGGGGGCTGGCGGTGACCTTGGTACCATCGGTGGCACGCGCCGAGTCGAATGTTTTGAATGCAAGTTTTTAAAATATTACGATTTGGCCTAAACAATCGTACTGGTAAGTAAAGTGTAAGATGGTCCACCACTACATTTGGTATGTCGATGGATGTAGGACCGTGCCTTGTGAAATTTCTTGGGGGAGGCTTGTGTTCAACAGTAGACTTGTGGTGGGTTGTGATGATGATAGTGATGAGTTATCATCAAGATGTATCAGCACTTATTTATTTATTTTTTGTTTTTTAAAAGCCACCACACTGGATTTTTCATGTATTGGGGAGGATACATACTAGCTGGCTCAAAAGATGTTTTTCTGACCTTTCTGTTAGGTGGAGCTTCAAAGTTTCAGTTGGAGTTTCAAACCGGATTTACTCCTGACTTTTTACAGGCTCAATATAAAAGGTCAATATAATTTTTCAAATAATTAGAACATTTCGCCACCGGATCAACACGGCGAACGTCACTTTTACTCAAAAAATAAATACCTTTGTCGTTGGGCGCGATGAGCTGCAGGTGTGCCTGCAGCCGCCGAGTTAACCATTGTACTGGACTTATTTATGCGCCAAATATTAAACGCAGTCATTAAAAACAAAACCCAGTTGCATATAAGAAGGACTAACATAGGCACATAAAAGTACAACATTTTTTCGGGGCCTGTAAGAGAAACAAGAAAAATTTTAACAGTGGTAGAGCCACGCGGCAAAATTGCTGTCGCACGGATGGGCCGGCTCGAACCGGGGTGGTACCACGACCTCACAGCATACCAGCGTGATGTAGAGGTTTACCTCTGCGTTTCGCTTGGTGAGTGCAGGTGGCCGGAGGCCCTTTTTACTGGAAATGAGGCATTCCATCTTAGTCCTCACGGGTGACAACGCATCTGCATTTTGATTCGCAAACGAGGATAGATGTAGATGTCTATGGGCCGCAGCAACCACTTACCATCAGGTGAACTGTGTGCTCGTTTGTCACCCTTATCCTATAAAAAAACAAAGGGAAAATATACGATGCCGTCGTTAAAAAAGACAGGATGAAATACATCGCCAAAAAATCAGGAGGAAAGACGCCGTTACAGGAGGAAAGTCGCCTTATGATTAAGTTGATTGTTGTGATTATAAAACACTTGCGATGTTGGACCATGTTTATTCAGATCTAGCTTGCGCGTTTTCACAAATAAACTATATCGAGATAAGTCTATCAAATTTTAATATATGTATTTTATTATAAATGTAACGCTTTGTATTCTATGTATTTTAATGATATTTATAATATAATATATCAAACATGTTTTGTTTATGCAGTATATGCATAGATTTTGTATATTATATGTATATCATAATATGTATGTACGTATGTAATTGCACCTGCCTCAAAATCTAATCACTCTACGGGTTGACTGGCAGAGAATGCCGATAGGTATTAAGTCCACCCTTTGTTACCCCATTTATTGAGGTGTTAACAATAAAGATTCAATAAATAATAAAGCAGCAAAATTTGAAAACTAATATTAAAATATTTTGAACTGCAAAAACGAAACCGCCTCTCGCTTTATGCTTATGACAAAGATGTTTTATAGGTCCAGATTCCGTGTACGCGCGCCTAAAACGCTTCCATTTCAAAGGCGCCAATACTAGTGTATTCGTTAGATCGTTCCGCCATTACGCCAGCGACATTCACTGCGAACATACATCACGCACCGGTGTTTTTTAATTTCGCAAAATGACTGTTTGTGCTGTGAAATCATGTAAAAATTACTCTTGGAAAAAAGATAAGGATAAGAACATTACTTTTCATAAGTAACTATATAATTTGGTAGTGTATTTCTTTGTAAAAGAATACGAAAGCTAAATGTCAATACAAGTAATAATATTGCGCAATAATATTTGAGTGTTGCTTAGTCTATGAAATGTTTTTACCATTTTTTAATGCGATCAACCGGATCTATCTGTATAGGGGTTTTAAATACAGTCTAATTTTACAGATTTTACCCAACCTATAGAGTTAAACTGTTTTAAGGCTTAGGGTTGAAATACATTTGGCAGCACGGAATCGCACTTTCCTGTGCTTCTATCCTTTTTGGTCACTCAAAACCGTTATTTACTAGAGCGAGAAAGAGCGCGAGTGTATAATTCCACCCTCAAAAAGCCGATTGTAAACCGGTTTTTTTTGTATTTTATTGTAAACGCTAATTTCGGGAACGAACGCGAGAGGGCGCGCGGCTCAGTGTCATACCGGTTTGACATTCGGTCGTGCGTAAAACGCCCAAGGGCAGTCAGTCGTCCTTAGGCAGTGCTCACGATTGGCACTCTGTCATTTTGTCGGGAACTCGGAATAATTCGGCGCGGCCAGTAAATATACGGTCTACCATTGTGACGCGCATTCCTGCTGGAGAGCTTCCCAGGGACTCATTGTGTTTGACTCAGAATCTGCATAAGTGCATTAGGCAATATTAGGCCTTTTTTTGGTTAGTGGGTAGATTTGAAAAGCCGCGCCCTAGGTTGCGCAAGCGGGAGTTTTCTAGAGATATACCTCATGTAGGTAGATGGTTATTTTTACGTAATCGGTTAATTATCGTTGTCGGATGGTTGTAGTGGATTGCTTATCGAAGGGTCGATTTCCGAGCTAGGCATTTTTTGTTGATCGACCGTGATGTGTATCTTCGTTTGTATTGTAATTTGTATTTGAACTAAAGAGTAGTAATTGTATTTGCGCAATTTGAATTTAACTTGATTTGATCGCACTAGTATTTGTTATTTGTTAATTTGATTTGTGTCTTTTCTTTTGTGCTAACTTGTATTTGGTTGATACGTAGTAATTCGTATTTGTGTAATTTCTATTCAACGCGATTTGATAGAAACTGCATTTATTAACTGTTAATTTTTGTTGTATTTTTTGTTTGTTATCTTTGTAATTTGTGCTCGAGCCGCGTCGTAATTTGTATTTAATAGTGATGTCATCGCCCAAGCTACTGATCCGTTGTCTGCGGACTGAGTTGCGCTGGGCCACAAGCGCCCATGCTTTGATAGGTCGACCGGATAGGGTCCATAACTTGATGAAGCGGTTCGAGCAGGTGGATGCTCGAAGGGCCGCAGTGGAGGAGGCTTACGCTGAGCTCGAGGATTCGGATGTGGAGAAGGGAGTCCTGGACTCCTGCTTCGCGGACTATGAGCAGTTCTTGTGGCTCACGGACGAGTTGATCGAGGCTGAAGGCAGGTATGCCGAGGAGGCGCGTGAAGCTCGGATGAGTGACCTGTCCGAGTCCTCTCTGAAGCAGCTTCAGCCGGAGCTGTTGGGACGACTCCCAACTCTGGACCTGCCAAAGTTCTCCGGGGTCCTTTCCGAATGGCTGACCTTCGTTGGTCTTTTCGACAGCCTAGTGGACGCCTGGAGTGACCTGACCCCGAGCCAAAAGATGGCGTACCTCCTGGCCTCACTGGAGGGGGAGGCCCTGGGCGTCGTTGGCCACTTGAGATTGTCGGACGACACCTACCAGACTGCTCGGGACCTCCTAGCCAGAAGATACGCCAACGTCCGGCAAATTGCGGACGAACATGTTAAGCAGCTTCTAAGCCTCCCGCTGCTTAGTGACCGGGCCAGACTGCGTCCGGACCTGTTGGATCCAGTCTTGGTGGCCTGTAATACGTTGAGGCGGCTGGATTTACCAGTGGGCGAATGGGCTTTTTTGTTGCTCCGCATCGTGCTGTCCCGTCTACCTCTCGACCTTCGAATCCATTTTGAGGAGAGGTACGGCGGGGACGAGGCCTCCTATATTCCGCCCTTCTATGACCTGCTGCGGTTTTTGGAGGAGCAGTGCCGGCAGATAGAGAACGCGGCGGGCACCGTTGACGAATTACGAGCCGTGCCCAGTGAGAGGCTGAATCCTCCAGGCAAGTCGTCGTCAACCCCTCCCTGCTCCTATTGTCGAGTGTCTGATCATCGGGTAACGTCGTGCCCGAAATTATTAGGTAAGCCGGTTCCGGCGAGGCGAACTATCGCCAAGGAGCGCCGCTGGTGCTGCTCATGTTTGGGAGAACACCTCCAGCGAGACTGTCCGCATCGGCGGCCCTGTCTGCATAGCCAGGGCAATCATCATGCCGTTTTGTGCCTGAGTGCGAACGGCGTCTCCTCTCGGGGCTCTGCCAGGCCCTCGACCCCCACGGGCGGGGGCGCTCAGCCACGCCCTCTGCCAGCCACCAGGCCCCTAAGTTTGAAAGGGGTCCCTCCCCCGACCAGTCGGGGGGTAATTCCCCCAGGGGCGGGGGTCTCATCACCCCCCCTCAGCGTGTGGAGAGGAACTTCACGGCCACTCATCGGTCCGCTGGACCCTTCTCACTCCCGTTAGCTGAGTGGCCGCGACTGGTGTACCACTGTTCCCCATTTGATGGAGGCGGCCCTGGCTAGCTGCCGCCTTAGCTCCCACCACGGCCGCCTCCACTGAGCCTTAAGCCGTCAACAGTCCACTTGTCAAGGTATTCTGTTGCCGACGTCCTCAGTGAGGCTTACAACCCGAGTGGCGACTGTTAGCGGTCGCGCTCTATTGATCTCGGGTTCACGCCATGTGGCCTCCCCTTGGTGGTGGGAAGATTAGGGCCCCCCTGGAGCGTTGAATCACGCTGTCAAGGGGTATTAGATTTGGTTTGGTCGAGAACTTAGTTAAAAAATACTTTGAATTAAAATTAAAAAATGCTTTGGGCTTTCCGCGAAACTTTCCTATCTGTAGCGGTTTAAATTAAAATAATTGAATTTAATGTACTCCTTTAAATTCTACTGCATGTGTTTTGGAAATATATTTAATCACTGTATTTGATTGTTGCGTCTGTTTGCTGAAAGGAAATTGAATGGCGCGCTATTTGAAAAATTATGTATATGTTTATGATAGTGTTTAATCATTTTGCTTTGCGAAGAAGTAGGGCTGTCCCTTACGTTATTGTTTTGTTTAATTTGCAAGTTGACCTATGCGCATCGGTGATTAATTTGGTTGAATTGATTCTGTAGTTGAACATTGATGCTTTTGAAAAATTAGTTGAAATATGAGCATGGGACTACTTGTCTAACAGGCTAGCTAGTTTTGGAGATTATCAGATTGAAATCAGCTGCCGCACTATTTTAGTAAATGATAATATGGTGGGTGGCCTGGCTAGGCCTACTTGTTGAAAATTCATACTAGGGACTATCTGTACGTTTCGTTCGGCTCTCCACAGACGACGTTCATGTGGAATTTGTGGGTGCGCTCTGCACTGAAGCAACTGTTGGCACAAAATTTGTCTGGGCAGCTTCGTGTAGCGTCGCTGTTTGCAGAGCTGATCCGGTCGGATTGCGGAACTAATCTTAGGGGCACAGATAGTTGTATGAAAGAGGTCGTCGGACTTCTGTCCAGTACAGGACTTATTAAAGTGCTGCGATGCCCAGGAGGGGCATCCAGTGGAGGCTGACCCTCCGGCTTGCCACATTAGGGCTATCTTTTGAGGCGTTGGTTAGGGTTGCAAGATCTGATGGATTGCCTAAGGTGGCCTAGTTTGGTTGTAGATTCGGTCTTGCAACTTGCCGTCGCGACCTTGTCCCGCTGCCCGGTTTGCTCGCGGACCTAAATCCTTATGTTCGGGACGGGGGTTTGTTCGCGCTAAACGCTAATTTCGGGAACGAACGCGAGAGGGCGCGCGGCTCAGTGTCATACCGGTTTGACATTCGGTCGTGCGTAAAACGCCCAAGGGCAGTCAGTCGTCCTTAGGCAGTGCTCACGATTGTCACTCTGTCATTTTGTCGGGAACTCGGAATAATTCGGCGCGGCCAGTAAATATACGGTCTACCATTGTGACGCGCATTCCTGCTGGAGAGCTTCCCAGGGACTCATTGTGTTTGACTCAGAATCTGCATAAGTGCATTAGGCAATATTAGCTAGTGCGGCCTCTGATATTCTAGAACTAACTGTTGCGACGCGAAACGATAGTGACCTTTAATAAACTGTAAACTCCGTGTGCGTTTTGTGCGTTAACCTTATAACCCGCGATAGTTAGTGGCTTCTGTAAGTTAGTAAATCGTACGATAGAGTTAATTGACTGTCATCGTGACGAACGAGGAAAGTGACTGTGGTCCGGCGCCGAAGCAGTCTGAAGCAGTGTTGCAGCATTTTGGAGCAGCCTGGAACTCGGCAGCGGCTGGTCGCCTATGCTTGATAAGGCTCCACACATTCACCCCTCACTGTACACTACTCTCCATCCACTATTACACACACTCACGGCCTGCCCAAGCCTTGGTGCGAAGTTAGCTTCGGATAATGGTAATTACTATGTCTTTCTAGCGTCCTCCCATCTGGTTTATTGTAATTAGGAATTTCCACGTGGCCACATTGAGGCCCGACCTACGTCTGCTCGGGAAGTCTTCTGCTCATGGGCCCCAGAGGATTGGACCCTTTAAGGGAGCAGCCGTAGGCCGTAACACATATTAATATAATATTATAAATGTGAAAGTGTGATTTTTTGTTAATTTGTTTTTGTCCTTCCTTCACGCAGCAACGGAATAGAGCAATTAAAAAAAAAATAAACATTTGCCGTCTCTTGGCCGAAGTTTACGCTTAACCAAACTTCCTTCTTTTCGTCATTTTACTTTGGATTGAAAAATAATTAATGTCTTCGTAAAAAGCGGCAATATTTTGTGTTTTACAGTACAAAAGTATAGTACTCTGTATATATTTAATAATAATAGATTATAAATATATCTTACGTACATAAATATCTATTGTGCTTTTTTATTTATTTTTAACTGTTACATTTATTATAGGTTTTATTATCATTTAGTGCGATGTTCGTACCTACATAAAACACACATAATCAACCATATCCCCATACACACACGCACACAAATGCACACGCCTCGCACACACATTTTATACTCGTAGAATCAATAGGTACGTATGAATGAAATATAAAATCTCCCACAGTTTTTGGGTAATCGATCCGCACTGTTATTATCGAAGTCACGCACATTAATGCAGCCATGGTACATAAGAAACGCGCGTCACGTGATACTCACGCACACATGAATCAAAGACTGGCATCACTATGAACGGTGCGGTGTGTTAGCAACACGGTATCTGGACCTATAAAACATCTTTGGCTTATGCTTAAAAAATAACAGTGTTGGCTTTGGTGAGTTTTGTATCAGTACAGGAACAAGCGAATACACACGAAACGGAATAGAAAATCAATATAACTTACCATCGATAAAGCATCCAAATTTCGGTACACTGGGGCTTATAATCCCAGCCACTTGAATCTGATTGAGAACAACAAACATTACCAACATTCCAAATGGTAATCCCCACGCATAAATGCTGTATATGAGGTATTTGAATGAATCTCCACGACGATTGATTGGTCGAATTTTTGCAAAGCCCCTTAAAAGAACAAAGTCTAATTAGATAGAATAACATGTTGTAAATCTCAATAATATAGTATCTAAAAATCAATTGCTGCCCGTTAGTCTCGCTAAAACTCTAAACTGACTCGATCGACTTTGATGAAATATTTTGTATGTGTTTGAGTGAGTCCCTCGATAGCTAATTCACAGTTAGATCCAGCAGGTGGCACCATTGTCGAGATCCAGAAATCACCCCTGTGAAGTCGGGGTGAATAACTAGTCCTTAAATATAAATCGGCCCTTATCAAATTGTAAGTGCTTCTTCTTTGTCAGCACATGGAATATACTGCCGGACATGGGCCGCTTCCAACGTGGATCTACCTTACCCTTCTATTTCCTTGTCAGGGATTCGCGAGCTGGCACGCGCTTAAGAGATTTGTCAATATCCACGACGCTAAATAGCCGAGTTGCGGTAAACGGTGGTGCATCGCGTAGAACCAAGGTTGGCATTTGGAGAAAAACTTAACATATTCTTCCTTATTCCTCTTAAGAATGCGAATAATAATCTATAATATATTTCAAGAATTTCAAAATTGTATTTAAAGAAAATACTGACCGAAATGACCACCATATATCCCAAGACATCACATTCATCCAAAAGAAACTGGCCATAAAAAAGAAGTATATGGCGGAAGCTGTAAAAATATTAAAATAATAAATGTGTGTAATCTCAGTGGATGAAGTTATCTAAAATTAACTTACGAACTTACTTAATGAAATGCAGTTTACAATAGTGATGTTTTCATTGTTCAAAGTCATCAACATCATAGTGGCAAGTAACATATAGGCACTAAAGAGGCTAGCGACACAAGCCATTAATACTTTTCCGCCTAAAGTCCTCAATTCTGGTAATATACTATACACTACGAGAACAGCCACCAGGAAAGCGCAGGAAACCAGCAGAGCTGTTGAAATAGTAAACGTGTAAGCATAAATATTAACTTTTTTTTAATATTATTTTAATATAAAAGATTAAGCAGCTCCTGTTCTAGGTTCGTATGTATCTATCCATTTTCCTATTTCGAAGCCGTGTGTGAAGAATTGTACTCGTATTTCCATTTAAAACTCTGGTATTCATATCTGGTATAAATACAGGTTATCAGGCATTCCATCCTGATCCTCAGAGGTGACAGCTTATCTATAGTATCGTTTGTTTGAAATTAGTTACAGATATTCAAGGTTTTTAGATGAACCATTTGATGGCTTGTATAATGTTTTTAAAAATTAGTAGAGATCGTTATATATTCATTGGTAAACATGGAATTTTCTAGTATACGATGATGCTAGATGCCTTTCTGAATACAACATTGTAACCAGTTCTAAATGATAGCCTAAAGTTTAAAATATTATTTACTGGCATTAGTCCATATACGCCAATCAGATAAGTAGCGTAAATTATCTGGAATTTGTTGTAAATATGAGCGTACCTCTGGGATCCGCCCGTTCCTGTTACTTTTATTATATCAAAAACTTTCATTAAATTTAATACATTTTTTTTTCATTATATTTAAAAGGGCAATATATTTATGAAAACATTATATGTGCACAAAAACGTTGTCTCTGTTGCTGTAAAGCAATGATAAACATCATCGTGAGTAATACTATAAAGTTTATAATTTAGGCTAACGAAATGAATAACTACCGTGAGTAATATTTTTTATAGGGTAAGAAAGAAAAAAAAGAAAGAGAACTTTATTTGACATCACAAAAAAAATAACACGAGATATAAAAAAAAACAGGATTTGTGTAAAGTTAAATTAGGTCCCTATTGCAGCTAACAACTGCTGAACTAAATGACAGCAGCGCTGCTTTTCAAACAGAGCCTAATATTGGCTTCATGGATGGTGATACATTACGTAAAGCTAAAACTTAAAGAGAAACATTCAGTGTGGGAACAGAATCAGCATAATAAGTGTTATTATGTTATATATAATATATATTAATAAAGTTAGATTCCCTACAAAATAAGGGCTTTAAATTAAAAAAATATATATAATTTTTATACCTTATTGGCTTTCAGTAGTTAAAATGGTTGCTATAAAGACATAGAGTAGAATTATATCGTGAATTAATTTTTACGCTGCTATTATAAGAATATGTAGATAATATTTTATGAAGAACTTTTCACCATTTTTCCACAAAAAATAAACTTTTTATTTTAAAGTATGATGGTTTAGTCATTATAATTTATCGAAGTATCCTTTTCAAAATGCCCATTAGAACTCAATTGTGGCTTTTAATACTTACCACTAGCTTTGAAATAAAACCCATTTTTATCCTGAGTTTGCTCCTTTTTGAAAGCAACCCTAAATATTGGTTTAATAACTGTCATATTTGCATCAAGTGCTTCGTAATCCAAACAGAAGTAATCTTTATTCAACGACCTCCATCGCGTAAAAGCATTAGGCAGTTTAAATGCTATTTGAAGATTTCCGTCCTGAAAAAAAGGTTTCGAAGTTTAAAAGTTGGTAAGATTTTGTAAACAGGATTAAGAAAGAAAAGCTTCGGTGTCTTGGTCATGTAGAGTAAACGAAGAATGACTGACAATAAGTGACTGCAGAAAGAAGTGGTTAAGACAGAGGCAAAGAGGGGAGATAAGTATGTCATGATCATGCCAAATGGAAGACTAGTCTCTGCCTACCATTCTGGGTGACAGGCGTGAATGTCTATATGTGTTATGTTATAAAGATGGGAATCCCGTACTCACCTGAAGACAGACTTTGAGCGGGTTCACACTATCACGCTTTATATTATTCAGTTTAATAATTTATTTGAGTCTATTGTCAGACACAGATACGCCGCTCACGGTTTTCAGTTACAAGTTAATGCAGCAAAAATAAACGAACAATTTTTAGCTAATTAAGCAGCGAATTAGGTACGACCGTAAATTGAGAATTCGCCCTGAGAATCGCATACGCCACTGGAAACCGTATAAAACAAACGCTTCAATAAATCGCAATGTGTTAACCCTCTGTCCCTAAGATCTCTTTTACACTACACGGTAAATTTACCCTCCGTGATTTTTATTTTTTACGATCTGACTTTGTCGACCACTAGTAGGTATGTACGATCATCTATATATATATAAACTGTATGAAAAGGGTTATTACAATATCAAGGAATACATGAATGAAAATAACCCCTGGGAATAAGGTGATCGCCACCATGCTGGTTCTATGATAAATCATTTAAAAATTGTATAAACGAAGTTATTGTTAAGTGATAAATGTTTGAAAAAACCCGCTGGGTTTCTTGCTGGTTCTTCCCAGGACTGAGGTGTTTTCCAAACCAGTGGTAAATAAAAATGACTGTCAATAAGTATTATGTAATAATCAATATTGATTTAAAAATTATTGTATTCTATTCTATTCTATATATATATATATATATATATATATATATATATATATATATATATCCTCTCCCTCCGGACCTCCGCTAGGAATAGACGTATACAGAAATTTTATAACTTTTATTCAAAAATATTTATTCAAAATTAACTCAATTAAATCAACACAAAATATTAGGAGTGTATAAGGATTAAGAAGCGTCAACATAACTTGTGCAGCGCCGAGTAACATCTGGGACCCTGGTACAACGCTCGCAAGGTACCGTGAGACCTTTTGTTTAACTTCAACTAATCAGCGCTTGCGAGATTAATGGCATCTTGCACTTGCAATAATAGCCCCGCCCACTGACGTATCGACGTGCGCGCAGCAGAGAACATCTTTACCTGCTTACTTACTTGACCCCGCCTCATATAATAGTGGCGTTTGATTTAAGGCTCAGCGTACACTACAACACAAATGGAAGTTAATATGTTGAATAAATCTCACTCCGAATCACATCTAGACCTGACAGGGCATCATTTGGATAGTAGTTTCATTGCCCAGCGCTGCAAAAGAAAGTGCCCGGAGGACGATATTGAACCTGATAGGTTTGATGTGTTTAGAGAGGAAATGAGGACCATGATAAATACCATGTTTAAAGTGCAAGAACGTGAAATTAATAAAATTACCCCAACGCTTTTAGAAATTAAAGACACAAATTCTAGCATAGAAAAGACAATATCGTTCCTAGCCAATCAAAATGAAGATCTTAAAAAAAAACTGGATCATCTCGAAAACCAAAACAAAAAGGATAAACAGCAAATAGCTATTTTAGAGCAAAAATTGGAAGATATGCAGCGCGAAGGCCGTAAGGCCAACTTTGAGATTAAGAACGTACCCAAAACAACCGAAGAGACAAGAGGAAACTTGATAGGAATGGTGATAACATTGTCAAAAACAGTCGGATGCAAGCTTAATGAAGAACATATCACGGACATCTTTCGAGTAAAAGGAAAAAAGGGTGCGAAGGGTGACTCACCAATCATAGTCGAGACCTCATCCTCAATCGTGAAAACTGAACTCTTGGCTATGTGTAAGGCCTTTAATAGGAAAAATAAACAAAAGCTCTGTGCCAAACATCTTGGGTTTAAGAGGAATGAAGATACGCCTATTTTCGTGTCGGAGCAGCTAACCGCCAAAGGAGCTCGTCTGTACTTTTTAGCACGGGAACTCGCCAAAACAAATACCTTCAAGTATTGTTGGAGTGCGTATGGCCGAGTGTACCTGCGAGAGCATGATACGTCCCCCGTAATAACGGTTAAAAGTGAAGCCCAAATAAATAGCTTGATGCAGAAAACATGACTATACGTTGAGCTTTATACGGTATGCATTGGAGATTTCTCTTTTTTGTTCAATATTATTTATATTCCATTATTTGCTTTGTTTAAGTTAACTTGTTCCGTATTCGGGCAAAGCCCACTATGTAAAAGTAAACACAAATACATAACACACAACACAAACACACACACAATACACATACTTACAATATTTTTGTACATTCCTTATCAAATTATAAGTAAATCAAAAGAAATCGTAATATTAATTAAACTAAATCAAAATAAAACTAAATTCCTTATGTTACGTAAAATCAGCCCTATATACGAAAACTAAAATGGATAGTTCTCTCATTAATCTGGGAGTAATAGATAAAATCCAAGTTGCACAGTCAAAATTAGAATCAATTCATAACTTCTCGAAAATATTGCATTACGTAAAAAACACTGACTTCACTATAATCTCACAAAATATCCGAAGCATATTTAAAAATTTCGACGACTTTTACATTTCGCTATCGAACTTTAATTTTGAGGTTGACTTGTTGGTATTAAGTGAATGTAGACTTGACTGTAATGAAGCAATACCTCAGCTGAATAATTATATCTCTTTCTCGACCACAAATCATATTAATCAGTGTGATGGGGTAGTCGTTTATGTAAAAAACAGACTTAAAAGCAATATAAAAGAAATTAAATTAATACATGCGTCATGCGTGCAAGTTGTATTACCCAACTATACAATTCTTTGCATTTATCGCTCGCCTTCAATTAGAAATGCTGAACTTTTTATAAACTCATTGAGCAGACATTTAGACACTATAAAAGGACATAAAAATATAGTTATCACCGGTGATATTAATATTAATATTATAAATAAAACCATTGAACAATCACACGAACGTACAAATAGACTGGCATACCTCAATATGTTAGCAATGCATGGCATACTTCCAGGCCACGTATTGCCTACAAGGAAAAACAACTGCTTGGACCATTTTATGCTGAAAATAGATATTAATATACATTTGGCGTCCATTATAGTCTTTGACACCACTATAACTGATCATCAGATGATATTCCTAAAATTGACAAATACCGATACAAAAAATATAAATCAAAATAAAAATAACAATAATATTACATACAAAACAATTACAAATTATGAAAATGCACTCTTAAGCCTAAAAGATAGTAATCTAGCTAACTTAATGTTATATGAGAATCCCACAGAATTAACTAACACCCTTATTAATAAGTTGCAGCAATGTTTAATGAACAACACCATCTCAAAACGCATTTCCTCCAAGGATCGATTAATTAAACCATGGATTACACCAGGTATTTTAAGGTGCATCCGTAATAGGAACGACATGCAACGAAAATTACGTGTTGACCCATATAATGATATCTTAAAAATAACTTACAAAAGATACCGTAATTTTTGTAATAACATAATTAAAAAATCTAAGATTCAATATGATAAAGAACTTTTAACTAAACATAGGAAAAATCCCAGGACTTTATGACATACGATAAATACCATAACAAGCAGGTAACAAAAGAAAAGCAAATAGTCTGGAGTTGCTAGACATACACGCTTCCCCAAAGTTGTCTGTTGATCATGTGTGTGAATACTTCACTAATGTTGGTAAAACCCTAGCTGAGGATATTCTAATAAACACTTATACACAACAAGTTGGTGCTAGCAATGTTTGTTTTAACTCACCTGTTGCGTCCATGTTTTTTCAGGAAACCGATTCTGAAGAGGTTCACAAAATTCTTATGAGCCTAAAATCTGAGAGCGCTCCAGGCTGGGATAATGTATCTACTCAGTTTTTGAAACAGGCGAATGAGCAAGTAGTACCCATAATTTCGCACCTTGCTAATCTCTGCTTTGAACATGGAGTTTTCCCAGTTGCGCTCAAAAAGGCAATAATAACGCCGGTGTATAAGAATGGTGACAGAGAAGATGTATCCAACTATAGACCAATTTCAGTTTTAACCATCATTTCAAAAATTTTAGAGAAATTAATTAACAAGAGACTTATAAACTATTTAAATAAAATTGATTTTCTTTCAAAATCACAATATGGCTTTCGTCAAAATCTTTCAACTGAAGATGCAGTCACTGCACTAACAGCTCATATAGTCAACAATATTGACAGGGGAAAGAAATGTATTGCAGTGTTTTTAGATTTAAAAAAAGCATTTGATACTGTCTCTGTCCCCATTCTTATACAAAGGCTGGAGAGTATTGGCATAAGAGGAGTGGCACTTGCGCTATTATCAGACTACCTCAATGAGCGCAAACAATGCGTGAAAATAGGCCAATATATTAGTAACCTATGTGATGTGACGTATGGGGTACCACAGGGAAGTGTACTTGGGCTGACTCTGTTCTTGATTTACATCAACAGTCTCTGTAATATGAGTATCAACGCGGGACAAGTTTTTTCCTATGCAGACGACACTGCCATTGTTTTCACTGGCAACACGTGGGATTCCGTACGCCATGTCACGGAAGAGGGGCTAGTCAGGGTAGCTAACTGGTTAAAATCTAACCTTTTAACATTGAATACGGACAAGACAAACTACATAGCATTCACAAAGTATAATTCAACGCAACTTGAACATAATTTC
The DNA here is from genome assembly GCA_963668995.1 of Parnassius mnemosyne. NCBI lineage: Eukaryota > Metazoa > Arthropoda > Insecta > Lepidoptera > Papilionidae > Parnassius > Parnassius mnemosyne. The sequence continues at coordinate 41,370,744 of CAVLGL010000013.1, read as the reverse complement.
ATAATTCAAATTCATGACTGTGACAACATTCAAAATAATTGCTCTTGCAAAGCCATAACCAAAGTTAACAACACAAAATATTTGGGAGTTGTAGTTGACCAGAGGCTATCCTGGCACGCCCATCTAGAACTAATGATGGGAAGAGTCAGAAAACTCATATGGGTGTTTAAAAAGCTGAGACATGTTGCTGACAAAAAACTATTAAAACTAATTTATGTTTCATTGGCTCAGTCACTATTGGCCTATTGTATCCCAGTCTGGGGAGGTGCTAGTAAGATGAAGTTCCTCGATTTAGAAAGAGCACAAAGAATACTGCTAAAAGTAATGAGCTTTAAACCTTATTGGTTTCCCACTGATAACCTATACAAAATGTGTGATGTTCTTACAGTTAGACAATTGTATATATTAAATATAATTCTAAAACGTCACAAAACGCTCCCATATGATCCTTCTATAATATCTAGGAGACGAAAGCATAATGTAGTTCCCATTGCTACAGTCAAGTCAAGTTATGCTAAGAGGCAATTTATGACTCGATCTGCTTATTTATATAATAAATTTAATAAAGTTTTAAACATTTACCCTATGACTAAGTCATCATCATCATCATCATTACAGCCCTTCACAAGTCCACTGCTGAACATAGGCCTCCCCCAAAGAATGCCACAAAACACGGTCCTGAGCCACCTGCATCCATCGACTTCCTGCATGTCTTACCAGGTCGTCACTCCATCTTGTGGGGGGACGCCCTACACTTCGCCTACCGGTACGAGGCTGCCACTCGAGAACCTTTCTTCCCCATCGGTTGTCGGTTCACTGCCACTTCAGCTTACTAATCCGTTGGGCTATGTCGGTCACTCTGGTTCTACTGCGGATATCCTCATTCCTAAGTTTATCACGCAGAGAAACTCCGAGCATAGCCCTCTCCATAGCTCGCTGAGCGACCTTGAGCTTCCTCATACGGCCAGCAGTGAAGGACCACGTCTCAGTTCCGTAAGTCATCACTGGCAACACGCACTGGTTGTACAATTTCGTTTTAAGGTTTTGAGGTATGTCTGACGAGAAGATGTGTCGTAGCTTCCCGAACGCTGCCCAGCCGAGTTGAATCCGTCGATTGACCTCTCGGTCGAAGTTGGACTTACCCAGTCGGACTATTTGTCCCAGGTAAACATACTCGTCAACAACTTCGAGCTTAGTGCTCCCAACAACTACCGGCATAGGTGTGACATGGACATTAAACATGATCTTTGTTTTGTCCATGTTCATCTTAAGACCTATCCTATGACTAAGTACAATTGCAAAATGACTTTGACAGCACTATTAAAAACTTGGAGTTATGATAAAACTGAGAATTTCTTGCTGAACCAAAACTAACACTTTCTTGGATTATATTTTACACATAATAGAAGCTTGTATAAAAAAATATTGTATTTAATAAAATAGGAATGATAAAACTCACCTAAACTAAATTATGTTAGAATTCACAATAAATAATATTTATTTATTAAAATAGAAATGATAAAACTCACTTAAACACATACACACACACACACATACACACACACTCTCCCACACACGTGCGCACGCACGCACTCGCGCACACACACACACACACACACACACACACACACACACACACACACACACGCGCGCGCGCGCGCACGCACGCACACACGCACACGCGCACACGCACACGCACACACACTTATTTTGTTATATTGTAAATCCTTTGTGTATCATGTAAAATTTGTTTAGAAAGCATATATTGTTATCTACTGTAATTTGTCTGTTGTGGAGCAACTTTAAAAATCAAAATTAAAAAATATGTTTTTAGATTAAGTATTGAAGTAAATAGGTATCACATTAGTATTCGATAATCAATGTTACGGAGAGGGGGGATTTCTAACACAAGTATTTATTTACTTAAAAGAAATCCTCAATCATAACAGTGCTATGTAAAAACTCTGATACTGAATAAATTATTTGATTTGATTTGATTTGATATATATATATATATATATAAAATAGTCAGAGTATTTCATATTTCAATTCCGGACCGAGTTTGTCAGTGTTGCTACATGTTGCTTAAAAAATCGCACATGATATGTTGACCAGCGTTATAATTCTTTCTTTTCTAAATAATTCATTTAAGCCCAAAAACCAGACACCGAGTTGGCAACACTAGGACTCTGACGGGACATCACGGACAGAAAAATTTCAAGCATAGGTACATCCACATTTTATCACCAATTGGCTTTATCCGGAATGTCATGTCAATGGCCCATTGGCCAAAAGTAAAAAACGATAGTTGGAGAAAAGATTAGAAAAGGAAAATAAAGTAGGTATCCTTCACATTACATCAGTTTTCATGAATTTGTTGAGTTGCTGTTGCCAGTGTTCAGAATAAATGAAACGATTACTTTATTTTAATTTGAAACAATATTCGTAAACATAAAACAACCGTAGTCAATTCATCTAGTGAGAGATCGCTAATAGTCAGTGCTTGCAACTTCATTCAGTTTATTGATTCGTTGGGCTATATTATCGTATAGTTACATAATGAGCCATGAAGTGACGGCATAAGAAAATGCACTACCCCATATTTTCAACCCGTAACTGTCGTAAAAGGAAATTAGGGAAATAGTCAGAAAAATTTCGTGGCTTCTGATCTTCAGATGCCGAGGGCTGCGGGTTCGAATCCCGCACCGAACAAGTATTTGTATGGCCTACAAATCATTGTTCCAGGTCTAGATGTTTGTCCGTGCGCAAGCTATGTATGTAAACTGCCCACGATACAGGAGAAAATTCTAGTGCGTAGGTAACGTTTTATTTAATAAAAATAAGGTATTTTCATCGGTTCTTAAAACGTCTGCGAAAATTTATATTATGCAGAGATTCCGAATTGGGTATTAAGTTGTATTATAAAATTCCATTAGATTACATACTCGTTGATACAGGTCAAGCTTTTTTTATAGGATAGGGTGACAAACGAGCACACAGTCCACCTAATGGTAAGTGGTTGCTGTGACCCATAGACATCTACATCTATCCTCGTTTGCGAATTAAAATGCAGATGCGTTGTCACCCGTGAGGACTAAGATGGAATACCTCTTTTCCAGTAAATAGGGTCTCCGGTTCTGTAGACTCACCATACGAAACACAGCAGCATTAAGCTGCTATTTTACGCTGGTATTCTGTGAGAGCGTGGTCCTTCCCCGGTCGAGCCGACCCATTTGTATTACAATTATACCCGAAATATAGCTGCAGCATGGCTCTACCACGTAAATAGCTAAAAACAAAGTTGTAAATTTACTTTTATCCTTGTGCTTACCTCAGTTAAATAACTCTGTGTATAAGGTACGTCCGATATGGTCATAGTTTCATCAAAATTATTACCAACATGTATTAGAAAAACGTCTTTAACACTTCTCCCAGTCTTTTTAATATTTTCGTCATAAATATCTACATTAGAAAAGTCAATGTTAAATCCTTCTGGTGCTCTCACGCAACTTTCTCGTCTAATAATATAATTTCTTGGGCAACATTTAAAAACACATTTTTTATTTTCACACATATCCCTTTCCTGTGTGTTTTCACCATTTTCCGTATGTACACTTTCCTCTGCATAATTTACGTTTATATTTACGACAATAATAAAAAATACCGCAATATGGCCGCGCACAGTCATTGTCAATTGTAAATAATCATAATAGTAACAAATTAATAATATTACGTACTCCACTTATTAAGTATTGATACGTCACTGCAGTCTCAGCCTATGCTGTAATCCAACTGTTTATTAAAATTGATGTTGAAGTCATCTACATAAATAGTCTCCTAATCAAAATTAAATAACATACGACTTGCTTTTAACTCGTATGCGTAAGCTTCACAATTAAATTTTAAACCACACGTCACTAATAAAATAGCATCATATATTTTAAAATTAAACTTTTAATAAAAGGTAAAAGAGAACTATAATGAATAAATTAATCTCCACATTCTGAAGTCTAGGCTAAGACAATGTATATAACACTAAGTAAGTCAATTTTTTTTTAATATTTTGTAAGTAAACCTAATTATAACGTAAATAAAGAAGAAGACATTTTATTGAAAAATTACATAAAGAAGAAAAATGTCATCTGCAAAATCGTCTAACCGGGTAACGAGGTTTAAAACCACAAATTTTAAACATTGAGACCCGAACATTTTTGGCACAAAGCCTTTTTGCTTTTTATTGCGTTTTACAAAAATATTTTAAATTTATCTTGACTTATTTTTCATATTTACTCTTTAAAGTAATAAGAATGAACGTTTGTAAAGTTTTTAAAGACGAACTAAGCATGAAACCCCAGAACTATCCTCAAAAACAGAGCTTATCCAGTTGAATAGTAGTCCTCTAGTTGTAAAACACCCAGCCATAATTACTGTACGGTACGGCTTAAATAACGGCGACATACATTTCACACATCACGGTATGGATTTTTTCTAAAAAAATGTTATTGTACTTCTAAAACTGTACCTCTTGGTAACATAGTTTAATGTTAGTTTACACTAGCGGTTAGTGTTGAAATAATAAAACCAATTATGAACAAAACATCTGTATTCAATTCAAATTCTATATTCAAAATATTGATGAGACTTTTTTATCTCTAACAGTTGCTATGTAATTTGTGCACCACCTAAAAATACAGGACGGCATTTTTTCGCGAATAACTTGAATATTTACGCGCTGTAGCGAACGAAGTATAGCCGCGACACGAGAGCGTGCCCGACCGAATGCGAGTCGGGCAATTACCTGACTTTCGTATTGCCATTCTAGAGCGAGTACGACGTATCTATACTTTTAAAAACATATTAGTCTGTAACACCTATGGTAAATAAATGTTTGTTAAAGGAGCCATGTCCTGTGATAGCACTTGTTACTATTCTGATCTGTGGCTTGTTCAATCTCACTAGAACCTTGGTTAAACGACTTTTTATTCCAGGCAGGGCCTCCCTAGCTTGTCTACGCTCTACTAAGTCTTAACAAAGCTGAGCGTGTTGGTTAGTGAAATTTATACGTACCAGTGAACGAACGTTACCAAAGGGGATTGGTATGATTGGTTCCGGCCCTATAGTGGCCAGAACCGATTCTGTCCTGGCCAGTGCGTCTGCTGCGTCGTTGCCTCTGGATCCACTGTGTCCCTTTATCCATTACAGAGTCACATTGTTGTGTTTATATACCTCGTTTAGTCGTTAATGGCATTCATATTTTAATTCTGAGTTTACCACGACAGCATGGCGGAACTACAACTCAAAGCTTGTAGTACCGCCATGCTGTCTGTCAGTATTCTGATGGAGGAGTCTTTTACTTTCCTAGCATCTATTACTATGTCCGCTTGGGTAATACCCATCTGCCTGAAAGACTGTGTTGTGGGTACCCAGCGGTGTATATATGTGGATATTAAGGTCTTCCGAGAAAGTTCCAGATCCTGCACCCTCATTTATTTTGGAATCATCTGTGAAAATTATGAGTTTTTTTGGTTTTAAACCCTCCAGCTGGTTAGTTTCATTTAATTGTATCTTGTATATCTTATCAAACACAATCTTATCGTAATTTGGCTTGTAAGATGGGAATTTTGGAGTAAATTTTGTCAATTATACCTATATGGGGGACTCTACTCTTATTCCGTAGAATTAGGGTCTTGAGTCTGATGGCAGCTAAAGTCGCTTCTTGTTGTTTGTGTAGGTGAAGCGGGGTTAGCTCCAACATAGCTTCTAAGGCTGCTGTTGGTGTAGCCCGTGGCAGCCATACATGCCAGTCTCTGGTAAAAATGAAGCTTCTTAATTGTTGTGGCTTTCTTTGTTTTGGTTCACCATACCAAAGCACCGTATGTGATCATGGGCGGAATCACGAATTTGTATAGCCACAGTATAATTTTTGGCGTCAAAACCCATCGTTTACCAATCATTTTTTATAGGATAGGGTGACAAACGAGCACACAGTCTACCTGATGGTAAGATGATGCTGTGACCCATAGACATCTACATTTATCCTCAATAAAGAATCAAAATGTAGATGCATCGTCACGTGAGGACTAAGACGGAATGCCTCTTTACCAGTAAAATGGGTCTCCGGTTCTCTACACTCACCATACGAAACACAGCAGTGTCAAGCTACCATTTTACGCTGGTATTCTGTGAGAGCGTGGTCCTTCCCCGGTCGAGCCGACCCATTCGTGCTACAACTATACTGCTAATATAGCTGCAGCATATTAGTAGTATAGTTATATAATACGTGGTAGAGCCATGCTGCAGCTATATTAGCAGTATAGTTGTAGCACGAATGGGTCGGCTCGACCGGGGAAGGACCACGCTCTCACAGAATACCAGCGTCAAATAGCAGCTTCATGCTGCTGTGTTTCGTATGGTGAGTGTAGAGAACCGGAGACCCATTTTACTGGAAAGGAGGCATTCTATCTCGGGTGACAACGCATCTGCATTTTGATTCGCAAACGAACATAAATGTAGATATCCATGGGCCACAGCAACCACTTACCATCAGGTGGACTGTGTGCTCGTTTGTCACCCTATCCTATATATAAAAAAGTATGGCTCTACCACGTAAAAATCATGTTTTGCATTGCCAGAAAGTTATACTAGCCTTGTTGATATTGTTTCCACCTGATAATAAATAGATGCTGTGGCTTATAGAAGACACCTACATATATGCAAGAGCGTTACTACTCCCTTCGTCCACTTAATAGGGAACAGCCGATAAACATCTCCAGTTATCTACAATCACGAAATATTGTTATATTATGCTCAAGGCGTAAAATAGCATTATGCTGCTATTTTATGCCGGTATTCTGTGAGAGCGTGGTTCTTTCCCAGTCGAGCCGACTTATTTCTGCTGCATATATGGTGCAGCTTGAGCGTGACTCAACCACGTATGAATTGCACATGCATATTATATTATTGTGTTTAGTTTACTTAAAGACATATAGATTAATCTTTAAACATAGCAGCAAGGAAAATGGGGCCCATCGATATCTAAATCACAATACGAATGGGTTGAAATTGAGTTACTACATATTATATAAGAGTTCAGTGCGTCAGAATAGGCTTATTCTGTACACCCTATTAAGTAATAATTATTTACACCACAAAAAAACTTAATTTCTAAACTTTAAACTATATTGTCACAATTGAAGAAAAAAAGGCGGTAGGTATGTCGAACAGTTCCAAAACAAGTATTACGTAGTTTGCGGTTAAAAATAATCATAATACCCCGAATTCTCAGTACGCTTATACCAATAATAACTCTGTTTATTAGGTTTAAAATATTATTATATGATATGAACAATAATATATGATCGTAAAATATTCTTTTTTTAATGTCCCGCTGGGTTTTTTGCTGATTCTTGCCGGAAAGCAGCTATTCTTCGAACCAGTAGTAAATTAAATATAAGAATGAGTTTCAATAAGTATTATATATTTATAATCTATATCGAATAAAAAAGTTTCCATTATTGTATGGTGTATAATATGTATTTAATTATTTTTATATATTTTCACGCGATATCTATATAATATATGACTATACCTCAAGGTTCATCCCGTTTCAATTAAATATAATAGAATAGAATAGAATAGGATACGATAGGATAGGAAAAGTGAGGGGTGCCAAACAGGGACTTAAATACCGTTAAAATACAGTAACGTTATCTGTGCAAGTGTGAGATAACGTTATGTTTAAGAGAAACGATATGCCATAACGATATTATGCAAAGCTTTGTTAGTATATAACGTTATAATTACGTTACAATAAATTTGTCAAATAAACGTTTCTAAAATATTGTTATCACAAAATCATAATGTTATTATTTATTGTTCTATGCCATCTCTTTTACTTGTATGATCTAACGAACGCAGTGCTCTAAAGTTATAGGCTAAAAAATACGTTTTATGGTCGTCAGCGCAGCAATTGAATTATCAACTGTAGTAGTACATACAACTCGGAATATGGGTTTTTCAAAATAAATAGTTCATAAACTTTGTATAACATTCATTCATAACAATAAAATGATGTTCTTAATATCTTACTGCATACATTAAGGATTGTGTAGACAAAATAATTGTATAGAAGTTGAAATATTCTTCTACATATTATTGTTAAACTAGATTATATGTCAGATTGCCCTTGAATTTCATAAGTAATGTGGAAAAAAACATGTGAGTGTCGTGGAACACTCGGTTGGAACGATGTTCATTTCGTAGTATACATTATTATTATTGATAAACGTATTATATTATTGATTAACAAATACAATGAATTACTAGCGTCTATTTAAATTAAGCGTCGTTTAAATTAAAATAATATTACTTTCATGGCAAGATAAGAAAAAGTGCGAGGGAGATGGATATTATTCCATCTCGCTTTTTTATACATCAGAAGGGGTCGTGACGGAAAAATCTTACATTTTTTCTCGCCTAGCCCCCATCCGCCGAATTCGTACCGCCCGATAAGGAACTTTGTTCCAATAAGTCTACCTTGTCTATTTAATTTGTTTGAATTCCAGGTTGATCTTCCACATAGATCATCCACATATCAATACAGAGTTGAATCTCTACTTAGCTTATCTGCTTATACTACATCAATCAGTAGTATTAAAGTGACACCAAGAAAGACGATAATGTTAAAAAAATATCTAAATTAAAGAGAAGAATAATAGATAAAGAAAAGAGTTAAAAAATGGACACGCTCAAAAGAAAGTATAGGATAGATCTAAAGGAATTCAACATATATATTATATTTATATAATACAAATTCTCTGCCACTTCAAAGTATATTAGTATTAAGTGATTTTCTTTCCATGCACATAAGAAAATAACATTGTTTTGCAATATGTTAAATGTGGATAGAGAGGAAGAGTTTTACTAAACAAACTTAAGTGTGGAGATTGTATTGCAGTTTGGCATTCTGAGCTTCTCAGTATAATCGTTACTATATTTATTTATATCCTTAAAGATAAAAGAGGTTAAATTTACCCATCAAAAGACGAATTTAAAAGTAAAAAGTAAGAATAATAAGGTTTAAAAATCTTAATAAATACAAATTATGTATATTTTTTAAAAACGTTATCTTCACAAATTTTACTTTTATAATTAGATTTTCTCCTGCATCGCAGGGGACGTTTACATATAAACATCTAGATAAACATCTAGACCTAGAACAATTATTTGTAGGCCATACAAATACTTATTCCTTTCGGGAATCGAACCCGCGGCCCTTAGCGCTGCGCCACGGAGCCGTCAATAAATTGTCACCAGGATCCTATATAATTTTTAGTTATTTTTGATTTGTTACTCTAAAAAAGTATAAATTCCTACGTGCTTAATTAGTACACACACTTTTTTATTACATTAAGCATCTTTCAATTTAAAGAACAGTGCAGTTTTCATAAAAATCGCTTCAGTAGTTTTCAAGATAATGTTCTGTTAAGCGTAAAGTCGGTTTGAATTTTTAACCGACTTCAAAAAAGGAGCTTATCAATTCGACAAGTATGTATGTAATATTATTGGGACTGCAAAATATTCACATATAATTATCTATTAGGCCTTCCAAGCAAATATAAAAAATGGTAACGCCCCAGGCGAGGATGGAATTACAGCGGAGCTTCTGAAAGCGGGTGGAAGACCGGTACTTGAAGTCCTTCAGAAGCTCTTTAATTCCGTCCTCCATGGTGGCATTACACCGGAGGAGTGGAGCAGAAGTGCGGTGGTCTTGTTCTTCAAGAAAGGTGACAACGCTCTCTTGAAGAACTACAGACCAATTTCCCTTCTGAGCCGCGTCTACGTGCTGTTTTCGAGAGTCATTACGAATCGTCTCGCGCGCAGACTTGACGACTTCCAGCCTCCCGAACAAGCCGGTTTCCGAAAGGGCTTTAGCACCATAGACCACAAACATACCCTTCGGCAAATTGTACAGAAGTCCGAAGAGTACAATTTGCCACTATGTCTGGCGTATGTGGACTATGAGAAAGCCTTTGATTCCGTCGAAATTTGGGCGGTGCTGCAGTCCCTTCAGCGGTGCCAAGTTGACTGTCGGTATATCGAAGTGTTGAAGTTCTTGTACAGTAGGGCCACGATGGCTATCCGAGTACAGAACCAGAGTACGAAACCTATCCAATTGCAGAGAGGTGTAAGACAGGGTGATGTCATATCCCCGAAACTCTTCACCGCTGCATTGGAAGACGTTTTCAAGCTTCTGGACTGGAAAGGATACGGTATCAACATCAATGGCGAGTACATCACTCACCTTCGATTTGCCGACGATATAGTCCTTATGGCAGAATCGCTGGAGGACCTAAGCACAATGCTCAATGACCTCGATAGTGTTTCCCAACGGATAGGTCTTAAGATGAACATGGACAAAACAAAGACGGCTCCGTGGCGCAGTGGCTTATCAATGAGTTGCTGCGCTGGGGGGCGCGGGTTCGAATCCCGCACGGAACAAGTATTTGTATGGCCTACAAATAATTGTTCCGAGTCTGGATGTTTGTCCTTGTGCAATTTGTGTTTGTAAACTGCCTCCACGATACAGGAGAAAATCCTAGTGTGGGGGTAACGTTTTTAAAAAAAAAAGGAAAAAAGATCATGTTCAATGTCCATGTCACACCTATGCCGGTAGTTGTTGGGAGCACTAAGCTCGAAGTTGTTGACGAGTATGTTTACCTGGGACAAATAGTCCGACTAGGTAAGTCCAACTTCGACCGAGAGGTCAATCGACGGATTCAACTCGGCTGGGCAGCGTTCGGGAAGCTACGACACATCTTCTCGTCAGACATACCTCAAAACCTGAAAACGAAATTGTACAACCAGTGCGTGTTGCCAGTGATGACTTATGGAACTGAGACGTGGTCCTTCACTGCTGGCCGTATGAGGAAGCTCAAGGTCGCTCAGCGAGCTATGGAGAGGGCTATGCTCGGAGTTTCTCTGCGTGATAAACTTAGGAATGAGGATATCTGCAGTAGAACCAGAGTAACCGACATAGCCCAACGGATTAGTAAGCTGAAGTGGCAGTGGGCCGGCCATATAGCTCGAAGAACCGACAACCGATGGGGAAGAAAGGTTCTCGAGTGGCAGCCTCGTACCGGTAGGCGAAGTGTAGGGCGTCCCCCCACGAGATGGAGTGACGACCTGGTAAGACATGCAGGAAGTCGATGGATGCAGGTGTCTCAGGACCGTGCTTTGTGGCATTCTTTGGGGGAGGCCTATGTTCAGCAGTGGACTTGTGAAGGGCTGTAATGATGATGATGATACAAAATGGTATACGTGTATATATGTATGTATGTTTGTCCACGCATGTCTCCGAAACTGGTCAGATCGTGATCATTCGTTTTTTATTTATTTCAACTTAGGGATTATTTGCTTACATTTATTTGAACTTAGGAAATAATATCGATTTCATCAAAATCGGTTCACTAGTGTTTATGATATTGGCTAAAATAATATCGCTTAGTTAAATAATTAATATTTTAATTTTCTTTATGGTTTAGTTATACATATTAAAATAACAGCAACACTAATTATTAATATTATTCATTCAACTTTACTTTAACAACTTTATAATGCCTTTGAGACGTCTAAGACCTAAATCTCTCCTGTGACCATGATTGCTGTAAAGCATTCGAAACGTCGGGAACCAAAAATTAAAATAAATCTTCGAGAAAATCTGAAAAGATAATTTAATTTAAAATGTCAAATATTTGCGTAAATCTAAAAGGTATAATGCATTAAGATATGAATAGGTACCTATATAATAGGTAAATATGACAAGGTATGATGTGGTAGAGCTATGCTGCAGGCTGCAGCTATATTAGTACTATAGTTGTAGTACGAATGGGTCGGCTCGGCCGGGGAAGGACCACGCTCTAAGAGAAGGTAAAGTAGGTTGGTGTCCTGTTTTTTAGGAGACCCTGTACAAATATAAATACAATATTTTTCTTAATAAATACTGACTGGAAAAGGCGCATTCTTTTCCAGTCAGTATTACACGTTATCTACGATTTTTGCTTAACTTACGTTCAAAAATTTTTCGCATCTAGCAACTAAACATTTTGAAGTGTAAGTATTTTCATCAAGATTAAAATATCTATAAGATTTATTAATTTTTTAACGATCCATTTCCAATATTTGTAAACAAGTGTGGTTCGAATCAACTATAAAAAATAAATACCTATATGTATTTATTTTTTATAGTTGTACCTACTGTATAATAATTAATACGTCGCAAATCGCAACTCGCAAGCGGTTGATACTTGATATTATCAAATGTTCATTCACTTTACAACGTTGCCAGTTTGCTTCTGGAGTGAGTGCGGTGCGAGGAATTCCTCGTCCGTCCAATCTATCTAGTAGACCAATTGGATCTCATCCCCACCCATCTCGTCAGTCACGCGGAATCGCGCGCTTTTGAAAATAAATAGGTTTGGCAACGTCGCGTCTTTATCGTTATAATAATGTTAACTTGCCTGTCACAATTTTGTTCTGTTACTCTTAAAACGTTATACTAAATATTGAAAACGCTATGCTTGCTGAGGTAACGATACCATTATAACGTTATTATAACGTTATACATTCTGTTATTTTTAACGTTTTAAGTCCCTGGTGCCAAACCATAACGTTTTAAGTGCCACACGAACTGAAATACGTTTTATTGCAGTAAAACGTTGTATGTGCCGGCGTTTACTTGCAGTAATGAGTTGAAGGGTTTCTAACGCCATCTAACTTAAATATTGTGAAACAGCATGCCATAACGTTGTAAGTGCCAAATGAGCTGCAAACCAGCGTTGCCAACCGTACGATTTAAATCGTATTCATACGATCTTTTTAGCCCTAGTACGATGTACGATCCTGTACTCGAAATCGTACGCAAAATATACGATCTTTTCAAATATTATAATCTTTATAACAAAATAAAAATGATAATTGATTAAGTTCATTTTATCGATATGAAAAATCAATAACATTAAAATTGAACGAGCTCTAAACTTCTTTGTATTTTTTTATGAACGCATCCAATCCAATAATTTTTTAAACTCTCTATCCCACTCGCGCTTTAGAAATATGCAGCGTACTATTCCGTCAACTCGCCGCCGATTAAGGAATTCCCCGCGCAGTTTAACCAAATTTCTTCGAGTTTGTTTTACGTCATTTTATTCGTTATAATCCAAATAATATTACACTACGCTGATGGACATTAGATTAACTACGTTTATGTTTTAATATATGTTTTTTTTGTTTGCGTTCCTTGGTTCAGTCTTATTGTGTATACGTATTGGTGTTTTTTGTTTCGTGTGGCTTTCATAAAAAAGTGATTGTTATACTTTTGTATTTATCCTGCAGAAATTAGGTACATACTTTTACTTTTCGTCAGTTTGATATATTGTTTTTTCTTCATAATCATGGCAGAAACATCTAGAAATAAGCATAGCACACCAAAAAAAAAACTAGAACGACGACAAGAATTACCAAAGTTAGAGCGGCAGAAACATAGGGCTCAAAAGTATCGGCCGGAGTGGGAAGAATTAGATGTATTTAAAAAGTGGCTCAAGCCAGGCCCTAACGAATTTAAAGCCAAATGCTTTATCTGCGACTCTATTTTAACTGCAGAGATTGGAGTTTTAAAAATGCATGCCAATAGACAAAAACACCTTGACGCAATGAAAATGTTGCCATCAACAAGTAAGCAAGTTTCCACAATGGCATCATTTGTAACGAAAAAAATCCCAACAAACGTTCAAAATGCCGAAGTAAAACTTACCGGTTTTTTAGTTGAGCATAATTTAGCGTTCAAAACGGCAGATCACTTGACGGAATTGCTAAAAAGCATATTCCCGGATTCAAAGATAGCTCAACAAATTTCTCTTAAAAGGACCAAAGCAACTGCCATTGCCACAGCAGTCATAGGAGAGACCGAAAAAGAAGTCATGGTGCCAAAATTAAAACAAAATAAGTTCAGTGTAATTTGTGACGAATCCACTGATATAAGTACCCAAAAGGCTTCTTGTATTGTCGTGAGATTTCGTGATGAGAAATCAAAACAAATATTTAGTAAATTTTGGGAATTGACGAAAATATTTGATTTGTCAAATCCGGACTTAAATAACGAAGGAGCCACGGGGAAAAATTTATTTAATGCCTTAATAAAATCTTTTGAACAGGAAAATGTTCCTCTCACTAATTTAATAGGATTTGCTGCTGATGGTTGCAGTGTGATGATGGGAGAAAATAATTCCGTTTCCAGTCGCCTTAAAGAGCATTGTCGTGGTATAGTAATAATGAAATGTGTGTGTCACTCTGCCCACCTTTGCGCCTCTTCAGCCTGTAAAGAGCTACCTAGAAGATGCGAGGATTTAGCTCGAGAAATATACGCTTTTTTCAAAAGTAGTTCTAAGAGACAATGTCAGTTCGCTGAATTTCAGGAATTTCTTAAACTGAAACCACACAAAATGCTTCATCCATTTCAGACTCGTTGGCTCTCACTTGTTGCAGTTGTGGAAAGAATACTCGAACAGTGGGATGCATTGAAACTCTTCTTCACAAACACATGGCTCAGCGAGAAGCTCGTTTCAACAGAAATCATATTTAATAACTTAAATGATCCATTCATCAAATTATACTTTAATTTTCTCGCATGGATTTTACCTAAATTTACAGAGTTTAACAAATTTTTCCAATCAGAAAACGTTGTGATAACTTCGCTAAATGACAAAATTCACGAAATATACCGGGACATTCTACTCTGTTTTTTAAAGAGAGATTACGTTATGAAACATGAACTTGAATCAATAAATTTCGTCAATGAAGAAATGTGGTTAAGAAACGAGCAAATGTACTTAGGCGTCAGAGTAATGAATGATCTCAAAAATCTTGAAATTTCAGGAAGTAAACTGGAACTCAATAAATTTTTTAGTGTTTGCCGCAATTTCCTGGTAACGAGTGCTAAAGAAATAAAAAAGCGTTATCGCATGAATGACCCCCTTTTATCAAAACTTCATATACTACATCCTGCGAATGCTGCATCGTCAAAATTTCGAGAATCTGTTCCTTCGATATTTTCATTAATCGAGTTACTTCCTAGAGTAGTACAGATGGACAACATGAGCTTAATTCAAAACATCGATAATCAATGGAGAAATCTTCCAGCTAAATTTAATGAATTAGATTTGACTTTACCGATTGATAAATTTTGGAGTGAATTGCACCTATGTCAAGATTATAGGGAGCTATCACAATTCGCATTAGACACTTTGTGCATTCCCCATTCGAATGCACAATGTGAACGAGTATTCAGTCACGTCAATCTAATGAAAACAAAAATTCGGAATAAATTGTTGACAAAAACAGTGAATGGGACTTTGTTGGCTGCACAACATATTAAGGAAACTGGATCATGTATCGATTTCAAGCCATCTGACGAGATGTTGTGCAAATTAAATTTGAGTATGTACAAAAGAATAAATACTTCGTCTCCCGAGTCTACTGCTGCGCTCAATGACTCTGATAGTGAATAATATTCAAAATACTATTTGTTATTATGGGACTTATAGGGCCAAATTCTACGAAAAATCGTAGATGGCACTGTACAATGACTTGTTGGTAATGACTTCTTAGCAATGTCCTTTATATGAAGACCAAAGAAAAACTTTATCAAAATATATCAATTGATATTGTTTCAAAGTTGTGCCAGTTCATTAGAATTAATTTTAATTTAAATATTGCGCTATTACTAAAGTCTCAATCGTATGCTCAAGTACCTGATAGATCATAATATACTCTAAGAGCTATATTTGTATTGATTTATATATGATTAATATTTTAACTTTGCTAATTATTTTGTAATGTAAAATGATCTCAGCGCTTAATAGTAATAGATATAAGTATGTTTTTCCATGTTGAGTGTGAATTTTATTGTTTATTGATGTTTAGTGAAATAGTAGAAGTAGCCCTATTTTATACCGACTTCAAAAAGTAGACGGTATTAAATTCGACTGTGTTTTTTTTTAATTTTTTTTATGTGTTTTCCTATCAACCGATTTCAATGATTCTTTTTTTATTTGAAAACTGGCGCTTTACGTTTGGTCCCATATAAATTTGATCAAGGTTTGACAAATATTTTTTGAGTTATTCTTAATAGTTTATTTTGAAGTCGGTTGTACAAAATCTTTAATTTTAAATTATTGTAATATATGGCAGAGTGGGTGGTACAGTCCGAACCCCTTTTCATTTAATTAAAAAAAGTCGTAGTAAAGTTTAGTGTTTTCTTAAATGTTATACCCTAAAATGTTAAATTTTGCTTTTACGTTATAATAATATTATTTTTGAATTTTATTGTTTATTGATGTATAGTGAAATAGTAGAAGTAGCCCTATTTTATACCGACTTCAAAAAGTAGACGGTATTCAATTCGACTGTGTTTTTTTTAATTTTTTTATGTGTTTTCCTATCAACCGATTTCAATGATTCTTTTTTTATTTGAAAGCTGGCACTTTACGTTTGGTCCCATATAAATTAGATCAAGGTTTGACAAATATTTTTTGAGTTATTCTTAATAGTTTATTTTGAAGTCGGTTGTACAAAATCTTTAATTTTAAATTATTGTAATATATGGCAGAGTGGGTGGTACAGTCCGAACCCCTTTTCGTTTAATTAAAAAAAGTCGTAGTAAAGTTTAGTGTTTTCTTAAATGTTATACCCTAAATGTTAAATTTTGCTTTGACGTTATAATAATATTATTTTTGTATTTTTTACCATTGTTTTATTGAAATTTTAATGCGTACTATTTTTTTTTTTTGGATTCTTAGAAAAATACGATTTTTTCCAGTTTATGGTACGATCTCCTAAAAAATAAAGTTGGCAACCCTGCTGCAAACGTCAGTGCATTCAAAATGTCCGAACAAGACGGTGCGTCTACAACGAGAAAAAAAATTGTTAATAAAAAGACATGGAAAAAAAACAATAAGAAAATATTGCAGAAACAAGGGCTTATCGTATGTGAATACAAAAAATAAAGAAGTGAGTGAAAAAAGTGAGTCAAGTGAGGTATGTGTGACAATTTTTTTTAAACCATTTTTAAAAAACGTAAACATAGTATTTTACCTTTAAATATATTTATATTACTTTACCATTGTTATTATATACTTATATTACTAAACGGTGATGAAAACAGTAAACAACATTTTATGCAAATTGTAAATTTCATCATTTACTTTGTTGTAGATTTCTTGCAAATGCCAGTTTTCATGTACCTGTTTGACATTGGAATACTCCAACTGAAGTAGTAAAAGACCTCGCTAAGCAAAAGTTGGACTTTCATCACAAGCAAGCTGAGATGGCCAGAAAACTAATGAATAATGATGGAGCAGACTCTAGATGCCCTAATTCAGATGTTCGAGTGGTTCAGTTCGACCTCCAGCAACAAATGTACCTCCCAACATTAATCCATACACAGATGTACTACAGTCGTCAGCTGGCGTTTGTCAATATGAGAATTCACTTAGAGGACGAAGGAAAGGGCATCATGTTTCTCTGGAATGAAACTGTTGGGCAAAGGGGTTCCAACCAGATCGCTTCCTGTCTTTACAAGTTTTTCACTTTTAGTGAAATAGGATACACTACCGATAAAAAGAAATTAATTTTGTGGTCAGATAACTGTGGTGGACAAAACAAGAACCAAGCTGTACTTGCTATGTTCCTCGTTTTAATTGCAAAAGGTTTCTTTTCAGAAATTACTCATAAATTTCCTGTAAAGGGTCATACATTTCTCGCCTGCGATCGTGATTTTGCGATCATTTGAAAAAGCGAAAAAGTGTGCAAAGCCACTGATTCCAAAAGACCTTATTGAACTTATTACAAATGCTGGCAAAAAAAACCATTCTTGGTAGTGGATAATAAAACCTTTTTTAATTGGATGAATTTGGCTAAAAATATGATTAATACCAAAAAGCTACAGATATCTTCGGCAACGATGATTCGCCTAACATCTGAAAATTTTGGTGTCATTTTTACAAAGAAAAGTTACGGCGAATTTGCTCCTTGGATATCAACTCCAGTGCTTAAACCTGGAATTACTAAAGCGAATTTTGAGAACCTACAAGTTGACATGATCGAGACACCTGTACCTTTATCTACCGAGAAAAAGAAAGACATTGGTGCCATGTTGCCGTATTTAACCGGAAATAGCAAATTATTTTATGAAAACCTTTTAAAATAAAGATATTATTCAAGTGGAGTTATGTGCAAGTAATATAATACTTACAACGTTATGACTTGCATAAATAATGGTACTTACAACGTTTTGTTCTTTTAATTTTTTTTAGAAACAAAATAATATTATTTCCTTGTTTCGACTGACACAAAAGTTGTGTTAAATTATTAATAATAAATGATAATTTGATTAAACGTTCTTTTTTTATTGCTTTGCTCTTTCTTTTTCCATTAAAACTGTTTTTTGTATCTCCTGAAAATTCCACTTTCTGGCACTTGAAACGTTATGGTTTGGCACCCCTCAAGTAGGGATTAGATTAGATTGCATGAGACAGCACAGGACAGGACAGTACAGGATAGGACAGTATAGAAAGGACAGAACAGTAAAAGCAAGAGGCAAGGACGCAACGGGCCGGGTTGGGACGCGACGGGACGGGACAGAACGGGACGGTACGGGACGGGACGGGACGGCACGAGACGGGATGGAACGGAAACAATTAATTTGATTTGTTTCAAAGAGTTTACTGAATGTTGGTAGTACAGAAATTGGTCTAAAATTGTCCGAGTCTAATGCACTACAAGATTTAATAATTATTATATCTTGTAACAAAAAGTTAAAACCAACTTCAAATTGCTAAAAAGAAGTTATTTATTTGTTACTTTTAGGGGTGAAATATTTTCCCCAAATTTATATGGGTAGAATTTTTTTATTCAATAGGTCATACTTCAATATGGAAATTCTCCATATTGAAGTATGAGCGTAACATAAATATACACCCGAATTGAAAACCTCCTCTTTTTTGAAGTCGGTTAAAATATATCTTAACATTGTTACATTAAATCAGGAAAAACACCAAATTCGACGGTTGTATTAAAAATAGTGGCTCGATTAGGTGCAATTGTTGATATCAATATTAGCCGCAATTACTTTAACGGAAACCCCCCATTAGAATAGTATTTTTACAACCTCAATAGTCTTAAAATATTCAACAATACCTTTGGTAATTCTATATATGGAATAATATTCTATCTATGGAATTTAAAAATTATTCAGCAATGAAAAAGACTCTGGGTGTGCATAACACCTAACAGCTTCCTTGATTCGGCTCCCGAAGGACCGCTTGAAAAAAGGATCGTGCAACACCAGATGTCTAGATCACTCCAATAATTCAGACAAGGGCCAACTGAGAGGTTTTCCTTCGGCTGGTCTTGGTTCTGAATTTCTAATGACGCCTATGTTGGGTTCGGGAGGTCAACGAGGCGTAGAGAGTGTCTGCTGCTTCTTTTTCTTACAAAAGGTTCAGACGGGGATTACGGGTCTTCCGTGGTCGTCCAGGTCCCAACGCCTTAATTCTTCGATATGTGCTACGTTAGCACGTGATGAACTGTAGGTTTAAAGGTGAAGGATCCCTTGGGAATAAAACAGCAATTATCTTCAAACCGCTCCGCGAGAGTGTAATCCCTATCACTTCCCTATATGTTTTCTTTCTTGATTATATATTATACTGGTAGCTGGTCCCGAACGATTTGCATGAACTAAGTAGTCGTGTGCGTGTGTGCTAAAGCACACAGCAGGTGTCGGGCCTCGGGGCATGCCCCCTTTGCCCGGAATCTCCTCGCGGTGCATCACTATGCACCGGTCGTGGGAGCCGTTATGGCCTTGTAAGTTGGAGCAGCGGCGCGGTTGGTTTCAAATTTTCATGAAAATTCCCCGAAAGTGGCAGGTAATTTGGCCAATATCCTGAAAAAGGCGCCTAATTTGGCATATGCCTGAAAAAGGCGCCTAATTTGGCATATGCCTGAAAAAGGCGCCTAATTCGGCCTATGGTGTTCTGATTTTTGCCTGGCCGGTTAAGTCGTCCTATAGACGGCTAATTCGGCCTAGGCATCTAAGTTGGCCTGTCTGCGGCATTGCGGGTTGTTACTCGACTCTCTAATCGCTGTAGAGAGGAGTTCTCTTGGTAGAGGTCGCCCGTCCGGTGGCCGAGCATGTAAGGGTGCGAAGTTGTGTAGATGTTCATGTGGCCCGTTATCAGCGCAGTCAAACATAACGATTTGCATACTACGTAGTCGTCTGCATGTGTGCTAAAGCACACAGCAGGTATCGGGCCTCGGGGCATGCCCCCTTTGGCCGGAATCTCCTCGCGGTGCATCACTATGCACCGGTCGTGGGAGTCGTTATGGCCTTGTCAGTTGATGCAGCGACGCGGGTTCGGTTTCCCGGTCGCTGTATGTTGGTAAAAAATCTTCATGAAAAAATTCCCTGGAAAATTCGGGTAATATAGCCAATACCAGAAAAAGTGATATAATATGGACGTTTTCCTGAAAAAGGTGCCTAGTTCGGCCAATGCCTGAAAAAGGCGCCTAATTCTGTCTGAGGTATTCCAGGTGTCTTATAGGCGGCTAATGCGGTCAGGCGTCTAAGTTGGTCTGTCTGCGGCATTGAGGGTTGTTACTCGACTCTCTAATCGCTATAGAGAGGAGTTCTCTTGGCAGAGGTCGCCCGTCCGGAGGTCGAGCGTGAAGAGGTGCAAAATTTTGTAGGTGTTCATGTGGCCCGTTGTCGGCGCGATCGAACGTGCCGCGCGCTAGTCGGGCCACGAATTGCTCGACAGTCTCCATCCTCAAGTTGGCCGCGATGACGTCGTTCCGGACGTAGCGACCTGCACCGACGATGGTCCGTAATAATATGTTCTGCTGGACCTATAGTCGCCGCTTTTGATGATTGCTCAGGAGCGCGTACCAGGCCGGCGCAGCGTGTGTGAACTTGGATCTAATATAGGTTTTGTAAATTTTAACTTTCGTTTTCAGAAGTAATTTTGATGTTAGGACCGGACGGAGCGCCGCCCGCGCACATCTGGCGTTGCGGACGGCGAACGATTTGCATGGTGGTTCTTCTCCTTGTGGAGGTTTACATGTGTCGAGGAGACCCTCTTTACATGGGCGGCATCTCAGGAGGACACGACCCCCCGGTCCTGGGTGCTGCGTTGGCAGCTTTTATGTTGGTGTATTGCGCACCTCGCGCCATCAAGTCAGATGTCGGGACGCTCACTCACCCCCGGCGTCCCCTGTGCCAGGCGGTGAGCGTAGAAGTTCACGTGGGAGTGGTCGCCCGTCAGGTGGGCGGGCATGGAGGGGAGCAAGATTTTGCAGATTTTGCAGAGAAGAGACAACCGTCTCGCAGTACGGACCACAAATTCGTAGATGGATTCGACCTTGAGGTCGCGTGCGATGACATCGTTCCTGACGTAGCGACCGGCTCCCACGATCACCCGAAGCGCAAGATTTTGCTGGGCCTGCATCTTCTTGCGCTGAGTGGCCGAGGTCAACGCGTACCAGGCTGGTGCTGCGTAGGTCAGACGCGAGCGGACGTAGGTCTTGTAGATACCGATCTTGGTTTTGGCTGGAAGTTTGGATGCCAGTATAGGATCGAGTTGCAAAACCGTTTTCAGTGCCTAGAAGACTGCAATGAAGTGGACGATTTGAATGACAAGCTCGTGGAAACTGTCCATGCGGTCGGAGCTAAGTTCTGCAAGACCCGCCGCAGAAGAACACAAAAACTCTCCGATCACACTCTTAATCTCATGGCTGTTAGACGGGAGATGAAGCTACATTCTTCAACAGATTTGACAGCATACAGGCAACTGAACAGACAGATCTCCAAATGCATGCGGCGGGACTTACGCAACTTCAATACAGCTCGTGTTGAAGAAGCGATCGAGCGGAACCAAGGCTCCAAAGTCTTTGCCAGAGATCTGTCTGCCAGAAAGAGCCAACTGTCAAAGCTGAAGACCGAATGTGGCAGCATCGTTTCCGGGGCACCTGAGATTTTGAGTGAGATTGAGAGGTTCTATGGGCAGCTGTACACGTCATCGTTGGAGCCACACGCAAATGTGAGTAACGATCCAAGAGCGAGTCTTATCCGACATTATTCCGATGATATCCCGGACGTCAGTCTGAGCGAGATTAGAATGGCTCTCCAGCACCTTAAAAACGGCAAGGCCCCAGGCCAGGATGGAATTACAGCGGAGCTTCTGAAAGCGGGTGGAAAACCGGTACTTGAAGTCCTTCAGAAGCTCTTTAATTCCGTCCTCCATGGTGGCATTACACCGGAGGCGTGGAGCAGAAGTGCGGTGGTCTTGTTCTTCAAGAAAGGCGACAACGCTCTCTTGAAGAACTACAGACCGATTTCCCTTCTGAGCCGCGTCTACGTGCTGTTTTCGAGAGTCATTACGAATCGTCTCGCGCGCAGACTTGACGACTTCCAGCCTCCCGAACAAGCCGGTTTCCGAAAAGGCTTTAGCACCATAGACCACATACATACCCTTCGGCAAATTGTACAGAAGTCCGAGGAGTACAATTTGCCACTATGTCTGGCGTATGTGGACTATGAGAAAGCCTTTGATTCCGTCGAAATTTGGGCGGTGCTGCAGTCCCTTCAGCGATGCCAAGTTGACTGTCGGTATATCGAAGTGTTGAAGTGCTTGTACAGTAGGGCTACGATGGCTATCCGAGTACAGAACCAGAGTACGAAACCTATCCAATTGCAGAGAGGTGTAAGACAGGGTGACGTCATATCCCCGAAACTCTTCACCGCTGCATTGGAAGACGTTTTCAAGCTTCTGGACTGGAAAGGATACGGTATCAACATCAATGGCGAGTACATCACTCACCTTCGATTTGCCGACGATATAGTCCTTATGGCAGAATCGCTGGAGGACCTAAGCACTATGCTCAATGACCTCAATAGTGTTTCCCAACGGATAGGTCTTAAGATGAACATGGACAAAACAAAGATCATGTTTAATGTCCATGTCACACCTATGCCGGTAGTTGTTGGGAACACTAAGCTCGAAGTTGTTGACGAGTATGTTTACCTGGGACAAATAGTCCGACTAGGTAAGTCCAACTTCGACCGAGAGGTCAATCGACGGATTCAACTCGGTTGGGCAGCGTTCGGGAAATTACGGCACATCTTCTCGTCAGGTATACCTCAAAACTTGAAAACGAGACTGTACACCCAGTGCGTGTTGCCAGTGATGACATACGGAACTGAGACGTGGTCCTTCACTGCTGGCCGGATGAGGAAGCTCAAGGTCGCTCAGCGAGCTATGGAGAGGGCTATGCTCGGAGTTTCTCTGCGTGATAAACTCAGAAATGAGGATATCCGCAGTAGAACCAGAGTGACCGACATAGCCCAACGGATTAGTAAGCTGAAGTGGCAATGGGCCGGCCATATGGCTCGAAGAACCGACAACCGATGGGGAAGAAAGGTTCTCGAGTGGCAGCCTCGTACCGGCAGGCGAAGTGTAGGGCGTCCCCCCACTAGATGGAGTGACGACCTGGTAAGATTTGCAGGAAGTCGATGGATGCAGGTGGCTCAGGACCGTGCTTTGTGGCATTCTTTGGGGGAGGCCTATGTTCAGCAGTGGACTTGTGAAGGGCTGTAATGATGATGATGATGATAGGATAGAGTTTCGCTCGCACAGCTCTGGCCTGCCTCACTACGTGGTTGACCATCGGGGTCATGCGCAGCGAGCGATCTATCTGGCATCCTAGGTATGTGATGGTACTACTCCAACCCACATCCTGCCCGCGGAGTTGCAGAGTTGGTGGTGTTCTGGCCAGCCTGGTCATGAAGGCGACGGTCTTCCCGACGTTGACCGCCAGCCTCCATTTGTCCAGCCACTCAGGCAAGAGGTCGAGTACCCGCTGCAACTTCTTGGCAGCTATGTCCACCCGACGTGATGACGCGAAGTACGCACTGTCGTCGGCGTACAAAGCTAGTACAACGTGATCTTCCCACTCCTCCAGATGGCCTTGGAGGGTGGGGATATCGTTGGTGTAAACCGCGTACAGGTGCGGTGATAGGCAGCTGCCCTGTGGCACTCCGGCTAAAATCGGTCGTGCCGCCGAGACAGCCCCTTCCAGGGTGACATGGAAGCTCCACCCCTCCAGGAACGACGCTATTAGCCGCACAAGCATGGGCGGCAAGGTGGTATTTTGGATAAGCTTATAGACTAGCCCTGTGTGCCACACCCTGTCGAAGGCCTTCTCCATGTCGAGAAGGACCGCCCCCCCACACAGATACGGCCGAAGTTATATTCGGCCGCAAGATAGTGCAGCACGCGGGCCAGCTGTGAAGTGGTGAAATGCCCCCTGCGGAAGCCGAATTGCTTCTCCCGCAGGGTGACGTGGAAGAACCCTGTTCAGGGGAAGTTTTTCGAAAAGTTTTGCTATCTGCGGCAATAGCGTTATGGGGCTTTAGCTGGCCGGGTACCTCCTATCTTTTCCCGGTCGACTTACCTCTCCCATGCTTCATAACAGGTGATAACAGGTATTGTAGAGTTAAGGATAGCCCTTATATCCTGGGGGGCAAACGAGGTGCCGGGAGGTCTGTAGGCGGCGAATATCCTTGTTTCTTTGGTCCCCACCTTCAACCTTATTCCCTTAGTCCTTGTAGATATGAATTGTGTATTGGTGCCAACTTCTTCGTGCATGACGTCCCTCCTCACAAGGACCGCGGTACCTCTGTACGCGATACCTTCTGGGGAGATCTCGTCATGTCGGTACACGAAAAAGTTTGGAAGCTTTAGTTGAGCAGAGGGGCTCAGCTTGGTTTCCCCCAGCAGCACAATTTGGATATTGTGTTGCTGGACCAGAGTTCTTAGGTCGGCGACCTTCCCTAAGATGCCGCCGGGGTTCCAATAGCACATCCTAAGTTGATGGCCTGCTGACGGTGGTGAGTTGGGCTAAGGCACTTAGAATGGTCGAAAGGGGGTTGGTACCGGTGGTCATGGCAGTCAAGACCTCTCCTAAGATCCTGATTACCACTCCCACCAGTTGAGCGAGGGCCTCCTCGATGGTAGTTGGGGCCTGAGGCTGTGGTTGGGATGTGACTGTTATAGTCCTTTTAGGTGGGCGTGGTTCTCGGGGTTGGGGTGCAGTTTGCTCATTCTGGCTCGAAATAGGGGGGAAAGTGTATCGCGGTTGTAGTAGTGGCTGTCGCTGTTGTGTTGTGGTGATGGGTGGAGGAAGAGGAGTCGACGTACCTCCCACTTGAGCTTCTTCTTCTTTCCACTTTTTCTTTTGGGGGGCTCTGTGCGCTCCGTGGCATCATTCGCCGGTGGGGCTAAGGTCGCCCCAGTCTTGGCGAATGTAGTTGGTGCTGGTATTATAACCACTTGCCGCTGTTGCGGTAGCGGCGCCTGACGCTGTAGGTGTTGCTGATATTGCTGCTGTTGGGGTTGATGATGCAGAGGTATTTGAGATGGTGGTTGTCGTTGTGGTGGTGGTGGTTGCCATTGTGGTGGAGGTGGTTGGCGTTGCGGTGCTCGTGTTGCTTGCGAGGGCATAGGGGGTTGCATATTAATGCCCCTCTTCTGTGCCGGACGGGCGTAACTCTCCGGAGTAAATGTTGTCGAAGATACTTCGCGAGTCGCTCACGTCACCTATAGGTTCCGGAGGATACTTCCACTGCCGTCTCTGTGTGTGCGGCCGGAAAACTGTGGACTGAGGTTCAAAATTAAAATGCACGATTTATAAATTCAAATAGCAAGGGAGTGGCCAGCGGTTCGACTGAATGATTAGTCGCGAAATTTTATAATTATTATTTATTGACCACGGTTGTTGGATACGGTTGTTCAACTACGGTTGTTCACTATTGCTTGGTCACTATATATTTCAAAAGATTTAATTAAAATGTGCGGTAGTATTAAAATATCTATTGGTAGTATCAAAATATCTATTGGTAGTATCAAAATATCTATTGGTATTATCAAAATGTCTATTGGTAGTATCAAAATATCTATTGGTAGTAGCTGGTTTTCTAACACTACTGACTAGCAGCTATTAATCAACTAAAACTAGTTGATTTTATCACTTGTGTAACTGCGAATATCAGTTACCACTTTTTTCGGCTAGCTAACACTGTTTACGCCCGAACGCTGGTTTCGGAATCGACGTCAGAGGGCGCTCGGCTCGGCGCCATACCGGTTTTGACGTTCGGTCGAGCGATGTGTCGAGGGCGCGCGAGCGCCACGAGTCGTCTGCCAGCTGTGCTAACGTCAGCACGCTGTCAACTTTTGTGCGGGAACCGCGGAATAGTTTAGGCGTCTATTAAATATACTGTCTAGGATTGTAACGCGCATTCCTTGTTGGATAGCCTTTCCCGGGACTTATTGGGTCCGACTCAGAATCTTTATAAATGCATTCGACAATATTAGCTAGTGCCTTTGATATTCTAGAAATAACTGTTGCCACGTGAAACGGTAGTGACCTTTGATCTGGACACTCCGTGTTCGTTTTGTGTGTCAAGCTTTATAACAAACGAGAGTTAGTGGCTTCTGTAAGTTAGTTAATCGTATGATAGTGTTAATGGACTGTCATCGTGACGAACGAAGAAAGTGACTGTGGACGGCGTCGCGGAAGATTAACTCAATTTGGAGCGGGGCTGACGTCCGGGCTGCTGCCGATGGCAAAGGGCTAATAAGGTCAATCACCACCAGTCACACCCAGATACACATCACAGCACCTTATTTCCCTTGCACCACACAACCACATGCGACCTGACCGAATCCTGAGGGACCAGTCGCCTTGGATATAGGTAAGTAAGCTCCGTTTAATATTCTCCCTGTGAATGGCAGTAGTATAGAACGCTCCCCCTTATTGTTTATTGTAATTAGAGATTTTCCACTTTGGCCTTAGGAGGCCCGACCTACGTCTGTTCGTTGAAACTCTGCTGAATGGGCCCCAGAGGATTTGACTCTTTGTGGGAGCAGCCGTAGGCCGTAACAAACACTTTTTCACTATATGTAACTGTGAATTTTCAGTTACCACTTTTTTCGGCTAGCTAACACTTTTTTACTATATGAACATCTTCCTTACGATTTGCTGCAACACTGGGCACCGCCTGTCATTCGCCGAATGATCTTTCCCGCAGTTTGCGCATTTGGGTTGCGCATCTCGCGGTTGTGGGCAGGCTGAGACCAGGTGGTCACCCGCACAGCGTACACATTTGTAGGGCCGGTAGCAATTAAAGGATGCATGCCCGAACCCTTGACACCTGTGACATTGTGCCTGGCCAATTCTACCTGTCCAGGCTTCTATGGTTACACCCGGCATGTAAGGCAGCTGGTTTATTTGGTACAACCCATTGAGCTCTTCTGGACTTAGGTGATTCATTTTGACGTGAAAAAGACAACCAGGCCTGTCTCTTTTTGGTGGTATAGAACGTACAAATGTGACTGGGAAGCCCTTCTCTATGAGGGCCTCCTGTATGTCCTGTGGGTCTGTATCGGCAGGGAGCCCTCTTAACCCCACCTTCGTGGGTTGCTCCTCCTGTGCGGCGTAGCAATACCACACGAAGGTGATGTCTTCCTTGCTTCGGTCAATGAGATACCGTTGGACCTTCCTGTACTCGTCATCGGACTGGGGCCGAAAACAAACCCCCTTCCCAAATGGGCGAACGTTCGGAGCGTGGCCCAGAAGCTGATGGATAATTTTGAAATGCTTCGCCCAGTTTGGGAAGCATTCTACAATAACAGGTGGGTATTTGGCCGTTTGGTTGTCTAAGGATTGTTGTGGTCTTTGTGCAGGTTTTGGTGTTGGTGATGGGGGCGCTGTTCTCGGTGCTGCGGCTATGCGCGCATAGGAGTCCGGCGCCGTGGATTGTCCAGGTATGGGCTCCTGGTTTGCGGGTTGGGTGTCTTGTGCAGAGGCAAGGGTGGCGTAGGACGTGTTGTCCCACTCCCTCTCCCCTTCAGGGTCCTGTTCACCGAAATCCTGCATGTCAGTTGTGCAGGCCGGAGAGGTAGTTGGTGATGGTGAGATTGATGGGATGTTGTGCCTCGCCACGGGTTGTGGGGCTTGTCTTTCAGGTGTTGGGGTGTTCTCTGATGTAGGGGGCGAGGCCGAGTCAGAGAGTGTGTCTGATCCGGTCCTCAGCCTTTTCTCCTCTTGAAGCTGGTCTTTCTCAATCTCTGGTGGCGTTCTCCTGCTTGAGACTAGGCTCCGGTGCGGTAGAGGAGCCGGTTCGACGCTAGGTGGAGACACAGCTTCAGCAGCGCCGAGCGCGGCGCCAGTGGCCGGTAAACTGCCTATCCGCCTCGAGAGTTGACTGTATGGTGGGAGCACTCGCGACCTCTCAAGAGCGAAGAGGTCTCGTTCCATGAGGGGCCTGTCAAGAACTTTCAGACGCCTATCGGGTAGTTTTCGGCGTATTGGGGGGGGGGGGGTTCCCCCTTGTCCGACACCTTTCTAAACTATTGTGCTCGGCCCTTAGCTATCACACACCTTACTCCCCTCAGCACGTGCAACCACACCAGGAGGCCCAGCAAGGCGCCCGCGAGCAGGGAGGGGTGTGTGAGGCGCAGATGGGATTGGGCGTTTACTCAACACAGAGTGCGGCACTCTTGCAATCACTTTTTATAATAAAAAGAGGGTACAGTGAAAAGTAAGGTTTTACGCAAAGTAGGGCACAGCGTAGGTGGTGTCCTTTGCGCTTACCTTGATTGAAGCTCGTCGCAGGAGAGTGCGAGCGACGCCTCAACGCCTGACGGAGCGAACTCGACGTCGGCGGAGTCGTTCACTGACACAACACGTACACAATAACTGGAGCGCGACTAAACACGTCTGCACTGTAGCACGGCCCGCGGCGAACCGAGATTTGCATACCTACGTAGTCGTCTGCATGTATGCTTATGCACCCAGCAGGTATCGGGCCTCGTGGCACGCCCCCTTTGCCCGGAATCTCCTCGCGGTGCATCACTATGCACCGGTCGTGGGAGCCGTTATGGCGTTATTAGATGAAGCAGCGACGCGGGTTTGAGTTCCCGGTCGCTGTATGTCGATTTAAAATTTTCATGAAACATATTTTTCATGAAGTCGGGTAATATGGTCAATTCTGAAAAAGCGGTATAATATGCCCGATTTTCCTGAAAAAGGCGCCTAATTCGGCCAATGCCTGAAAAGGCGCCTAATTCGGTTTAAAGTGTTCCAGGTGACTTCTTATAGGCGGCTAATGCGGCCAAGTGTCTAAGTTGGCCTGTCAGCAGCATTGAGGGTTGTTACTCGACTCTCTAATCTCTATAGAGAGGAGTTCTCTTGCTAATCGGGCCACAAATTGCTCAACTGTCTCCATCTTCAAGTTGGCCGCGATGACGTCATTCCGGACGTAGCGACCTGCACCGACGATGGTCCGTAGTGACAAATTCTGCTGGACATGTATTCGCCGCTTCTGATGATCGCTCAGGAGCGCGTACCAGGCCGGCGCGGCATGTGTGAATGTGGATCTTATACAGGTCTTGTATATTTTTAGCTTTGTTTTCAGTGGTAATTTTGCGGTTAGGACCGGACGGAGCGCCGCCCGCGCACATCTGGCGTTGCGGACGGCGACATCGACGTGCGCGGTCATGCGCAGCATCCGGTCGATCCGGCATCCCAGGTACGTCACTGTCTTTTGGTACGTGATCTCCTGGCCCCTAAGCGTCAGTGGTGGTGGAAAATTCCTATAGCGGCGAGTGAGCAGAGCGGTCGTCTTGCCAACTCTCTAGCCATGGTGGCAGCAGGTCCAGCAGGCGCTGCATCCTGGCAGTGGCTATGTGGGCTCTTCTAGACGATGTGAAATAGGCACTATCGTCCGCGTATAGCGCTAATTCAACATCGTCTTCCCATTCGCGCAGGTGGTCTGCCAGGGTGGAGATGTCATTGGTGTAAGCCGCGTACAGGATCGGCGACAGACAGCTGCCCTGCGGTACACCGGCTCTAATTGGTCTCGCTGCGGGCTCGGCGTCCTCTACACAGACGTAGAACTTCCTATCTCTGAGGAGTGACGCCACTAGCCGCAACATAGCAGGAGGGGTACTTGTTTGTGTTTCTAACTTATAAAGTAGTCCAGTGTGCCACACTCTGTCGAACGCCTTCTCTATGTCGAGAAAGACGCCCAACGATGTGCGGCCGCGGTTGTACTCGGCCGCAAGATAGTGCAGCACTCTGGTCAGCTGTGTTGCTGTTGAGTGGCCCCTCCTGAATCCTCTGAAGTGTACGCACGGGCGGAAGATTCTTAGCAACAATCTTTCGCACAGTTTAGCATAGTGCGGTAGCAGCGTGATCGGCCTATAACTGGCTGCTCTACGCCTGTCCTTCCCGGGTTTCGGCAGAACGATCACCTTGCCGATTTTCCAGTCCTCCGGGAAGTGGGATGTCCGCAGTATACCATTGTAGAGTCGACCTAGCTCTACAAGTGTTCTATTTGGCAGCTGTCGAAGTGCTGCTTTGGTTATCCCGTCGTGCCCCGGCGCCTTCCTGGGTTGCAGGCGGGCTACTATCCTCCGCAATAGGGCGGGGGATATAAACCACTCTCCTGCAAGCGGTGGTGCGGGCTTCGACAGGAACTCCTGTACGCGGCTCTCCTTCCGGGTATGTAGTTCCATGAACTCCGCACTTGCTGGGTACGGCATAAATTGCTCCTCGAAGTGCTCTGCTAGGATATCCGCTTCTACCTTTGGCCTCGTAACAACGTTCGCCCGCGTTGTTGGTCAGCGAGCAAACGGGGGGTCTGGTTTTTGTTAACTGTCGGTTCATTTTTTAGAGCGACGCATCTTCCTCCTCTGCTTTCGATATGCGCTGCTCCCAGGCCTCTCC